>KN714658.1:2169242-2590953 GCA_000812005.1 Coccomyxa sp. LA000219
CCCCCGCCGCCGCCGCCCCCACCCCCGCCGCCCCCGCCGCCTGTCAGCCCTCCCCCAAGCCCTGCCTCTACGCCCAGCCCCCCTCCAGCGCCAGCTTCCACTGGCGCAGGAGGCCCTCCAGGTGTGGCAACAACCCCTCCTGCAGGGAACCCTCTGATAAATAGTACGTAAGCGGGCACCCTTCATTTAGCATCCTTCTGCTGACACAGTCGCTGTGTCATGGTTGACTTGAGCCAGTTCCAGCTCTGCCTGTGCTCTCCTACTCTGCACGTCAGCTGGTACAATGCTGATGTGGAAGGATTGTACTGCAGGAGGCAAGACAGCTGGGACCATTGTGCAAGGCTTCCAGAGGAATGACACCACATCAGCTGCTCATGCAATCGCCAACTCGACGCCCAATGGGCAGGCCTCAGACACTCTGGGCCAGCTCTATGCAAATGGTGAGACAGTATTCTTTGGCATGTCTACTTTCCTGTATTTCACATACGTCCTGACATGTATGCATATGCATGGGAGGCATGATCTGCTTGCCATATGAGGTGCCATGGCGGCATGTCTTGACTGCAGCACCCTGCCTCCTGTTGCATGTGCAAGTCACAGGGGTGCACATGCCTCCAGGCTGGTGCTAATGTGCATTCTGTCTGCTGTTGCAGCCAACAACACAGGCCTGGAGTCCGATCTGGCAAGGAAGAGTGCGGACACGATGGCTCAGGCGTCCAAGTTCAATCTGGATGCTGCAGCAATAGCCTTCTACAATGGAGCCACCAGTGAGCTCCCTTCTCAAGTCCCCTCACCCCTTGTCTGGGATGTATAGTTGCCAGGTGGTATGTTGCAAAGGCAAAGGGCTTCATGACGCCTGCCAGTGACAACAATCATCATGGCAAGTCTTGCACATTCCATGCAGTGCGGGAAGTGGTACTGTGCATTGCACGGCGCGTCCAAAGACTGACACAGTCTCACAGGGTCGCTTCCGTGGCGGACTTGGAAGCCTGATACATCATCTGTGCCAGTATCCAGAGCAGATGCTTTCAACAACAGATGCAGAACTGCGGGGTTTTGTCTGTGCAGAGGGAGGCTCGGCAGCTGACGCCATGGCGCTGGCAGCTGCGCGCGCCTTCATTGGCGGGGGCGACCAGGCCGAGCAGTTTGCGCAGACCATCCAGCGCGCCATTCAGCTCTTCAACTGCTCAGATGGCCTTCAAGCCACCTTGGCTGGTAAGCCTCCCACTTGCAGCACGACAGACACAAGTGCATGGCTGCCTCATGTCCATTGGCTTTCATTGACCAATAGGTAACTATCATGTGCACACCAGCTGGCAGAGTGCTTCATCACATGTGCTGCATTGTCTGTGTACGTCCTGTACATGTGATCTGCACCTGGCTTGCCTGCTTCTCTTGTAGTGCGTCTTCCCACAGTTCCACCCGTGGGGCTCATTCTCTGCATCAGCAGCGCCCCCTGCATTCCCTCAGGCAGGAAAGCCAGGTACTGCAACAGTGCGAGATAGATTTTTGCAGATGCCCTGTAGAGGGCGTCTCACTGGCTGAGCAGCTTTGGCAGAGCTCGTGTGTTCCTCACATGCCTGTGCATGTCCTGCAGAGGCGCAGTCTCTGGCATCAAGCCAGGCGGGCGACGCAGGCGCAGTGGCGTTCTCTGACGCGGTCTACAACTACGTGCCTGTGAGGGAGTGCCTCGGAGGACGAGCGGTGCAGGCGCAGAACGCTGCGGCGGGGAAGCCCCTGAACCCTCAGCCGCCGCCCCCTCCGCCCTCAAGTGAGCGACCCGCTGTCGCCAGCTCACTGTCACGCGATCAGTATCTGTAGCAGTCCAGCCTTGCAGTATCACAGACATCTGTGGCACTGGTGTCCAAGGGAAATCGTCCACTGTTGTCGAGCAGATGCACGCCCATCTTGGCCATGGACACCACCTGTCTGGTAAGGCAAACTTAGCTGTACAGCATCCTGCTCCTGGTGGCAGTCATGATTGCCGTTAAACGCATGTGACCACGTCGAAGGGATAGGCGAAAGCTGCTGTTAATGTTGATGAAATCAGAAGGGCTCGGCACCTTGATGGCTAAAACTAAAGATGTCTGCGCAGGCTCTCCGCCGCCTACAGGACAGGCTGCTGTGTCCCTGAACTCGCCTGGCATCTACACAGTCCCCCCGCCGCCCAATTCACAGCAGAGCGGACGCAGGCTCTTCTCGCTGACCTGAACGAACAATCTGTGGAATAAAGCGCAGCTGCAACTTTAATCTCCTTGACCAGTTTCAGCACAGTGGGACCTGTGAGTTCCATTAAGGGAGCTGATTTTCTTATGCATAAATAGCTTTGCTCTGACGTCTATCTCAGTTTCATTCTGCAGAGCTGCCGGCTGCTACTGAGCTGCATATATACAGTACCGTCAGCAGTGGAGAGTAGGATGTCACAGCTACTCATGGCTGCTTTTGTGCCAAGGCTTAGGAAGGGCTGCAGCCATTGCATGCATGTGATGCAGACAGCCCTAGCCTGTGGTTCTGAACAATGTTTGAATGCCCCAAATCAGCAGAACAGAATACCTGCAAGGTGTCTGCACAATAGATTGGGAAGCATACTGTGGGCTGATTTGACTGAGGCCTTGTCGGATGCGTCAGGTGGCTTGATGTGAAGGAAGTTTGGTAGTTTACTGCAGTGTTCCATTACCTATTAGAGCTAGATATATCAGTCTCGCACTTACTAGGTGCCTTCACATGCTGGGACAGCTCTCGAATGCGCTGATGTGGCAGAAACTGTAGCGTGTACAAGGTTAACCAGCAACGTTGTCAGTCTGTAAAGGCAATTGCATAGTATGTATGAGACTGGGGTGTTGCTACTACATGCAGCATCTGCGCATTCAGGTGGCAAATTTACCCGCTTGCGCTGCGCCATGACAGCGCTAGCGCTAATCCAGCAGAGCGCCAACGCAGTGACCCACTAATGCAAGGTGACACAGGATGTCCACCAAAGTCCATGGGTATCATGCAGCAGCTGGATGGCCATCAGCAATGTCTTGGAGGATGATGAGAGTCCTGCCCCAGATCACTCCAGCAATGTATCCATCTGTATAGGAAGGCAGGAGAGGTGTGTGGCAAAAGCTCAGGCCAGTATTCGGCCTCATCTACATATCCGGAGTGTCCACATCCACCTTCCTGCTCGTTGAAGGGTACCTGTGCGCTCGCTGTGCTGTGGACGTACTTGTAGATCGGTGTTGCGACAGCAGTTGCGTGTGCTGGCTGAGAGGAAGGCCCTCCAGGTCAGGGGTCGTCATCAGGTGACACATGGATAATTCCTCGGTTTCTACAACGTTGATGCTCCACGTTCCGGCATAATTCCCAGCATCTGCCAACCAACCAGTACGGACTGTCCACTACCATCGCAGAGCAAGGTCCCGTCACACGTTCAGCCCGCCATGAAGACCAGCGCATGCCTCCTCGCCTTTGCCTTGTCCGGGCTGGTCGTGTCTCTACATGCGTCAGAGGATACTGGTACGTCCCTGCAGTAGCACTGCTGCTACTTCCAAGCAGACATAAAACACGTTGAGTGGTCCTTGTCGTCATCACTAGCACGCTGCGTCTGCACAATGCAGAATGAAGGTCACGTTGTTTCTCTCCTGAGTGGGGCTAGTATCACTTTGGTACGATGCCGTGCATAAGGAAGACACTGCTGAGCAAGGAGGCACGACCTTACTTGTCAAGGTTGTACCGTATCATCCTCACGTGCTCAGCCATCAGCAAGATCTTTCGATAGACCTTGTCTTCCTCTACAGTGCACAGCTCATGCCTCTGGAGAAAGTGCAATTTGCAGTCATTGCCATTGCCTATCGTGTTGTGTGAGAATCCCACAGCGATAGATGAGCCCTAGGGCTGCAGTGTCTGCAAATGAGCTCCCATTTCCTGGGACTTAGCCATAGGGCAAGTGCCATCAGGTGCCTAGAAGTTCTGGTCTTTTATGTCCCTGCATGGGCAAGCGGGTCATGAGGTGTTTCAAGCATGAGTCAGGCAGCCTGATGCTGGGTGCTGGCTGCAGGACGTGAGCTGCTGCAGTCTGGGGCCATGGCCGGTGCCGCTGCCCAAGCAGGCAGCAACGGAGGAGGGTCCTCAGCCAACGCGCAGGCAGAGGCCCAGGCGCAGTCCGGCCTCGACGGCGGGAACGCAAATGCAGCAGCTCAAGCCATCGCCAACTCAGGGGTACGTTCCATGCACTGGCACCAGAGCTATCTGCCCCGTCCCAATCAATGCACAGCGCAAGCTTTGCTGATGTCTGTAGCAAGTCACCATCATGACATAGCTGCCGCTGGCGCGCTGCACGACACCAGCTGAAGCGCGTCGGGTTTCTGAAATGAGTGCATGTCAGGCTTGGGGCAAGATTCCAGGGGAAAATTCCAGCCGGAAGACATGCTGCACTGCAAGTGCATAAGTGATAAGGTGCTCCTGCCTTGCACATATTGTGACACCTTGTGTGGCTCTGTAGAGCGGATTTGGAAACTCCTTCTCACAGGCTGCTGCAAACGGTGAGCTGACGCTGTGAAACACTTGTATTGCCTGGCTGGATCAAAACCTGCAACATGTCACAGGAAACCCCTTGGTGGCACCTGACCATGAGCAAGAACTAACAAAATGCCTTAGAGAGGCCACAGCCTCTCAGCAAGCGATCCCAAGATCTCTGAAGTGGTGCATGTGCCCTGCAGCGCAAGCTGCCACAGACCCCAACAGCGGCTTCGCATCCACAACTGCACAGGTATGCCAGCAGGGCTGCCTGTCACCTTCGCAGCCTGTCCTACTCGCTCCTGACATCACGCCCTTGCCAGTCATAGCACGGTGTCAGGCATTAGACTCTTACAAGGGCTGTTGGGTAGTCCTCTGGCAGACCAGTGGCTTGCGATGGCTTGCATAGAGGTGTTATGGTGTGAGCATGACTGTGTGAAGCTTACTGGTTGACTCTGAGAATGAATTATTTGAGCGAGTTGCTGACATCGGCCCAACCTGCTTTAAATGGTCTTAAATTGCACTATCATGCAGGCCATCGCTCAAGCATCTGGCATGAACAGCAACGCAGCAGCTCAGGCTTTCGCGTCCGCTGCCTCCAGTAAGTGCCTTCCTTCACTGCATCTCAGTCCTCATCAAGAGGCATGGAGAGCACTGCCTACTGTGTCATGCAGGCTGCACCCTTTCTATAGCTCTACCCATTAGGCATCATTACCAGATTACAGCGAGCCTGTGCTGAACCCATGCCTGTGTATTTCTGTACCGCTGAATATCAAGTGCCTTGTGCCTGCAAGTATGATGTGACATGAACTTAGCGCGCAGAGCATGGCTGACGGTATGTGAATGCTGCAGGCGACTCGCAGGCCACAGCAGCGTCCCTGGCCAATGCCTTCAGCTCTGGGGGATCCACCGCCTCTGCGTATGCAGCAGCTGTGGCGCAGGCCATCAGCCAGAACGGCTGCGGACCCTACCAGCAGACCCTTGCACGTGCGTACATACCCTTCTTCCTGCCAGTCGCTTGCATGTCCATGGCTTCAGTAAGTTTGCGCAGGATGACCTTGCGACTGGGCTGCGTGAAAGCGTCTACATGGCACATTTGCCCAGTGAATGCCAGCAGCATGCATTGAAGCAGCTGGCTCTTGCCCTTTTCTAATAGGGTTGCACTCTGCCAGCAACGCAATTCCTCCCCCGACTCCATATATCAGCTTGCGCATGTCCTGATTTACTGCGCATCCATGCCTCCCAGTTGTGGTTGCCCAATGAATGTCCTCAATACCCATTGCCCTATGCCCGGTTTATAGCCCTCTGTTGAGGTTTTTGGGTGTTGCCTGCAGAGGCTGCCGCACTGGCGCAGGCCAACGGCAATGCGAACGCCTTTGCTCAGGCCGCGGCAAGCAGCCAGGCCATAGAGAACTGCCTGAACACAAACAGCAACGCCGTGGCAAAGGCCATCGCGCAGGCCAACTCCAACGGCGGCAATGCGCAGGCCATGGCCGCTGCAGCTGTGAGCTCCTCACCATCTCCAAGATGCACATGTGTGCTGCGTGATGGCCCGTCTTGTGCTGCAAGCATCTGCCTTCGCGCCCCTTGGCTGTCCCAGGCATAATCTGCCCCCGTGCATGATGTATCCTGTGCTGCAAGCATGCGCATCTTGTTGCTTGCTGTTCTGACATGCAGATCTTTGCATATGTGCCTTGAGGACATCAGCCCCTACAGCTGAGCATGCGCCCCAGATAGTGCTGCAGCGATGGATATAGCCCCACAGATTGAATTATGCAAGTGTGCGCTTCCCTGCAGCAAGAAGCTACAGTCATGATATTGCAGGGGTTAATGTGTCAGGCATATAATGCAGGCGATGGCTGGATCCTCTGGCCGCAAGATGCTGCTGGCTGCCGCTGCGTGAGCATGTGATTGCATTCGTGCATCCGCCATGAGTGTAGTGCCGCCGCCAATTCTGTTCCATGTTGTGTCTATGGGTCTATGATCAAGCCCTGTTGGTGCCAAGAAGTGGACGTGAGCCTTGCCGCATTCAAAGGCTGATACTGATACAGACAGTTCTTGCATAGTCTCAGACCGCTTTGAAGCGAACTCAGCACACTACTGATCATATTGCGCCAGCCGAAGATATGCAGAACTTTGCTTACGGGACGTTCTGGGAGTCTGCAGATAGCCTCTGGTGTATTTGTGCCAGTGATATGTATCTTCGCAGCTGTAACCCCTCGATGTGCACCGTGTGATGTGACATCAAGTCCCTCAAAGCAACTATAGTCTGCATCAGACTCTCATGAGCAATGCCAAGATAGGTCTCAGTCTGCATATTGATGCATGCGAAATGACCATCCTTTGCCCTTCTCCCATGGTCCCTTCCACTTTCCATTGGCTAGACAGAATGCGAACAGTTTCCCATCCGCAGCTCAATTGCATCCGCACAAGAGTGATGGAAGGCGGCCATGCTCATCACGCCCCCATGTAGGGCAAGGGGAGGGATGCTCTACGGCCTCTTTCAAGCTTGCCAGTCCTGCAAGGGTAGCGGAACCTCAGCACATGGATGGTTGTGTGTTGCACCATGGCATTGCACAAGCCAAGGCCTGCAAGGCCTCAATGTCGTGCAGCTTCTCTGTTAGCCGTCCCTCCGAGGAGTCTCTTCTCATCAAGATGTGCACTCTCTTGCTGAGGTGCCATCATGAAGGCCCTGGGGGCCAACGCTCAAGTGCACGGCAATAGGATGGGAGGCGCTTACGCTGTGACAGCGTAGTCCCGCATGCGCAGCTTGCGCTCAGCTCTCTGTCTACTTGGCGATGCCTATAGTCCACCCTGGCTCTTTCGTCCCAGAGGTCATCGTATACCTTCTTTAAAGCGCACTTGTGGCGAAAGTCTCTAGCACATGCCCCCATCGTTCTTGCAATATTTACCTTGGCTGTTAGAGCGTGACTTTCCTTCATCAGCTGCTCTAGCAGACCTGCAAGACAAGCAGATTAGGACAATCTCTGACAACAGGAAGTACTTCGTAACATCCCATACCAGCTCTATGTGATGACGGCCCAGCCAAGATACCATACTTGATTCCGTGCCAGTTCTGTGCTGCCCAAATTGACACTAATCTTGACTCTTGAGGTGCAGGGACAGAGTGTTTTGCAGATGCACTAACACCATTTGTAGATGAGCGAGGTAAAGCTTTGGAAGGTACCCACTTTTGCAGTACTCTGCCTCCAGTGTCGCCCGCCTGGCCTCCAGCTGCCTTTGCCGGTCCTTGAGGTTATGAAAGTGCTTTAACAAAGAAACTTTGATGTCCTGGTTTGCAGCGTTGAAGCAATCCAATTTTGCAGTCTCAATCTTGATGTATAGAGCGGCCACCTCCTTGTTTAGCTGTCCTAGCCTGACTACATCACAAGCAGGTCATGAGCCTTGATCAAGCAAGTCTGAGAGATTGTGCTCTGCATCAGCCAGATCGGGAAGATACATCATACTCCTGGATGATCTTGCCATTGCGCATCAAGCAATGAACACGTGACCTTTTGCCACTTGCCTTCAATATGGCAGAGGGTGAGCAGTTGAAGATGATGTCCCACCACAAACAAGGTTGCATATGCACTATTTTGGTTGCCAGCAGTAAGTGCGGCCCATGCTATGGAGAAGTATTCACACCTGCGCAAAGCTGAGCCTCTAGCGTTGCCTGTTTGATCTGTAGCTGCTCTTTGCGGTCAGCATACTCTCTGATACCAATCGCTCTTCGCCTCGGGAATTTCGCTTTTAGGACACGCTTGTCGGCAGCTTCTATCTTGGCGGACACAGCGGCAATCTTCTTTGTCAGTTGCTTCTCCCCCGGCCTACACATTAAGCCAACTTGGAATACTAAGCACTAATGGCCCCTCATGCATTGAACGCCTGATCCTGAGGCTGCCTAGCAGCATCAATACAGTCAAAGGCACCAGGAACATGTAGCGTTATTGGCCCCGAGAAGGAAAATTGAGGTAGGACCGTCCATGTGAGACTACATAACAATGAAATGCAAGATGATCCCGGCGCTCATCTTCAGTCCAACAAGGCTGGGTGACATGTCCATGACGCTGATGCTTGCTATTGTGTGCAGCAGCAGACCTGTGCGGTCAGCGGCATGGTGCCAGGTTTGCAACAGGCAGAATATACCTGCTGATTTGCCGCAGCCAATCAATTGGCCTCCTAAGAATGTCCACAGCCTCCCTCACCCTACGACAAAGGCTGAGAGTTTTAGACAGCACAGATCAGCCTTCACACCAGAGTAGGAAGCAGATCCCACCACAACGACTGAGTACTGAGCAGAAGGCAATGCCTACACCAACCAAGGATGACAAGGCATGAAGGTGCTCAATGACCTGTGCTTGTCCGGCCCTTCACCACATTCCCGAGGAGTAGACATGCTTTCTTGTTGCTGCAGCTGGGATAAGATCTTGAGGAGAAGATCGCGAAAGGGGCTGAAGAGCTTCACGCTCAGGGTACACTACAGGTAGGATTGCACGGCTTCGATTTGCAGGCTACGGCGCACCATACAAGGCTGTCAACACGGTGCTCCAGTGATGAGCTCTATCTGTTTGTTTGTTTATCTCTATTGGTTTGCCCTCACGCCTTTTAGAAGGGCACTTCGAGCCCAGTTCGTGATTGCGTGCCAGGGTTTGAGGATTGCTGGCGGGTTTGCTGTCAACTCTCCCATGAGTAGGCAACTGATAGGGAGATTCCGCCCAATTTTTGTCAGCTTTGTACCATCAGAAACAATGGCCACGGGGACCCGCCTTCTGCCTACGCGGACCAAACACCATGTACTGCCAGCATCAACCATCATCACTTCGCCAGCAAGGCCAGTTCACGAGACTCAAATTCACTGGACAGGTCGTTCGAACGAGAGCAGTGGCCAAGAGGGTAAGGCACTGTTGTGCTTCTCTCTGACTAGGACCTTGCCTTGACATGAACAGCGATTGAGGGGACACATCGGTCTGCTGGAAGGGGTCCGCATGCGTACACACACCTGGCGTGCAGCCTAATAATACCCGAGAGAAATTTTCTATGCAGATGTGAAGCTGCCTCCACGGCTCTGGCTGGCTGAGCTGGGCAAGCCGGAGACTGCATGGATCTACGGCGTAGCAACAGACAGTATTGACATGTTCAACTGCGGGATCGGATACCGCCTGAAATGGGACCGCAAGGAGAAGGAGGTCGCCCTTTATGACAGTAAGCAGATTGGTGGCCCTTTCATTCCCGTATGAAGGCGCATCCCTGCATGTGCTTGCAACGCGTACGAATGCATGTCAGCACTGCATGCCCTGAGATGCTCTGAGGTTTCTCTCCTGCTATGCAGGTCCTGGCGCCCACTACTCTGAGCCGCTGGACATTTGTCCCGTAGCAGGTGGACGCATGCAGCTCACCAACGTTCCTCCCCATGCCCTCAAAGGCAGGGGCCTGGATAGCACATGTCCGCTTGGTGTTGCATCAGGTGCAGTCCCCCATAAGTGGAGATCTCAATGCTTGCCAGCAGCTGGTGTAATGAGTCCCGTACAGAGTCTGCATCAAACCAGGAGGTGCTTGCCGGGGCGCTGCCAATGTCACGGATCTTGGACGCAGCCGTCTTTGCATACATAGCAGATAACAGCGTCAAAGCAGTGCATGCTACCCTGGGAGATCTGCTTTGGTAGAGAGCATCCTGTTGGGTTCTGCCTCTCTTTCTGCCTCAGAGACATGTGCATTGTGATATCCATTACTGACTGCATACAGGCAGCAGGGTGTTGCAGCTGGCGGAGCAGGGCCTTGCACAGAAGAAGGATGACTGATGGGACACCTGTAATTGGTCTTCCATGGGAGTAATAAAACTCAGGAGAGGCAGCGCATAAGCCGCCCTCTGCATTTTTGGTCGCACGACATGCAATGGGTGTTGAGTAAAAGCAGTTCATCTGTGGTTTCGATGGCTCCTGCTAGCCGTGCAAGCATGGCAGCACAAGATCCTATGATCACATGACGCAGAGTGCAATGTAAACTTGGATTCCGCGGTGTTCCTGGCTGCACGTTTGTTGTATCGCCTGGGTTCAATATTCCAGTAACATGAGTGCAGCGCAGGCTGTTGCAATGGTGTTCCCAGAAGTTCTTTGTAAATGCTCTTCATTGCTTTTTGCATTCAGCTAGGTGAATTGGACGGCTAGCAGCTGCAGCAAATGCGCTGCTGTAGCTCCAATACGGCCACTTCAACACACAACATTGCTTCTTGCGCAGGCCAGAGGTGAAACTTTGTTGCTCTTGTGGTGCCTTGAGGCACACTCATGTATAGTGAAGGCTAAAGCACGGCATATCCATGCAACACATACAATGGCAGAGATCTTTCCCCATTCTTATCTTCCTCCAGGGGTCCACATTTCGGTCAGGGCATTCCTCATGCTGCATTAAAAACCCACTCTCCGCACCTCATGTGCAACCACTAAGAAGTACCGACCACCGTCTGTCATGGTTGGGCGGAAACGTCTTGTCTAGGTCCACAAATATGCTCTAGGCTTCTACACCGGTGAGGGCCAGGTAGAGTACTATAGTACTAGCTAGTAGGTAGAATCCGCATGACTACAGGACCATATGGCCAAGAGCTCAGCTTCCTGGAGACGGTTGTCTGGGATAGACCCCGACAACAAGCTATACAAGACTAGTCACCTAAATCTAGGTGCTGCATGATTGATAGGCACCTAAATCTAAGCACTGCATCTTTGATAGAAAGAACAAGGCACCCCCATCATGTCACGTTAATACATCATCCCAACGTCAACATCATGCACATCGTAGGCAGGGTTGTATCCTAGGAAGCGTGATGCTTCATTCCCCGATAGCTTATCCAAGGATGGCGCTTGAGCCTCTTGAGCCATGCCATATGGTGCACCCAATCCACACATGCTGATGTTCCCCTTGTCCAAGGCTCCCCCTGCTGCTTCATAGATGGCTTTCATCATCAATGTCACTTCTTCTATGAAATACACACGGGCATGCTTGTACAAAGCTTGCACAAACCACTTGAGAGCAGGCATTTTCTTGAATATGTGCACAAACAGTCCATCGTCACAACCCTCCTGTACAGCCAAGCTCAGAGCCTTGTCAAGGGCACTGTAAACTGCCGCCACCTCAGCTTGAAGGGAGTGCCGTGTGCATGCATTGCCTTGCAGCATTGCCATGCCCTTCAGACAGGCCTCTTGAAGCACCTTGACTTCATTGCTGCATTGCACCGTCTTTAATTTAGCCTGCAGGCTCTTGCTCTCTTCCTCAGCTCTGCTAAGGCAGTAAATCATTTGAATGGATGCCCCTGACAGCCCCCGCTTGAAGACACCTTGCGCAACAAAGAGTGTTTAGACCAATACAATAGTGCATTTACTGCGTTGACAAATAGCATAATCTTACTGCTCAATCCTGCATGTCATTATTCCAATTTGCTGCACAATACTTGTTGGCTCACCTGAGAGGGCCAGGAATGCGCCATTGATAAGCCGGTCTAGAGCACCTCTGCCACTGGAGCACCAACCCAAGCGCCCCCGCCTGTCAGTTGGAATCTCGAAGGACTTGTGTTCAACGTAGTCACCATCATTGCACTCATCATAGTACTCAGCGCTGGGCACACCTGCATTGTGCATACTCTAATGAAGCTAACGTGCAGTTCATCTTTGCCCAGTGTCTGCACAAGCCACATTTTGCTCTCAAGGGTCCCTTACTGAGCCATGACCGGACGTCCCGCCCAACAGCCACACATCCACAGGCTGTCTGGAGCATACAAGCATATGCTAGGAGAGCCACATATGAAGTCCAAGCCATCACAAGTGTGCCAGTGTTCTCAATACCAGGACCCCTTTACTGCTCCACAGAATTGTCCTGTCACCAATACAAATTGTAGCACGCCACGATTGCCCAAGAGCTCGCCCAGGACCAAGCTGATCAACACACAGCCCTTCTCGCCTCTCCCACCATGCATCAGTGTCACTTTGGCAGCTGGTCGACCCACCTTTGCGCATCATAGCAAGCCTTGTTGGCGAAGATCCCACTTTCGAAAGTAGCGGATGGGCACGGTGATCTTCTGACCCTGAGCTCAGCCCAAAACCCGGAGCATGTTGTCTCCGCACCCGCTTTGGCACACCTGCTCCACAGCCCCAAAGCGCATATTATATCGGATTGCATCTGTGGATACTGATCAGTTCCGGTGATTAAAGCCTAACAACGCGCTTCTTGATCCTTTTCAATGAAGTTCAACTACCTGTCACATTTTGGGCGTTCCGGCCCAAACTCCTCGAACCTGCAGCTACAGGAAACAGTTTGCACGCTGCATAAGCCCATGATTCCAGTGGAACGAAGAGAGCCTACAGGGTTGGTGTCGGGTATGATACCAGTCTTGTCCGGACATGCCGGTTTCCAGCAGAATGCCTCAAGAATCCATTGGTATGCTGATGGGACTGCGCCTGTGTGATCCATCGCTGAACCGTCATGCAATAGGTGGGTAGTGCAATGCTATTGTAAGGCAAATCACTATTCGCTGGGAGTAGTCACTACTCCGTAGTGTGCACCCGAGGCCTGGGGCTGGCCTCCATGTTGCAATGCTGGCTCGGTACCTAGGGTGCAGCTACAGCGCAGCTGCAGGCGCTGCACTGCCCGAGCTGCCCACGCTTGGATGGTATGTTGCTCCTGCGCGCAGAGTGTAGCACAGAGGAATATCTTAACAGAAGCTGCCACCATATCGTCATGCATTGCCGAACGAATGCTTCATGAAGTTGAAGCACACCATGGCCAGCTTTGAACACACTCTTATAAAGACTCTTATGAGAGTGCTCAATGCCACCTGATTGAAGGCCTGTCACTTCGTCCCCTTGTGACACATCGCATGGTTAAAGAGGACGGCAGGCTTGTAGGAAGGAAGAGAGGAGGAAGCTAATGATAAGCTCTTACGGTGCTACTCAAGTGACAGACTTTCTGTCACTGGTGACCTCAGGCTGGGTGTTGCAACTGCGTCGGATAAAACACATTAGGGCTGTCTCGTCCATGTCCACACGAGTTCCCGCAAGCAGAACATCGGACGATGGCCACGTCCTTCCGGAAACCAAGCCTCAACTCAAAATTACACCGCAGGCATCAAGTGGCCCCCTATACAGTATGCATTGTTGGTCCTGTGGTGACGGCGTAGGTTGACGAACTTACCTACCCATAGAGCCGAGTAGGTGAACGTGATACCTAAAATCATTAGCAAGCATGCATGCGCGGCCTTCCGGATCATGATGATACCAAGGTGTTGTAGTGTGTGATATGATTGTGAGAAGCACAAGGCCGCGGATGCATGCCTATTAAAGATACACACCTACTCGGCTTTACGGGTAATTGAGCTCGTCACACTACGCCGCCACCACACGACCAACAATGCATACGATACCGTATCGTATGCACTGTGACAGGCATTAAGTGACGCCTGAGGTGTGATTGTTCTGTGATGAATATTCAGCAGGGTGCAAGCATTATTTGTTGCACCTCATCGTATGCATTGTGCTGGGCCAAGTACTCCAGCATGATGCATTCCTAAATCACAGCAGGAGTGGCATTCATGGGTTTACGCATTGACATCATTTCACGAATTACCTACAATGCAAGCGTTCATGTGGCAAGACGATCTAATTGCTATTGCAATATTTGTCGATGCATGTCTCAATAGGGTGTACCTCCTCTCTTCGGGGGTCAGCATGATGCATGATGGCATCTGGTCAGCCTGCCATTGGTGTGGCCGCCATCTCTTTCAGCAGTTGGAAGCGATGTAATATGATCTAATCTGATGACTACTGTAACTACACTATATCACATAGGGACCCGGGTTGAGTATGCATGCTACCCCAACATTATCATGATTCATGATGCATTGGGGTTAACCGGCAATCTGCAAGTTGCAACAATGCCGTCACTGTAGGCGAGGTAAGGGACGTAGTCTCGCATTTCTCAAGGCTGACAGCCCTGCGAGGTCGGCACAAGCTCAAAACATGGCCGGCCACCTTGACTGCACTATCACTTTGAACGGGCTCCCGCAGGTCCTCACAAAGAATGACCACAAGCTTGTAACCGCAAGTGCATCTTTCGGCTATCAAAATCTATCGAAGACTTTATAGTGCATGACATGTTAGCTCATCTTGCCGAGATGCTGAGATGGCTTCAGGCAACAAGTCATCAGTTTGTGGTGTACTCGGAGTTTAACTGCACCACACAGTGAGGGCGACTCACGTTGTGACAAAGTGCTTCCGCTTGCGCAGGGCGCTTTTAGCTCTACCATCAGCGCGCTCCCTTTTCAATTCAGACCTGCAAGCTCCCTTTTCAATTCCTCTTCTGCTGGCCTGCACAATCAGCCAAAATGACAACCAAGCAACCATATATTCTGGTGACCTTAGGTAGAGCCTAGCAGCACTAGGTAGGCGGCAAGAACTGAGGGCATGGGACAGCGGCCTACTTTAGGCAGGCAACTCTCCACCCTAACAGGTCTCACTAGACGCCATTATGGGAGTGCAACTTGATACCTACTAGGGTTCTCCCTAGGCTGAGGACAATCCCTAGAGTTTGCCTACCATCATGGTGTGGGCAATCATGAACGCATGGTCCTCACTGCTATCCTATCTGACTTTTGCCAGCACTGCAAAGAGCAGGGCGTACCATTTCAACCAGTGATCCGACCTCCGGACATAGATTCCACGGACAAAGGAAAGCCAAAGATGACAATACAAACACACTCCTCAATCTACAGGAAGGCATGGCATGTTACTGGACGACTACATGAAGCAGCCTAGCTAACTGAGCACACACATGTGGTCTTCGCTTTCTCGTGTTGATTGCCCAGGTCGGGAAGCTATGTCGGAAAAGTGCAGAGCGCTGCGACTTTGATCTCCTGGCTCTTGTGCATCGAGGGCGGTCCTTCACGCAAGACTGTGGTATTGAATCTTCCGTGGTGGAGGTTGTGGGCCTCTTGGGTTGTGATGGGCCAGCTTCGCACGAAACTGGCTGAGGATTCTGGCGGGATAGTCAGTGTGTATGGCCTATCAAGCCTTCAGAGCTCCTCTCTCTCACGAACTGTGTCACAACACGTTACAGCGTAGGTTCCACCGAGGACGTGGCTGCACATACTGTGCTTCAACTATTTGATATGGCATACTATGTATCTGGGTGTCCTTACAGGTGTAATCACGTGTGTGCTTGGGTACCATGCCCTCTCATGGTACACGCTACTTTAGACAACCAGAATGTTTTGCCGAGCAAAGACGATGCCAAAGGATACGTGTGTGAGTATGACCCATTGCATACAGTCCCACTGCAAGGACTCGGTACCATTTTACACTCAGACCGTCTGACGTGACGTTGACCCCGGGTCCATTATGGGGCCCATTATCAGCATTCGTGACTGGTGTCGCAATTGAGAGACTAGTGGTGTTCTACCTGCTGTTCTTGCATAACATCTGGACTCTGAGAGGCATACCATTCATCATTAAAAAATATAATATTTGGTGTTTATTCTAGTGCCTTGATCTATACTCTTGTATCATGAGAGCTCAAGCAGTTGCACGCAACACATACAATGGCTAAGCCCTTCTCCCACGGTTATCTTCCTCAAGACATTGCCAATATTGCATTTAAATTTGGCATTAATGTTAGCGACGTCGACTTTCGTTTGAAGCATGAGTCATGCTGCGTGACAACCTCAGTCTGCAGCCCCGGGCTGCATGGGCCATGTGCAACCGCTCAGAAGTGTCGACCACCGGCTCTCATGGTTGACCGCAAACGCCTCGTCCAGGTCCATAAGGCGAGGGAGGGGACGCAGATCCGCCGTTTTCAGAGCTGACAGCCCTGCAAATCGGGACAGGCTCAGAAGATGGCTTCCCATGCGGATTGCAATATGTTTGTGATTGGCGCGACTTCAAGCAAATTTTGAAGCTCCTCGAAAGTATCCCACAACTTGAAGCTTGGCACTGGTCCTAGCCAAGAACCCTTTGTTTCCATTAGGATATACGATTGCCAGATGCTCTTGCCTTGTCATCAACGTGAACAGCAAACACTGGAATCCAAACATACAACAGGTCATTGTATACACTGTATTCTCAATGCCCAAATGCACCACAAGGTGAGGGGGACTCACGCTGTGATAGAGTGGTGTCGCAAGCGCTAGCGCAGCCTGAGGGCGGCTTCAGCTCCGCCATCAGCACGCTGCGCTGGCGGTCCATCTGGCTCCTCTCCGTCCACAGCTCGTTCTTCATCTTTGGGTCTTTGGCGCCCACAATCATCGCCTTGGCTATGGTTGCGTCCCGGGCAGCAATCTCCATGCTCAAGTACTCTATCAATTCTGCAAGGGCAGCGCATGAGAGCCTTCAGTGATCTGGTGTTCATCTCAGGTTTTTCAAGAGAAAACGCTTTCGAGCCAGACATGAATGGACTCTCAAGGTGCATTTGTCGGCCAACTCGAGATTGGAATATGGGAAACCTGCTAATGCGCCATTTCTGCATGCAAGTGACACATCAGATAATGTTATGGCGAGATGTCCTCACTTTCACAGATCTCCGCCTCACGAACTGCCCGCATCAGGTCGAGCTGCTCCTTCTGGTTCTTGAGTTCGTTGCACTCCCTCATCAAAGAGGCCCTCTGCTCTGGGGACGTGGAGGTCAAGAGATTGTTCTTGGCGGACTCAAATCTGACAAGTAGATCGGCATCGTCAAATATTAGCCGCTCCAGAGCAACTGCAGCACAATTAGATGAATGTCAACTGGGGAATGTGCTTAAGATATCATGTCAATCCAGCCAAGCAATGAACGGCTTTCTGCTATGTGCTTCCCAGCGAATCTCTAGTGGAGGCTCATGATTGTGAGGGCCATCAGTGACACTCATGCCAGCGCACTTCCGCTGGATGAGAGGAACTTGGGCTATGGCGGAGTGTTCTCACCAATGCAAAGCTCTGCCTCAACCATTGCCCGCTTGACTTTCAGCTCCTCTGTCTGGCAAGGATATCCTTTGATCTCTCGAGGCCTCTCCTGTGCGCTGACGGCCCTTAGAGCCTCTTCTATCTTGAGGTCGATGGATAGATCTGCAAGCTCGCTTTGTAGCTTATCAGCAGCTGGCCTGCGCAGTCAGCGAATGACATGATGTGCACGCTTGAGCAGCCGTATCTTTAGGCTACCTACTAGGATAGTAGCAACACTAGAAAGGCGGCAGGTCCTCAGGGGAATAGGCGAAACTCTCCACCCTAGCTTCTGCTGGGCATGTGGGTAACCTTGAACGCATGCCTTCACTTGGGCATGCCCTCATGTGCATCGACAATTCTGTTCACTCTTGCCAGCAATGCAAGATCCAGAACGCACCATTTCGCCCAGTGATTCTCTGTTCGGAGGAAATTGCTAAATACGTTCAACCTGCAACACAGCTTGATCAGTTCCACCCTCTGCTCCTTAGTGGTTGAATGAAACAGCGCTTTGCAATGACCGATCAAGACCCCGAAGTCAATGCCTCCACGGACAGAGAGTATGACTGTGCTCTACCTGGTTTGCTTCCTGTACTCGTCCAGCACTATTTCACGCTTGCCCTTATCTTGAGGAGTGGCCATACGCGTCATTGGCTTCTTTTCGTTTCCCGAAGCTTGCGTTGGTCGGAAGCGGCAGCAGACGTTGGTTCAGGCTCAGAGCGCTGCGACTCTGAAGTGCTGGCTATCGTGCAGCGAGGGAGGTCCTCTATGCAAGGCTATAGTGTCAAATTGGCTTACAGTAGTCTCGATGATGCTGGATGTTTTGAAGACTGGCCGTGGGCCTCTTGGGCTTAGCACTTGGTGCCAGCTTCCCACGAAGCTGGGCTGAGGATTCTGGCAGATGCCGCCAGCTTCCCAGCAATTGCCGGGGCGGTTTGCTTTCAAAATTGTTACAGCGACGAATGCAGCTATCGAGGGCTGTGTTGGAGCTGCCTTCTCGACACAGTCCTCTGTACACACGACAGGGCTTCACAGTTACATAGTAGCACATGGTGTGCGGATAGCAAGGAAAGGTGCAGATATATGATGTGCCAGAAGACATCTGATGCATTCTATAAATTAGTACAGGTCATACACATGTGAAGTGATGCTCAAGGAAGGCAGCAATTTGCTCAGGCCCAACACAGCAGAATCATCACACAGCTCAGACCGTGAAGACGGCTGAAATTGTCCAACACTGTTCTCAGGCTGGTGTGTTGTCGAGTGTCCTTACATGCATGCTGGGGAACATTCTCATCAGATCTGCCACCTTAGACAACCAGATGATGTCCTGTGCAGCAAGAGAAGGCAATGGCAAAAGGAAACAAGATGGTACCATCTGTACGGCTGCAATGGGATGTTGTCCACTCTCATGAAGCCACTCAGCCATAGATGCATGGTATAACGTTCTGCATGAAAGGCAATGCAAACGACCTCTGACTCCTGTCGCGAGGCCACAAAACCTGAGACTATCTCCACTTCAGCCTCTTGCGGCCCAGTTCTACTGACACTTCTCGACTCGCTCAGACACTACTGTGCTCTATACATCGCCCACACTTGTGTTGCTGGTGACCATCATTTGCGATGGCTTGTTGCACGACGTCTTGCCACTGCTTTTTGTGATAGCCTCCTCATGCAGTCTGGAGTATCTTGCGCCCGCTCCCAGCCTTTGCCTGTACCGATTTTACATGATGTCAGTTCTCAAACTTCAACATGATGGGTGCAGATTTTGCAACTTCCAGCAGCACGACTTGATAATTCACACTGCGATGACCCGCATCAACAGCAGTGTGCCTTGTTTCCTCTTCTAAGACTTGCGTGCATAAGTAAAAAGCCCTGAGGGCCTTTGACAAGACACTCTGTCGACGTTCATAGGGCAGGCCCAAAGCAGACCTAATAGAGGGCACTGATCAGTAGACGAGTCTCACCGCTGCCTGAGCGTTGGCATTGGCGTTGCCTCCGGCGCTGTTGGCGGTCGCCAGGGCCTTGGCGACAGCATTGCTGGAGCTGCCCAGGCAGTTCTGGACGCTGGGGTCTGATGCGGCAGCCTCTGCGAACGCCTGCGCCTGGCCATTGGACTGCGCCAGAGCCGCCGCCTCTGCACATTTCAGAAAACTCATGTCTTATAACCTGGTCCTCACAGCGTATACTGCCAGAGCATGGTACATGCGCCTGGCCACTGGACTGCGCGAGTACTGCTGAAGCCACTGCGCAGTCCAGTCCAGTTGCATGCGTTTGCTAAGTCAGTAGCTAGCAGGCGCTTCTACCTAGTGCATTGCAGTCTGTCAATATAGGCTTGGTGCTTTGCAGTCTGCCAACATAGGCTTGCATCTGGTCAGGCACAGGCAAGTCCTCCAGACCAATCGCCGGATCAGCACCAGATCTAATGGAGCTGCCTGTGCAAAGGCATTCATCATTTGCAATGTCACTAAAGCAGTACTGCTCAGCTGTAGAACTTCTGCATACCAGCATATTTGCCGCGTGCTGATCAGGTCTCTCTACACAGGTGACTGCATGGCTCATGTGATCTGCAGAACAGGCGTCATATGCCAAACATCCGAGGTCAGGGTGCAGGAGCGTACGTGCAAGGGCTGGCTGGACGGTGGAGCAGCCGTTGGAGGCGATGGCAGCTGCATAGGCCCTGACCCAGGCAGGGCGCAGGGTGGGGTCGCTGAAGGCCTTGGCGGTCGCCACTGCCAGCGCGTTGGCGTTGGCTGCACAGCAGACACACGTGTTACTCTGAGCATCACTGCAGCACTCGCGACTGCCAATGCATTGGCGTTGGCTGCACAGCAGGCGCCCATGTTACTGAAAGCATAAAGGCAGCACTTCAAGTTGCGACTGCCAGCGCATTGGCGTTGGCTGCACAGCAGACACCCCCTTTACTTGAGCATTACTGCAGCACTCCCGTGCAGATCTTGCATGCTGCAGTGCCTACATGTTGTGATGTTAGGGACTGCTGCGTCAGCTCAGCTGCCATAGCAATGATGCCTCCTACTCTGAGAACATATGCACAGGTAGAAGAGGGCACCCTATAGCTGTTACAGATTGGTGCAGTCTGCACTAGGATCATTGCAAGCAGAGCTGCTCTGTCAGAGACAAGCAGTCTTGAGGTTCAAGGACGAGCATGACTCACTTCCTGCTGCCTTGGCTATGGCCTCAGCTGCCGCATTGGTGTTGGTGCTTGCAGCCTGCAGCAGCATCAGACACATCATGCCTCACCTTGCAGATCGCAGCAGCAGCAACTGTACATCACTCTCTGATGTGCTGATGCTTCTCACTGATGCCTTCACCGATGCCTTCATGCCTTACCTATACCAGATACCTGCTCCTGCAACTGCAGTGCATGGCATTCTAGGCCGGAAAGCAAAGACAGGGTATGCTCTCCAGTATTCTGGCAATGCTCTAGGCCTAGCACTGTGCTCAAGTATATAAGAAACATCTGAAAAGCAGCCATGGGAATTTGGGAGTTGACTGGAAGCATGTGGCCTGGAGACTTACATTTGCAATGGCTTGAGCTGTTGTCTGCAAACAGAACCACCCCATCAGACTTTCCCAAGTCATATCATCTGGCAAGTATCGTGATGTGCAGCAAGCTCTGATACCAGCAACATGGCTCTACCCTTCGCAACAGTCTGAGGCCAGGGCACACACAAGGACAATGGTGACAGTGGCCTACTGGCTTCAACCTGGGGACAGGCGAGGTATGTTAACGCGCATGTGTGAAAGCGAGGCAGCCATGCAGGTGCCAAAGGAGGATTCACACCGCTGCAAATGGGCTGTTGGGGTCCATGGGGTTGCCAGCTGCACGCAATGCACACATCCTCAGCATCATTATTACACGTTTGACGTCCAGGGAAAGCAGCTCATGAGGCCAGGAGGCCAGGCCTCATCAGACACAGAAGCATCACGGAGTGTCTGCACAGAGGGAGTGTGCGCACTGCTACAATGCTCAGCACCCATGAACGTCAGGCATGAATTGTGATTACTGCTTAAGGGCTCAGCAGCTTCAGATTCCTGGCATGCATAGGCAGGTGTCCTCCAGCGCACAGATTGGGAGGTGAGCTTTCAATCAGGCAGCCAGCTCTTAATTATTTCAAACCCGCCTGCAGGCTACAGGCTCTGCCTTCTGCACAGTTGTCTATTGACTGGTCTACAGCTGACAGAGAGGCTCACCCTGAGAGTATGCCTGCGCCAGAGCTTGCGCTGCTGCGTTGGGGCCATTGGGATTCTGCAAAAGGCAACAGCGCCCATCAGGACGCACCAAGTAACCTGCCTTGTAGAGATACAGGAGACGTGTTCAGACAGCCAGGAATGGCGATGCAATGGGATTCTGAGGATCACCGATGCGGAGGATGCGATAGCCTCTGCAGCAGCGTTGGCATTGCCAGAGCCAATGGCGTTTGCAACGGCCTGGGCGTTTGCCATGGAGCCCTGAGTCAGTGTACGTCCTGCATCATATATAAAAGGTTGTCAGGATTCGGGGATTCCCTGTGCGCAGGATGCGCATATGATGTAGTACATGCTGAGATCGGGTTCAAGCGAACTGTTGTCAGACATCATCAAGCGCCTCGCAATGCTCAAATCAGCACAGGAGATGCTGTTACATATGTCGATGAGATGAGGCAAGACTTATATCATGCCTTCTGCAACATTTTGATCGCGAGTTCGTCGTTGAGGATCGTCAGTTCACGAGAGCACAGGAGAGCTCACCAGCATGCTGCAACTCACTGGCGCTGACGGCGCAGATCAGCAATGCGACAAAGAGGAAAGTCATATTCTTTCCGACCATGATGACGGAGATGCACGACGAAGCTTGGTGAGTGACGGTGGCCTGGCTGGTCTGCGCGATCGGCGACGAAGCGGGATTGCAGCGCTGCCTTAGCTGTTCAGATGCAACCTTCAGATAGCTTGTAAACGTGCTTGTCAGGCTGACAGCACGTTTCTTTCATGATAGGGAATCTCTCGACCTCGGAGATTTGCCGAGAACGTGCTGGATTCACCCTTGGACAACGTTATACACAGGCTGGAGATGTCATGACCCCCGACACCGGCAACGAAGGGCTTAAGGATATCTGATAGGATTTAGTTGGCTCCGCTTCACGTGCAGGCGTAACAAAGTGGCTGGAGCTGTCTATACATAGACAGGGTTTACGTCATCATGAGATACTTGGAATGGAAAGAACTGGAGTTTGGGAGCAACATGGAGCAGCCTTAGTACGTCTATGGGTGTTGCAAGCACATGAGCATACACGTATAAGAAATGCAAGCATCACGCTGCGATGATCGCCGTCATGGTCGCACATCCGCCTTCCACTGTGTTATATGGCATCGACACAGTCTTGAGCCATTACAGAGCTAGTAGCATCTCAAACTCTGTTTTAGCCTGTCAATCTTCTTCTTCGAAAGGGGCACAACAATACCTCAGTAGCCAGCGCTGGTATCATGGCTAGACAGTCTGGTTGTGCTATATTGCCTACCGTAGTACCATGTTGGTCAAGGCTGTGCTTGATTGTGCTGCTGCAAAACTATAATTCCATTAATCCCGAGCGCAAGGCATTTGCTGTCTCCTATGGAGGATCACAAGAGTGCTGTGGATACATGCTTGAGCAGAGGCATCATTTGCTCACTGTCATGCACTGTTGGGTCTCTCTTCACAGCCTGGCAGCTGCTGTCAAGGGTGTAAAGATGCCAGACGCCAATGCAAATATTGCTGCCACGCGGCGCTCAACTCTCACGATACAAGTGGATATCACAGGCAGGGTGCAGGGCAGCTGTCACTGGTATACGGCACATCAATCCCAATGCGCTTGTCATTGTCCCAGATGCTGTCCGCCTTGTCGGAATATTTTGGGATGAGGTAAAACATTGAGGTAATGGCGTTCCTGTAGCCTTGGCAATTGAGTTTTGCATTATTAGGGTCGCAGTAGCCGCAGGTGCCTCCCCGGTGGATATTAAGGGCTGACGCAAGGCCCTGTCCCTTGTCAGCTCCGATCTGAGGCTTGTTTCCAGGCGTAGTCTCGCCCCTGATCCATTTCATGAAATAGGGGAGCACCTGCAGCGGTGTTGCTTTGCTGAGTTCACCACCATGCTGGTGTGATCTCCAGTAGTGTCAGGTGTACCAGAGCCCACAAAAATTGCCATGCCATTGGCGCCAGTACCGTGTACAGTCTGTAATTCGCAGCGCTTCAGACAGCAGTTCCTCTCAACTCAGTTTTTATCTCAAGAACGAATGGACGTAGTACCTCTCTCAGCTTGCCCTCGTCATCCTTCCCCCTGAGAGTGCCCTGGCTCCCTTTGTAGCCGGCGTAGTCAAGGCACTTCCAATTCACATTGAGGACGCTGAAATTCTCAGCGTCATCGCAACACTTGCTTAGGTCTCCACCGCTCATAGTCTCGGACTCCTGCAAGCAAGATACATGAATGAAGTTTTGTGGCAAATCACACAGTTTTGATGCGGAGCAGCCGCGCTTGCATACTGGTTTGAAGGTGATAGGCAAGCGCCTCTGATTTGTATAGCTGGAATCCCTCAAGCCATCCGACTCAGCCATCCGACTCAGCAACCAACAGACATGTCATGCAAGGTACTTTTCCATGTAACGCCAGATTGGGCAAGCTGCCAAAGGCATACTATCATAGCATGATGCTATGCACAGCTGGATAGTAGGAGCGACAACAGGTGTACAAGAGCTCTCAATGAAATAGGCAGAAAATGCCAGAGCATGCTTACCTGCATGGCAATTGCAAACAGAAGCTGCTTTTCCCACTCATCCACGCGCCTTGTGTCGAATAATCCCTTCCGATTGAGATCATCAATCACGTAGAAGAAAGACCCCTTGTTATCTTTGATATGTCTGTGATTCCATCCACAGTACTTTTCTGGGCATTTCAGCTCGTCTCCTTGGCCTGGGTACGAGACTGTGTATGGCTCTGCGTGCATGTTGTCGTCCACAGCCATGATGGCATGCAGGAAGTTGGCCTTGGAGGACCAGTCTTTCGTGGAGGTTGGGCCTGTGAGTAAGAAGGTGCTTTCGGGCTTTTTCGGCTCCCGCAGAATGTCCTGCACCAGGCACTGAATATAAGAAAAGGCAGGCGTAGTTGCTGTATTCGGGTAGTTGATCAGATGTTGTGCAGACATGGCCGTTGTGACAGACAGCCTGCCGCTCGCATGACAGTGATCATCGTTGTGCAGGCGGCAGAGCCCCTCAAGCGAGCGATCGCCAGAGTTGCTGGGATCTACAGCGCACTTCTATGCTTGTAACACCGGAAACTGCTCTGCATTACTGCAGCGGCGGCAGGAGGATCTCGTTCTGAGTCAGGATCGGGAAGCGAATATGTGCGAGTGATCAAGCCTCTGAGACATTGCTAAGCCCAATATAATGATCCAACGCTTTATTGATAGATGAAGGGACTTCTGCATGTGGAGCGCGGTCTTCTGAAGGTCGGGGGCGGGGGTTGCCTGAGGTTTGACGCCGCCCCGGCGAGGCCCCACCGCCCGATCATGCAGCCGATTAGCTCCCAGATATGGCAGTGTCAGCCCTGGTAAAGCCCTTATGACATCGCTGCGTTGCCACATCGGCCCACAGGTGTGGGCGTCAGCCCGACGGTGACCCTAAGTTCCTTGAAGTGCCTCGGGTAGCCTGCCCGTTTGACGCCGACAAAGACCGCCCCTTTTTACTTTTCTGAAACGTGGGATCAGGCCTATAGAAGTTGCACGCTGTAGATACTGCGCAAGTCTCAGCGGCTGGATGAGGCTCACATATGCCATCCACGTGACGTCATCATATACCTGATGTAGTACATGAGCTACATTGCGGTCACCAGGAACCGCAACAGGACTCCTGAAGGATCTAAGCGACACACATGCACTGAAGACTTCATTGAGAGGAGCGCACGCGTGTGCACGCCGATGCAGGGATTGCCGTGCAAGACGAGCCCCTTCCTGCTGGTGGCCGTGCCTCGTGCTCCAGGGCCACAGGAATGGGAGCACAGGAACCATATGGCCTTCATCTCGAAGAAACGAATGACACGTTGGTATACTTTCGAGGGACTTGCCAAGAACTTTCAGGGCATGAGGATCAGATACACATTCTGCCTTGTGGGTTACCTACCATCATGCTCAGTCACATTGATCACTGAACGACCATGGCACTCCTATCTTGTGCACCATTTTTGGCAAGTCCTAAGTACTGTCTTTTCAGAAACGTCCAGGACTCAAGTCAACAGACCTGGGATTGAGCTGCAAGCCCTGTGCACCATTGTCGACACGTCGAGCTCCTGTGCTCACTCGACTGAGCTTATGTGGCCATCATGGTGGCAGAGGACTGCAAGCTACAGCAAAATGCGCTGCCTGTCAGGCTTGATCCTTCCCCATCACGCAGGGAGTCTTTGCAGGGGTACGGGCTGAATCCTCTGGAGCTCTTGCTTAGCTATACACCTCAATGCGTGCACTGTGCAGTGCGCAATTGCCTACTGAACTCAGCTCACATGAACTGGACGTTCCACTTCTGATTATATTTCTGCAGCTCCTCCTCTGTGAGCAGGGCTCCATCCATCTGCTTGCAGATAGCCTCCTCGTCCATTCCTGCTCCAATGAAGACAATCTCCTGCATGCATCACCTCTCTCGTGAGCACCAGAGCTAGAGGTGCACTCCCCTATTCTCCATTGCAGCGCGGCAGCCTGACTGCTCAAACGCAGCAGGTATCCAGAGCACACACCTGATCAAAATGCTGAGAACACAGCAATCCAAGCCACTGCGCTCCACTGTAAGCTCATGCTGCATGTTTGCACAGCAGGACAGCTTGTGCCACTTGCGGAAGCTAGTCATGGCGGGCACAGCATATACCTGTCTGCGGTCACCGTAGGGGGTGGTCTTGTCAAAGTCTGAGTTTATAATGTCGCGCTGCGCCTGGAATGTGGGCCACTCCTCCTGGGGCACTGCCGCCCACCTGCAGCATGCAACACAGGTTTGAGAACTGAGTCCAAGCTTGCATCCTATGGCTTGGAGCAGGAGTGGAGCACTCTGACTGGCACTGACTCCGACAAATGCACATTGACAGCCTTCATGCAAAGCACAGCAACGCTGGCTCTACTGGAGCTTCCTAGACCTGGATCGCTGGGGAGCAAGAGGTGGGCGTGTCAGGACCCGCATGTGTGCAAGGTTGGGTGTAAGTGTCGGGTGGGGCATGTGAGCGCTCACCAGTCGCCCTCATCGCGGATCTCAAAGTGCTGGCCGGCATGGCTCCAATAGTACGCGGTCATGTGGTTGTGGCTCATCCACATGAAGCCCTTGCTGCGCAGCACGGACTTGATGGGGGAGTCCCCCACCGCTGCAGGCGCCTTGGTCTCAGAGTTCTGGCTCACCGGCATCCACTGCAGCACCATCTCGCGCAGTCTGCACAACCATGGTTTTAGATGCAATCAGGAAGGAACTGCACCGGTGTTGCGAATGCAGCTCATGCTGTCAAAGCCAGGGCCATTGCTGCCCCTCACTGTTCAGGCAGGCGTCATGAGGTAGACCCCATCCCTGTATGCCACCTTACTGTGGGTGCCTTTGCCAGGACATCATCACAAATGGCCATGCCTCTGAGGCAATGGCACTCCGGACAGTGCATGCAATGGGGCCAAAGCATTGGTGCTGCAAGCTGCGGCAGGCTGGCCTACCTCTGAGGGTGGAAGGGGCGCCTGCGGGAGTACACGAAGCTGCGGATGCCAAAGCGCGCTGCTGCTGTCGTCTCCTGGCGCTCCTGCATGCAGGCGCTGATCCAACTGAGTCAAAGAGCTTATTGCTCCATGAATGAGACAATAGACATGTTAATTGGCTGGTAGCTTTTGAGGGCCCATGTACTCACAACAGGCACACATCTGACCTTGGCTGCAGTACCAGGGAACAAGATAACATCTGCTTGTGCCATATCACATCATGCATTGTGATCAGGAGAGGCATCAGGGACGTGCAACTCCTCAGACAAAGCACTGTGAACCCTGTGTGAAGCTCTGCAGCAGCTCAGAAAAGAAGCTGACCTTGTGGCTGTGGTCATGGTGGCTGTGGTCATGGCCTGCATGATCGTGCTTGTGGTCATGACCCGCGTGGCCATGGTCCTTGTGACCATGCTCCTTGCAGTCCTCTGTGTGCTCGTGTTCCTCGGTGCACTCCTTGTGCTCATCGTGGCCGTGATCGTGCTTGCTGTGGTCGTGGTCATTATGGCCATGCTTCTCGCCGTGGCCGTGCGCATGGCTGGCGCTGTCGTGCGCGTGCTCCTCGTGCGCATGCTTGTCCTTGGCGCTCTGCATGGAAGCGTGCGCGACCGTCAGCAAAACACAACATGGAGAGCCCCCGAGCTGACTATAGGCTGCGGATATGTGCAGTAGGAGGCGTGTGTCGTGCTTATCACTGCTACAGCACTCCCAATGTTAATTGCTGCTGCAATATGTCAGATACAGGTCTTCCCCACCTCACATTTGTTCATCACCCTTGCACAGTCCGACAGAGTGAACTGGCAGCTACAGGTCTGGACAGTGATGCTCAGGATTCAGGTCAGCATGCTGCTTTGCTTCACAGCGCAAGAGAAGATGTGAAGGGCATGCTACACATTTTCAGAGATATAGTCTCACCTCCTTAAGCTGCTGGGACTTGACAGCGGCCACAGCGCCACGGTGGTGGCCCTCTGTGTTGAGGCCGGCAATGAAGCCCTTGGCCTCCGGGCCAAACACCTCGTCCAGGCTGATGCGCGCCTGCTCACATGAGATCACCTGCGCAGCACAGCTCAAGCACTCAGCTCAGCCTGGTCCTGCAGAATACAGGAGCGGTTTGCAATCGGGTCTGTGAGGGACAAGTGCGTCAGCTCCATCAATGCAGCAGTGAGCTCGTTGCTAAGCGCTCAGCCACCTCTCATGGTGGTGGAGGCATCCCAGTTGTCTCGGCAAGCTGGCTGGGCAGGTGGGGCTGGGCACGGCACTGCCCTCTTGCCAGTAAATTCATCGCAGAGAGTGCATTGAGGTCCCACTGCTGAGGAGCAGGGGTTACCTTTGCCAGAGGGTTGAGGGAGGCTGCAATCTGGGACAGGCCATCCAGATCACCCTCCTTCAGCATGTCAATCTTGTTCAGCAGCACGAAGTCTGCGCACCTGCACCCAAGCAGAGCCGCCTGATCAGACCTCTACAGTGAGCTGCTTCGCTCTTGAAATATTCTCTATATTGCAGACCAGCATTGCTGACATTATGGGAGTCTTCTGCTGCCTATGTGTTGGCAGTACTGTATTTAGCAAAGCCTCACATGTCAAGGCCTGCAGGCTGCATGTACATCTACGACAGCTTCATCAGGCTCTGTGTGCTGTCATTTGGTCTGCTGGATGGATGCTCTCATGCTGAAGGCACTGTGCTGAGAAAAGTAACAATTCTGAGGCATGCAGGCTGCACACAACCCATGACAGTATGCATCAGGCAAAGCACAATAAGGGCTCACTCAATCTGCTCCACCAGCAGGTCAACCACTGGGCGGAGGTTGCCGCCCTCGCCCAGATCGGGCCGGGCAGCGATGGGCACCCTGGACGCGTAGTCCTGGATGAACGTCCCCGAGTCCACGATCGTGACCATTGTGTCCAGGCGGATGCGCTTCATCAGCGGGTTGCCTGCAGCACAGCAGCCACATCAGGCTTGATAGTAAAGAGTAGTCTGTCCTGGTAGAGATCAAATCTTGACTGCTATTGGGAATCAGGCGCCTGCCTTCCCAAGAGCTGCGTATGCATGTCAAGATGGATGATGCTTCAGCCGCAGAAGGGATGCGTGTGGTGCCATAGTGTGACATAACGGTCAAGCAGATGCACTGCCGTTGTGCATGCTATAGGGCACTGACTGCGTGAGATAGTGCAGGCAGTCATGGAAACGAGGGCAAGGGGCTACTCACCCTCAGCGATGCTCTCATTGAAGAGGTCTCTGATGTTCTGAGGCTCTGCCACTCCAGAGTTCTCCATGACGAACCTGCAAAACGGTGTCAATGCATCAGACAAATGCAGGCCTTGCAGGATGACAGAGCAACATCCCCGAAAGCTGAGCCTAGAGATCTACGAGACCTGCAAGACAGAG
This sequence comes from Coccomyxa sp. LA000219, assembly GCA_000812005.1. Taxonomy (NCBI): domain Eukaryota; kingdom Viridiplantae; phylum Chlorophyta; class Trebouxiophyceae; family Coccomyxaceae; genus Coccomyxa; species Coccomyxa sp. LA000219. Next base: position 2,198,811 of record KN714658.1, read on the forward strand.
ACGGGCCACACCTGTCGTAGGAACTGCCCTTTGCGTCTGCCAACGCCAGCAGCTGTTCAAAGGATCCAAAGAGCTCATCTTGGATGCTGCAGCCTGCAGAATAAGGTATGTGTCAAGTGAGGACTGGTAAGGATATCCAGGTTCTCGCCAAAGCAGCACCCCCAACGCAGCATTGCTGAGATGAACGGATACATTGGGGAATCTTTACACTTACATGCACAGCCGTTGGCCAGCTCGATGGTGTCTGCAAGGTCTGAGGTTGTGTTGGTGCCGTTGTTCTTCTCCCGGCTCCTGTCGTTGCGGATGAGCTTCGCGTCGATGTTGACGCTGGCCACATCGTTCACGATGCATCCGATCTTGAGCTTGGAGTTCTCCAACAGATACCTGAGCAGAGTGGTCTTCCCTGCAAGCAGGACAATCAGAAAACCTCAATCAGAGCCAATACATACCCAAGAGCTGCATACAAATGTGTCAGACGCCTTTGGAGCAGGCAGAAAGCTTTATAGTACAGCTCGGAGGCATCAGGGTACGATAGGGCAGGCACTGCATGGGGCAGGAGACGCACCGGAGCCCAGGAAGCCGGAGAGCATCGACACGGGTATAGGCTTGGCGGCTGCCATGGTTCGGCGTTTCTTGCCCGACGCAAGGCCCTCTTCAAAGATCGACAGTAAAGCACTTGTCCCCGGCGAGCTTTGAAACATTGTGGAGGCTTCGAGAACCGTATTATCGAGAGCCGTAAGCCGAGGCACCTTGCTGATTTCTCAGAGCGTGGCAGCCACACACCTGGCGCCTGTTTTAGAGATTGTGAGCTATTTCTGCAGTGTTGGGACGGCTCTGGGCTCGTCTACAGAGGCCCAGAGCCTTGACAAGCCATCTGCTGACGGATGCATGTCCGGCATCGACACGCACATGAGGCACTCGCAAGCACAGTCCAATGTTTGATGTGGGACAGATGCATATCACTTATGCTCCGAGCCCTTGTGTGAAGTCTAGGGGCAGATGGAAAGCTGTATTGCACATCTGAGAGCAAGTAATGCGCCCTCATGAGATGCCAAGAAAGCAGGAAGAGAGCGAACTTGAGCTCACCGCACTTCAGCCTGCAGCAAGTAGGAAGCAAGATGAGCCCATTTCAGGCAGCAAAGATATCTATGAGAAGGCTCTCATCACTAGAGTGTATTGGGGGCTGCTGCCCTGGATGTTTATCACAGGGCTATTTACATACTTTGACCGAGCCAATTTCAGCTTTGCTGCCCCAGCCCTGAGGCATGACCTGGGACTGTCAAATGCCGGCTATGGACTTGCATCAGGTGAAGACCTTCGGACGTCATGACCATCGGTGGTGTTATGTTGCTGTCATGCGCCTGTGTGCCAGGGCAAAGACGCTATTAGGATTGTCAGATGAGTGTGAGCAGGCAGGCTTGGGCTGACATTACAGGAACAGTTCTTTGTATACAGGTCATGTTTCATGTCCTAATTGCATGCAGGCATCCTCTTTGCTGGCTATGCCGCCCTGGCAATACCCAGCAACCTGGTGATATCATGTGTCGGGGCCAAGGTCTGGCTGCCCGTCCTTACAACCGCATGGGGCATCATAGCGGCCGCGCAAGCAGCAGTGAAAGAGGAAAAGGCTCTCATCGCCCTCAGATTCTTCCTGGGGGCTGCTGAAGCAGGTAACCTACAGTCTACTTTCTTCAACTTTCTGTTTTGAGTACCCCTCTTTCCTGACCAGTCTCTCCCAGGCCTTGCGAATTGAGCATTGAACAACCTGAATGGTGTCGTCTGTCCATTGACCTGTGATGGAGGCAGCAGCCACTGTAACCTCTTCCTGTGTATCTGCCTGCCTTGTGGCTGGTACAGAGCATGTCCTTCTGCTGTAGATGTCAATTTTATATCATGCAGGGTGCTTTCCCGGAATGTGGTTCCACTCGACAAAGTTTCTGAGGGATTCGGAGCTGACACTGGCGTACGCTGTTATCCTGAGCTCCGCAGTCATCTCGCAGGTCAGTCTTCAGCGCTCCACCTCATGTGCGGCTCACCTTTTGTAATGGCCATTGGTAGCTTCATTGGAGCTATCGAGCCTTTGGAGCAGAGGTGGTGGAAAAGCTGACAGCTCTGGCCTCTGTGGTTTCTGCTCCAGTAGCTCAGATGTGGCCAAGTGAGTTGCTGGAGCGGGGGCAATGGAAAGCTGACAGCTGCGGGTCCTAGCTCCGCTCTGCTCCATTAGCTCCTCTCTGTGGCCCAGAATACAGGAGCTGCATTTGCAGGGATTGTGCAGCATGCATACTGAGCTGTGGCTGTCTTGCAGGTCATCGGAGCGCCGCTCGCAGCAGCGCTGCTGCTGATGGAGGGAGTGTGCGGCCTGCATGGCTGGCAGTGGCTGTTCATCATAGAAGGCGCTGCCACCTGCCTCTGGGGCATTGTATTAGCGGTAAGCCTCTGTCAGTGTCCCGCTCACAAGTTTCAGCTATGCTTTTGCACCTCTTGCTGCAAGGCAGAGCCTGTGACAGGCTTCTCCACCCAGACTGCCTCTCAGACAGGCGCACAAGCACGCTGAGCTGACAGTGATTGAGAGTGCTTGATTGGCAGCATATCGACCACGCCTTTGTTACGGTCTGCAGGTGGCTTTGGCGGCGCGCCCTGCAAGCGCATGGTTCCTGTCAAGGAAGCAGCGGGAGTGGCTTCAGGCGCGCCAGGACCAAGAGCAGGCACGCCGGCAGGCTGACCTGGCCAAGAGCGGCAAAGCCTGGGGTGCGCAACCTGCTCCCAAGCCCTGTACAAATGCATGTCGCTTCTCTAAACTGCCTACTGCTATGTAGCATTCTCCTCATGTGCCTCGTGCTAGCTTCGTCTATAGAGCACCACCCCTGCTGGCTCCTCAGATCAAGCCTAGCCTGGCAACTAGCTGACGCCAGAAACTTTGCAGACGTGAAGCATTGACATTTCTCACAAGGCATGCTTTGCCTGTGCAGCGCCCTTGCTGAGCCTGCGCATGTGGTGGCTCAGCTTCGCCTGGCTGCTGATCGGGGCGACCATCACCAACATCATCGTGTGGACGCCCGTGCTGCTGGACGCTGCGCTCTCCGGCACCTTCAACGGCCAGCTGCAGGCGCACGGTGCAGCCTCAGCTGACCCACGAGCTGAGGTGCTTGTCCTTCAACTTCTTGCTGTGCCGCTCCTGTCACTCCTGCTCGAGGCGCATGTCTAACAATCAGCCATTGCTTTTGTCGCCTCAAGTAAGCTCCCTGAATCAGCGCTTGAAGAGATCGGGTATCCAAGGAGCCTGATGCAACATCATGCACGTCATGTGGGGTGTCGTCTTGGGCTCTTAGGGTGCCTGGCCTGTGTCGTAGTCCTGCGCAAGCTGGTAAATCCGCCTCTTCAGAAGGTCCTGACTTCAACCATTACTAACACTTGCTGATGGATGTGGTGGCGCAGGCATGGCACAATGCCAAGCTGGCTCTGATCACCAGCATCCTGTATGTGCCGACCGCCGTGGCCATGACAGGCGTGGGCTGGAGCAGCCGGCGCTTTGAGGAGCGCCGCTGGCACTGCTTCGTGCCCCTCGTCATTGCAGGGATCGCTTTTATGTGAGTGTGCTTTCTCCTCGCACACCCTCATCTAGCTTGGGCTCAGGTAGCGGCTGTGTTGATGCTTTGAGCAAAGCTACAGAGGCAGGTTAGGGCAGCAAGAGAACTGCGTGCATCCCACGCCCTTGAGTGGGCACATCAACCCATTCTAGAGGAAGTCACCCTTTCAGGAAGCATACTTCTAATGGTCGTGCTGCATTCAGCATGTGTTGTCAGCCCAGCAGTGGAAGAGTGCGCACGCTTGCGCAGGTTTGTACCGCTCGGCATGGCGCATGGAGCAATCAGCGGCTTTGTCCTCATGATTGTGTCGGCTGTGGGAACCTGGGCTGTGTACGGTAGGCCCCTTGGCCATACATCCCAGCCTATATCTCTGACTTGCCACATAATGCAGCTCTGTGGGCGATACCTCTCCATGGACAGCTAGTTCTTCGACGTCCTCGGTAGCTTGCATGCTCTGTGTCTGGTAAAGAGACCCTGTCCAGTGCAACGCACTGGAAAGTCTCCTACCTCACTTTCAGTGTCACTGCGCAGGGCCTATGGTGTCATGGCCTAACACCCTGCTGCATGGGAGGGGTGCTGCGGTGGGGCTGGCCTTCTACAATGTGCTCGGGGCTATTGGGGGATTTGTCTCCCCCTACATTGTGGGGCGGCTGTCTAATGGTGGCTCATACAATAGCAGCATGTACTTGCAAGGCGCCTTCAACCTGGCTGCAGCACTGATGGTCCTAGGTGCGCAGAGACCTTGCATGGCACATCTGCTGGACGCTCACGGCATCCTTGGTGTATTGCGAGTTGTGGTGCTCCTGGAGGTGCTGTTTGCATGCGCAATGCTTATTGGAGCCTTGCACCTCTGTGGAGGTCCCTGCGCCTGTCCTCACAGGGAGACAATCAGTTGTCTGCTGCCCTGAAGTCACATAAGCCTTGACGTCCTGGCTGCTATTTTGTGCAGCATTTTGGCCTTGGAGAAGACGGCAAGTGACCTGACAAGCAATCCTAGAAGCCTGGACGAGGTCTGCTATGACCACGGATTTGCAACACTGAACAGAGAGACTCCTGAATCAGCGCCTTCAGCTTGAGGTCTATGAGCCTGAGGTGAACCTGCTGCCCATGCATTCCTTCTCACGAGCAGTCTGGGAGACTTCAGTGAAAGATCTGGCATGACCCTTGTCAAAGTCCAGACAGGGCAGACTACATAAGTGCGTCTCTCTATATGAAGAATTCCTCCTTATGTGCAGGATGTTGCGGCAGGGCGAAAGGAGCTCCTGCTGCAGCTTTCTACAGGCCTTGACGTCGAGCTTGCGGACTGGACTGAGATTAGCTCGAAGAGAGCACTGGGCTACATACACTGGCGCCAGAGCCCATGCTTGTCAAAGCCTTTGACATAGTCACATGCAGTGAGAAGCGACATGCATGCACTAATGGACCACTGTGCCGGATCACTCATGCAGAATCTGCAACTCTTCCTCATCAATTGGCATGCATGAATTGGCATGTAATGGTGTTTCACATGTTACAGTATAGCCTGCTCAATGCTGTATGCTGTCAACCCTCCGCTCATCTTGCGTCAGCATTTATGCACATTGCGCAACTACTATGGACAGAGCAGACACAGACGTCACTCATTTCATTGTACAACAGCTCTGCTACCTCTCAGGGTTCCGCCAGACTTGACATCAGTGTCACGCGAATGTACATACACCAAGTGCCAAACGACTATCATGAGAAAGTGAGAGCATGAGAAGATGTCTCTTGTCGGTCCAAAACTGAGTGGCAGCTAAGCCTGCCAAATAAGATGTAGTGCGTCCCAGGACAGCATGCCAAAGGATGTAGTCTACTGACAACTCTTACATCTCTGAAGATCCACAGCTGCAAGTCCACTATCAAGCACCTTCAGCGCTAAGACTGCAGACTGTGGCGGTTGCGCCTGAGCGGGCGGCTTCCAGCGTGCGCTGCCTGCTGGCGACTCTCGAGGTCTGAGAGCTTGCGTGCCTTGTGGTCCCGGGAGACTGCCTGCATTGGCACTTGAGAAGTCAGCAATGTAGGGAGTCACAATCTCAGTACCTCCCGGCTCGGTCAACACGCCTGGCCTCGGAGATGAAGTGAGCAGCAGCTGCATAGAGGATATACCACTTGTGCCAACTAGGGGGAAGTTGAGCCTGCTTAGATTGGCTTGAGCATACAGAGGAGAATTGCTCTGCTGCAACGTACCCCTTGTCAAAGCCATGGTCCCTCGGCAGGCACCTGAATGCACTGCATCTCAATGATCTACGGGAATAATGAAGTGAAGACATGCCTTGGCGTAGCGCTTGACGCCATGGTGGGCGCCCGCATGGATGGGGAACTGCAGCTTGGACCCACGGTGGCGCTCAACAAGCATGCGCCTGGCTGGCGTCTCGTCATCCTGGCGCGCCGTGCGCCCGCCCAGTCCCCCGGCGAAAGCCAGCGGCTCCATCTGCCTGAAGTAGGAAGCCATCTCGTATTCTGCCGCCAGGGCATGGAACTCCCCGTCGTTCTCCTCCTTCTCGCCCTTTACTAATCTCTCGTAGCCCTCGCCCACTATCCCCTCAATGTACCCGCTTGCCGGCGGCTGCAGCAGCTGCGCATCAAAATTAAGGTACGCCGTCCTTCTTGAGCTCCCCTGCAAAGTGGGCATATGCGTCAGCAGAGTGCACTCCCAGGGTCAGTGGGGATAATTGCTCTGCATCTCATCATAGCACATCCTACCATGCATATAAGCCGGCAGCGTGCGTCTCATGAAGCTGCATCTTCTCATGCTGACATGGCAAGCTCCTCTGCTTGTGCGGTAACGAGTGTTGGCGTGCAACGCCCTCTCTGGGTACGCAAAGGACAGAAGTGAATTGCAAAAGGGAAGGGCTTACATCCTCCGCGAAGCTCTCATGGTTGAGCCAGACAACCACGCGCATGTACTGCGTGATGACCTCCACTGTGTTGCCTAGCTCGGGATAGTGCAGGTCCCAGTTCATGCTCAGATCCGTATTTCCATGTCCGCCGTCCATCACATGCTGCTGCTCTGTCTCTGACGCCCTCATCTTCAGCTGCTGGCCGTTCAGGAAGACTGCAGGACCAGCGTTGACATCAGCATGGCATGAATGTGATGGAACATGCCTCACAGACAGCTGCCTGGACACATTGCAGCTTGCAGCTGATCTTGAGATGCAGGGTACATCTGCATTGCCATGAGAACATGGTGAAGTAAGGCTGAAGCAAGGTGACAGGTGCAGCGAAGTGTCAGGTGCCCATGTTGTATGCAGGGCAGCTCACCTTCTAAGCTGTCATGTGCATTGACGTTGATAATCACCCGGTGCTCGCCATGCTTAAATCCCAATCCCTCAATGTGTGTGCCATTATGGTTGAACTTCATGGTGATCTGCATTGCACAACGAGGACTTTCAGGGTGCTGACTTGCACATTACATAGTGATGTGCTTCACTATGGCATCAGATCAATTGTGACACATGCTATCCGAGCATCGAAGCACTGCTCTATAGTCCTTTGAGACTCGCTAATGCCTCTCACCTGATAGTCATTAGTGCCCGCCAAGCTGTAGTATGAGGCTGGACGCCCTGAAAACCTGCAGAACACATCACGCGCGTCAGGGAGTGAACCCACTTGCGGCGTCCTGAAGCTCCTGGATTGACAGTGAGCGTTCTGATATGCAAGTAAAATTTCTTACCGGAAGATTCTCCCGTCAAAGGATGTTATGTATGGGCCTTTCTCCCATTCTGCGTCCTGCGCGCAACACCGTATCGACTCACATCGAAATGCAGAGAGAAGCGTCGGCAATACTGTTGTCAAACCGTTATTGAACAAGACGTTTGCAGCAGAATGAGCCGAGGGCAAGGGCCATCAGCAGCCCGATGCCACGCAGATCAACAGACTCACCGGTGGTAACAACTCCGCATATACGACTGTGCAGATGATCAGAATGAATACTAAAAGGCACTTCGTCATGTTTGCATAAGTCGTCTGGCTTGCGCAAGCTTCCAATGGGGTTTCCGCGTCCCGGAAATCGGCTGACCGTTAGCGAGCACCCACACCTCTGTGTGCTTGCGAGATCACAAGGACGGACTTAGAGTCTTGGAAGAGATCTTGAACTTGACTATTGATGGTAGAGATGCGCACATGTGCAGAGGGGGCGAGCAAAGTCGCTTTCCGAGGAGGCAAAGCGAGGGTTACTCAGCGCTGCCAACGCAGCACGAACTTGCGAAGATCGGGATCGCCAAGATTTAGATACATGGTTGGGATGCATGCTCGCAATGCTGTTTCCATGCCCTTGTCTAGAACTCATATAGAATACATGACCGGGTCGCCACAGCTTGCGCATGCCGAGAAGTTCCCTGAGCGCCAGTCGCACGATCTGGGGAAGTGCATTGTTCCTCTGCAGGAGGAGCCCTCGCCTTCACAATAATAGTGTGGCAACTCCCCAAAACACAGCAGTAGTCGCAGTCATGATCGCCAGAATTGCCTAGAACCGCAGGGTATCAAAGGCAATGTTAAGGAAGGCATCTCAACTGGCAGTAGTAAAGAATGGTCGACACAGTGCAATTACAGGGATAGCCTACACCCAATCCATGTCCCACCCTCAGATGGCATGCAGATGGGGGAGTCACCTCACAGCACTTGCCTCTTAGGCATCTCTGCACCACATGCACTGCCCTTGTACCACGAATGAGAGCGCAACATACAGACACCTGCCATCTACGTCCAGCACTTGCGCAAGCTTGGAGGATTCTGCATGGAGGCACATGTGCCTCGCTGCATAGGCATGTAAGCTCATCTGAGCTGGGGGTGCATTGGAGAGGCATTTCTGTCTCCAACTATGGCATCAAGAGCACATCTGCAATGGCATGGACTGCTGTCTGCCCCTGACAACTGAGCGCTTGCGGAGCTGTGTATCTCGACACAGCTGCTGAGACATCCAAGTTATGGTCCTTGGTCTTGTCAGAGCTCCAAATCATGTCCATGCGCAACATCCAGAGCGCTAATTAGCGCGTGCGGCGCAGACATCTACAGCGCCAAAGACTGTATGGAAAGAGCAATCCCAAGGGCAGAGTAGAATCCAGTGTTATTGCTCTTCCCAGCCACCTCAATTATTTTGCTTGAGGACTGTCTGATACCTTCTATTGCTATGCCGGTCCTTGCTTCATAGGTACCGAGCAAGTATCTGCTATGAAGCAAGGATCAGAGAAAGCACTCCGGGAAAAGACACAAGCCGATGAGTTTCTACAGGCGCTTCAAAAGGTGTGGATTGCAGGAGTCAGACAGTGTTCACCATGTCAGTTGCGACTTGCTAAAAGGAAGCGAGATGCTTCAAAAGCTATCCGGCCAGGGCCTCCGCTGAGAGCGAGCGTCCTGTGATACTAGCTGCTACTGTGACCCTAGCTCCAGGATGTCTTTCAAGCATACTTTGCCTTGACCTGCCCTAAGTTGCATTGTCCTGCCAAATGGGCTTAACTCATGGCATCTCCCAGAAAGGTGTTGCCCGAGGCTTTGCAGAAGACGAAACTGCTCAAGATGCTTCTCTCAGCATTGTAGCCCTAAGTCCTGTCTGCCTGATGTTGAAAATCCTCTAGTGCTGATATCGTATGCTCCTTTGATCCCTGCTCAAAATATCAATCTTGCAGTCTGGCTCTTTCATGCCTTAGACTTCTACTTCAAATGGATCAGATGAATCCAGACAGAGCCCTAGACTAAGGCAAAGCTGCCTATGGGATTTGCTCTGTGCACCACCCAGCAGATGTGCGCCGGAGATGAGCACTGTTGTACGGCTTATCTATTCCAGGCGTTGTTTAATGGTGTTCCTGAATGGCTCCCAGGTGGCACTGGTGCCTGATGAAACCTTGCCTCACCATGACGCGGGCTTTGAGGGTGCATAACTGGTACATGCGGTCTCAGCTCTCCCAGGTGCGGGTGTTGCCTGAGTCCGGCCAGAACTGCATGTCCACGATGTACACGCCGTCGCAGTCCATGTTGCCATGCGGGTGCACCATGAAGTCCACGAGATCGCCCGCATGCAGCGGCACCTTCACCTCCACCTGCAGCATCAGCCCGATTCACCCTACCTCCCATGTGCGTCTACACCAAGACTATCGGTGGCGCTTTGTGCCGACCCATGCTGCGTCCACAACGAGACATTGCCGGGCACAGCACATGGCTGTGCTCAGCGTGAGGAGTAACCACTGAGATGAGCTAGCCGCTGACCTGCTCATGTGGGGCACTGCCTGCCATCACTGGCCAAATGTACAGGGCCTGTAATAAAGCTTGAGCAGGGCTTGCCTTCTGCCGCTGGGGTTTATCCCGAGGGTCTGGCGCAATCTGGCGCTTCATGAGCGTCTCTGCCGCGCCCTGGCCTGACTTGGTGTGGGTGATCTGCAGCGTCAGCCCGTCCCCGCAGATTGGCCACACCTGCAATTAGCATCAATCAATTACACCAGACCCCAGGAATGCATTGCATGTGCAACATCCAGTGGGTTCTTGTTCCACATGCTTTCCATCTATGATCCTACGTTCAGACATGCCTGGTAATGCCGCATACGCAGCTTTCACACGGATTGGTGGCTGTATGCGCCCCGGCAAGCACCGAAATGTGTACAGCCAATACAGTTCAGTGATGCAGCCAACCGAGAGGAGGTGCAGTACCTCATATGCCATCAGAAGCATGCCCTTGGGGGCAGCAAGGAAGGAGTGGAAGCGCAGATTGAAGGAGGCCTGCGGCAGGCCGCAGCATCCCCCGACAGGCGATGTGCAGGGGTGCACAAGTGAGTGGTGCATGGCCGGGTAGGGCTGGGCAGCATCCGGGCAGCCCCAGGTCCCATCAGAAGGCTTTGCGTGGGGCTCCTGGCTGGGATGCCACATCAGCGGCCTGAACTCGCTCACATTTGTGGCCCTGTACCCGATCTGCAGCAGCAACCGTATGGTCATTCATCAGATCTGTCAGCTAAGTGACACACTTGCGACAGCCAAAATGTGCAGCCTGACAGTCTGCCTCTGTCTGCCTTGAAAGCAGGCATTAGGGCTTGACCATGTAACATACTAAACCAGAGACCATCAAGAAAGACAGCCTTCATGTGCCTTTCAATATGATTTTCCAGGAGCCAGCAACAGGGGATCCTAGGAAATTCCTCTCAGTGCATTTTATACATGAGGAGACCAGGCCATACCTGCCAGCCCTTGTGACCCTGCTCGTAGGGATAGTCCGCCATCAGCGATGTGGCAGGCCTGGGGAACGGTGCAAGGTACAAGTTGGTCATCACCTGCAGAGTGTTGTCAGACAGAGACAATCAGCAGGACTGAGGACCATCCACAATCACGATCCACCTGTCCTGTCTCCAATAGCAGCAGCAGCACCGCCATCACATACAGCACAATCCCTGACAAAGCAACCCAGCACAAATGGGCGCCAGAGATAGCATTCAGGGGTATAGGGTTCAGACAGACGCACCTCCTCAGGGTCGCCAAGGATGTTGGAAGCAGAGCCAAACGAGATGTGGCGCTCGACGGGCGCTTTGTCCGGGTTGCAGTCACCGCCGGACGTCAGATTGACCGCCTTGAACAGCACCTCTGGGTATGTGTGCACCCGCAGCCCCGCCTGCGCCAGTGTACAGAAAGCTGCTGATGCTCTGTGACTTAGTTAAGTCAGTTGAACTCCTGATGAGTTTGCTTGTGCAGGTGCATGCACAAGGCAATACATGGCGCCCGAACTTCCTGATCTATATTCCTGACTATGTCCTTGCTATCATGTTGCTGTTTTGCAAGGCACTGTGATGGGATGATATCTGAGAGAGCAACCATGACAGCGCCCTTGAGCTGGCTCACAAGAAATTGAACTGCACATGAGCAGCATCGCGAGTACTAAGGACTCTGCAGTGAGAGGTATGCAAAGCTTGAAAGCTAGCTACAAAAAGGCCTGACCTGGCGCAGCATCATGATGAGGACCCAGGACTGGTACGTCCGGAAGACGCGAGCATGCGCAAAGAAGGTGTCGCAGAAGGTGCCCCTCCACAGCAGGAGGGGGACCGACTCCATGCACTTGGCGTCATCCCCCGTGTACAGGTGCCATGTGGGTCCCGTGGGGAAGGCCAGCTGGCCACCCGCCAGCTCCACCCCGAAGGAGAGCGCCCCCACCCCATTGTCCATGGCCTTGCCCACCTGCGTGCCCGTGCCAGGTTTGGACCATCATTCATCACTGGAGGGCTTAGCTGACGGCCATAGTACCAACTCAGCTGGTCACGGCATCTACCTTTCCACGAGTTAATCACGCAGACAGGTTGCCTGCCACTCCATGCCTGTACATTCTACGCCTGTCTGGCCATACATGACAAGCACCATTTCACAATTATGCAACCTCCACTCCTGCAGAGTCTGCTGACACGCTAGCATGGTGGTCCGATGCACAAACGGGCCTAATACTTCATGAGCAAAGTAGCGTACTAGACGTTCTGCGGGCTGGTGAGATATCAGTCCCTACCATCAAAAGCTCAGTCATGATTCCTGGAACGCTGCCATTGTCCAGCATCTGGTAGCCGGGCGGCAGAAGCAGCAGCGGCATCTTGGGATTCCAGTTGGGTCCATGGCCTGCCCCAGGCTGCCCGCAGATGCCCGTGTGCAGGCTGACTGAGCTCTGCTTCCTGCCCAGTTGCACCACCTGTACATATCCTCCACAGTCCTCTAAAACTCGTGTGATCAGGAAAGGCGTGGCATGAGGTCAGGTAGAGGATAGTCACCAGCAGATGGGGACGGGCTTCACTTGACATGAGGCCTCACATGAGACAGGATGATGATATACCTGGAGCTCCTGTTGATTCCTCTTCTGCACCGCCGCCATCAATGCCAAGTCCTCCTGCAGCGTCAGTACCCATTTGTCATACCTATGGTCGTCCCAGACCTCAAAATTGCCACTGTGAAGGCCTTGTTACCAGTTTTTTACCATATGGTCGTTTGTCTGGCCAGATATCTGCACCAGCTGCCTGAACCCTTGGTGTTGAGCAAGGTGCTTCAGGGGCATCGAAGAGGGGGACATGCCAGCTCCAGCTTGGGCGAGAGGACTTCAGCGAAGCGCTTGTGCCACCTCAGCCAGCTTTCGCGCCCGCCCAGCATGTGCTTGCTGAGCTGGACCGTGTGCATCTGGCCCCTCTCCAGTACCTCTGCACCGCACAGCACAGAAGCTAACAGTGAAATCCCATCACAATGATGCTTCAGCAGCAGCGCTTTCTGAAAGGCTGATGGATGCCTAGACATATCACACGCCTGCTCACTATGGCATTCTCTGCTCTGACAACAGCACAAAATTCACCAAGACGTGCTGTAGACTTTTCTTGGAGGTCATTGGGCAGATTGCATTGGGAAGGGACCACTTGGATGCAATCAAGCCATAGAAAGGAGAGTTTTACACTTGCCTTGGAGCTTGCTGGCAAGGCTCGTGGCAGAGGAATCCATCACGACGACGTCCTCGTGCTCGGAGTAGTGCAGCATCTCCCCCACGCCCCCCACATCAAATGTTATCAGAGGAACCCCCTTCACCTGCGCGTGCCCAGCTATGTCAGCTTGGAGTGCTGCATGCTATCAGGCGTTGCAGAAGCTGTCTTGTCTGAGACAGAGCTCATCTAGGGTACGTAGGCGACCGCAACACATTCTAGTCTCATCTGTTCTAGATTAGCAGAATGCAGAGCTGCAAGCTAGCTATACACGAGTGTCGCTGATGTGAGTCTGCAGCTACATGGCACAAGGATGGGACACTGTTCATGAGTCAGAGCAGTCTTGAGCCGGAAAGAGAGGGATAAGGCATGTCATGCTGTGGCTTCGTACCGCAGCCTCTGCCAGGACGTAGGGCATGTTGTCCACGAGGGAGCACATGACCAGCAGCGTCCCCTCCTGGTCCAGCAACCTCAAGGCCTCGCTCCTCTCCACATTGGGCAGAATCTTCACCGGCACCCTGGGCATAAGAGATATGTCTCAGAGACCAAAGGGGGCATGTCTCAGTGGTGGTGGCATTCATAGGCTAGCTTGCATGGTAGTATGGTATAACTCCGCATCACTTTAGCAGGGTCACAAGCTGTCACAGGGGGCCTCATCCTTGCATATATATATATCCTTGCATTGGGTAGAGATGTCGCACTTGGGGACACAGAGGCAGAGTCTGCAGAGGCCCATAAATGCATGAGCTGTATGTCATCACGGAATCAATACAACTTCCTTTGTGGCCGGCAGTGCTCACTTCCAGGACGCCGTTTTGGCGCGCAGCCAGTCGCTGCTGGGGCGCATGTCGATGCGCGAGTCGGCGCCCACGAAGATGACCTCAAAGCGCGGGTCCAGCTTTGCGGCAGCTGCCGCCTGCAGCTCCACCACGGCGCTGACAAACACCTTGAGCCCCTTGCGCTCCTCTAGCCGCGAGAAAAACGCCAGCCGCCACACTGGCTTCTCCACCTTCCCCTGCATCTGTCATTGCTATTCTTGCATGCTGGTGCTATGCCCTGCTCACAGCCTGAGTGAATGGCTCACAGAGGAGAGTGCATGCCTTGCAATGAACAGAAGATCATGACGGGCACCCTCACAAAGAGGAGAACAACGAAGACCTCCAACCTCAGGATCCTGCTGCCTGCTGTCCAACATATGCAGGACATGGTGGATGATCCTCCGAGATCTGAGGGACTGCACAAGGCACGGCTGCGAAGTAAGGCGGTCGTGTAGTGCATGGGCAAGGTGTGTACGATCTCGGGGCATGCGCATGTGACTGCCTACCTCAGGGCTGTCCGGCGCGGCGTCCATGCTGGGCAGGACGTTGGGGATGACGAGGGAGGTCTTGGGCAGGCGCCAGGCGCGCTCGCGCAGGAAGGCCGTCATGTAGTGCGTGGGCGAGATCAGCGCGTCGCCCAGCTGCAATCCCATGCGCTCTGCGGCGTCGATGCGCAGGCTCGTCACGTCCAGCGGCCGCTGCACCGACCCCTGCGTGCTCCAGAAGTGCCCTCCATGCGCTTCCACAACCACCCGCAGCCCTGCAGGAGATCACACGTCACCCTCCTGTGGCCATGTCTCGCAGCAGCTGACAAGGTCAGCACAGAAGAGAAGTTGACATGTCCAGCGGCTGCTACAGTGACGTGCATGCTCCTGAAGCCAGCTGAATGCCGACAACCTGGCCACTTCACGCATCAAGCAGATTGCATGCACATCACATAGCAATGAGCAGGTCAGAGAAATAGACAAGTGAAGTGGTGTACCTGGCTTGAGTTGCCGGTACGCAGAAGCAGTAATGAGGTCAACAAAGACTCCGCCCCACTCATGCACGTGGACCACTTCGCAAAGCGTCAGATTAGACTTCACCCACGCCAGCGAGGCATGGCTCAGGCTCTCGTACGGATGCGTCTCCACCACCTGAGCAGGCAGACAGGCTCAGAGGGTCTGAAACATCCCAGAGGCGTACCGCCTACTTACCCCTGACTTGACCTGGTGCTACCTTCTGCTCGTCGTCCAAGGTGCCGCACGACTTCTGTCAACATGTATGCATCTACTCCAAATAGGCGGAAGTTGTAGTTGCCTCTTGTCATGACATGCAGAGGGCAGCAACGTGAGTGAGCACTTCTGATAACACCAGTTGGCAGCCAAGCTTCTGAGAGAGTCCTCGGTCATATCATGCCAAGGCGCGGTCTTACTCCCTCATAAACGCTGATATGCACTGCTGATGTGGCCGTTCCCAGTAACAGTGGGGGGGCACCCAAGCTTTCAAGGGGATCCTCACCGCCGGCACAAAGTGCTCGGGCGCCAGGCATCTGTACTGGATGGCCGAGGCAGCGTTGCTCTGGGCCTGGACGCCCTCCTGGCACTGCTGGTAGCGCCGCGTGACGCCCACAAACGTCACCCTTATGTCGGGGTTGGCTGCCAAGGCCTGCACAGGCAACTCAGCTTCAGCACGAGCTGTGCTCAGCAGCAGGGAAATGCTGATCACGGCCGCTCACATTGGCTGTGCACACAAGCGCGGTGCAAGGCAAGCCCATTTAGGAAGCAGGCTGCGCCACGCATGCAAGGCTGAGGTCTACTACAACCTCCGTCAGCTGTCAGACCTTGCATCCCCGTGGAGGCACTCTTGCTACCTAACTTGGTATGGATGTGCCTTCAGGGACATCCTGTGACCTCCTTCATAAGGTGAATGCCTGGGACGAGTGGACGCCTGCACGGACCTGTGCAAGGAGGTGGTACGCGGTGGCGGTCCCCCCGGCCGACTTCAGGCCCCAGAAGTCCGCGGTCATGATGCAGACCCCCAGGGGTTCCCCCGGGTGCCTCAGCGCCAGGGCCCGCGCGCCCAGCAGCTGCGCCGCCTTGTACCGTAACCCGCGCGGCGCCTGATCCTTAGAGAGCGGACCCCTGCAAATGTTGTGCAAATTACATCAGGAACCATCCAGAAGGCGGTCAAAGCAGGGCAGTACCTGAAGGTCATCCTGCTGAGCCAGAATGATCAATTGTAGACCTCTCAGCATGCTGGCATGAGGCTTGCCCATCCAAGCCCTGATATACACAGAGACATGCATCCAGGCCTTCATACAAGAAAGGCTGCAAGGTCACTCAAGATGTGTATTTCATATACTGCTGCCTGAAAGCTTTGTGTGGGGCACACCTCACTGAGGCCAGGATGTCCTCCTGCTGCAGCTGGGAGGCTCTGTAGGGGTCGTATGCGCTGAAACGGACCAGAGCCGACATGAAGAGCAGGAGCAGGAACGCCCCCAGCAGGCACAGGCGCCAGCGCAGCTGCAGCCAGGACTTGGCGGCCCGCACGCGCAGCGTCTGCTGCGTGGTAAGTCCACTTCTAGCCTCCTTGATCTGCAGCACCCATGACGCGTTCAATGCTCTTGATGATGGAAGGCATCCCTGCTGAGACAAATGGCATATCCGGATGCATAGCCAGCAGGCCCCATCATCAGCATCCAACGCTACTTGCAACCTGAAACAGCAGCCCTCTGTAGCCTGATATGCTCTAGTCTTGCCATCCTGGCAGTCCCAGTGAGCTGCGTCGCGGCATAAGCTGGCCATGCACATTACCTGCTGCTGTGAGCATTTGAGGATGGAAGGTAGCTCCTAAAGCGATAAGTGTTCAGTTCTATATGCAGGATGCATGCAATTTCCTTGGACTTACCTTAGGGCTATCGTGGATGGTGTCAACATTGCAGCTCTTTGCCTTGTACAGAGGCAGCGCGCCAATGCCGCCGTAGTTGACTGTGGTTGAAGCATGCTGCACAGAGAGCGCTCTCGAAAAGGGGGTGTTTGAAAAGGGGCTGGGCGCCGCAGCTAGCCTGTCCGTAGGGTTGCGCGGATTGCTGCTGGACCTGCGCACGCGCCCACACTTGAGGCATGCCCACATACCAAGCACTGCATGGCTAAGGCTTGCTTATGCTCAAGCTGCTGACTCCCTGATGTGCCTCAAATGCCACATCCCCAGCCCTGCGAATCCTAGGCCATTGAGAGTGTATGCCACCCTGTATCACAATGACAACTCTGCACAGGTGTCAGGTGAAACGCCCGTCATCTTTGATCATAGATAGGGCTTCTGTGCATCCCCTTGTGCTGACATTTGACTGCTGCTGATTCTCACACATCCCTGCTCATCAAGACCTGCCTGGTACCAAAACCTTCTGCTGTGCAAGAGCGGCAGCGCACTGTACCTCAAGCTGACGTTGCCATCGCGCCCGATGCTTCTCTTTGACCGAAGAGATGCCTGGGACTCAAGACTGAATTGGGACTCGAGACTCCTGTTGGACTCAAGGCTCCCGGAGTCAGTGGGATAGGAAATGGAGCGGTCATGGCCACGTCTGACCATTCAGCCAGGGCAAAAGACCCCAGGCCCGAACATCACAGCCTAGCACAAGCTTGTGGGCGGTCCATTATGGCTGCATCTGGGCATAAGGCTGAGTGGGAGGACCACGAAGGATTGCGGTGTCCTCCCTTCGCGTCTTCCCCCTTAAGAAATTTGAGTATCCGATAGCAGGCCTAGAGCAAGCTCCTACTCCAGCATCGGGCTGATCAGAGCAGGTTGCTGCTCAGGATTGTACAGGTCGTGCGCAATGCGGTAAGAAGATGCAGCACCCAGCTCACGCAGAGCGTTCTATAATTCCGCTTATTCGTGTGTTGCTTATGCTTGGAGCAGCAGCTTCGAGCTGCTGTACTGCCAACAAAGTCAAACCCAAGTCCGATACCACCAGACACGATTGGCAAGGTGAGCGCAGCTGCGGCGATCAGATAAACAAGTAAAGCGGTCGATGCACTCGTCAATATTTTCAGTATAGAAGCTCTCTCACGCTGCTAAGTCTTCTAACGGGAGTGTCGGAACCCAAGTCACGATACCGTTGCCGCAGCTTCTACTGAGCTGGCAGCTGCGTGCTCTTGGCAACACAGCTTGAGATTGTTTAAGCGGATCTAACTCAGTGGGTTGCAATTTGCGTGATTCCGCTTATGCAGTATGCACTCATTCCACTCCATACTAATCAGAGCTTGGGCAACACCATGTATTCAGCCGTTGCAACAATTGATCATAGGATGTTGTAAAATGCTGCATGCCTTTCGCTTTGACGTGGAGGTGGAACACCTGAAATGTACAGGCGATGTGACTTCCGGTGACACTGCAAGGCATCTACAGCTACTGTGCGAGATGCCAACCAGCAGCAAGCGCTAGAGACAGTTGTGTCAAGCTTAAGCCTTAAGGCTCAGTCAGCCTCAGAGGTACCACCTAGTACAATGGGCAATGCGTGTCTAGAGATCTCACAATGTCTTGATTCCGACAGCAAATCATGGCAGTGCACAAACAGATGGGAATAACAGACTTCAGGGATTGTCTAGCATGTCCTCCATCACCTTTGCATCAACATGACAAGCAAGGCTGATGCTACACCTGGAACTCACGAGTGATCACTCGGGTGGCGTAGCACCATCAGAGTCTGATGATAAGACATCCCACAGGGGTCACCCAGCATCTCATGCCCTCACATGAGGTCATTTGCACACGATCAACAACAGTGTAAAACCCTACGACGTTCTTGCCGCTCACCCCTGCTTCTCCTCACCGCGCTTGCCTTTCCAACCCTTGCTGACCTTCCCGCTGCCCCCTGGCAGCTTCCCCCTCAGTTTCCTGGCCGGCCAGTTCGCCTTCCTCAGGGATGGGGTGTGACTTTGCAAACACCCCCAGCTCACGGGGTGACGACAAAGGCGAAGAGCTGCTGAGGTGCGGGGAGACTCTCTGCAGCCCCCTCTGGCTGTTCCCTGTCTGTATATGCCGCACAGGCAGAGGCCCAGACACTGACCCTCCCCCATGCTCCATATACACCTCATACGGATGGTGAGGTCTCCCTGCACAGCAGCAACAAACCCTCAACATCCCACCAGTGCATTGGTTTTCCTCATCAAAGCAGCATTCCCCTTCATCAAGGAAGCATAGCTGCAATGCACAAATTTGCCCCGTTGTGTGAGTAAGGTGCAATTGATGCTGTCTGCCTCAGGTCTCCAGCATAGGCATGCGAACTTCTCGCTCATAGCATAGCCATGCAGAAATCATGCTCCAACAGAACCCAGATTTCCCCAAAGCAAGCAGGTCAAGGCGCGCCTTTAGGTGAGGCTCCCTGCCGCTGCTGGAGTAGTCTGGCTGAGGCCGGCTGTCTGCTGCTGCTGGATGAGGGCCCTGCTTCTTGGGTCCCCCAGTTGACAGTGCCCGGTGCCCGGTCCCCCAGTGGGCAGCTGGGCACGCTGTGCAACTTGGCTGCTACTGTGAGCGCAGACACGCCAGCACCTGCGCAGGCAGGATGCTGGCTCAAGCCTGGTGCTCGAGGTCAGAAGATGGTATGAGGCACTAGATCAGCAGAAAGGACACTATCTAGTGACTCCACCTGGAGCCTCAGCTCGCACTCAGCAGCAGTATAAAGCAGCACATAGTCTTGGGCAGTCAAAGACCTATTAATATGCATGCAAGCATGCTGCAGCAGGAGCCAACGAGTTCACCAAGATAGATCAGGCACATGGACTGCCACTGCACTCACACAGCTGCCTGCCCCCGCTTGCACTTCGACACAGCGGGCAAGACGCTGCATGTGTACCCTGCATGGTGAATGAGAGAGCCTTGAGGGGAATCCTCACCATGCGATGGTGAGCCAGTGCGCTGCGCGCTGGCTCCATTCCCGGGATCTGCTCTGGCGCCTGCAAAGGGCGAGGCTGCAATGGCTGACGTGGACGCCGTCCGCCGCTCCACTGCTGACTGGGCCCCTGCTTCTGAGTAGGCTCCGGGCGCAGTGCCCGGCCTGTTGGAGCTGCTCTCAGGAGCCGCTATTCCGGATGAGGCCTGCGTGATGCAGCTTGAGCCTCATGTTCCTGAACACACCTAAGCTTTCCGGCAGTTGAGCCCAGATGCAGTATGCCATGACAGGTGCCTTGGTGACTTCTGAGCAGCAACTGCTTACACTTGCACCTGGGGAAGGGACACCAGCACTTATCACAGACAGCGCATCAGGCAATTTAAGATGCCAGAGAGCTGGAACGCACCGCAAAGGGGGACGGGAATGCTGGATCCTGCCGCGAGGGCTCGGAATAGACGTAGTTGAGCTCTCCCCGGTCGGAGGTGGTGGCGGGCGCTAGGGACGACTCGGGGCCAAAAGAGGACATGGGAACGTAGGCCATGTCATCCGATGTGGGCGGCTCTGAATACTGTGACGGGAATGCTGCTGATGCATCGCTGAAATGGTTTGGAGGCATGGACCCTGCACACGTCGCGCATTTTGTCAGCCTCCTGGCCACACACAACTGCCAAATTATCTCACACAACGCATGCCCATACCAATCCAATGCGATACAAGCAGATGTCACTCTGTCCTGACATGTCCTCAGCATGCAAAACATGGGAGGATACCGCCAGAGAGAGAACGGATCTCCCAGCATAGCGTGGCTCTAAGCAAAAGCTACCTCTAGTGCGTTTAGTTGCTTGATGGCAAGCCCTGGCCAGCATTTTGCATAACAGAGCATAGAGGACTCACCCTCATGCATGCCAGAGTTCCCAGACTCTGAGCGACGGGGGGCAGAGTTCTCTATGACGGAGCAGACTTCTGAGGCTGTGGGGCGCTCGTTGGGGTCCAGCCGTCTGCAGTTGTTGATGATGGTTTCCACCTCCACTGGACACTCCTCAGGTACCCTGCACACACAGCCGGCACCCATGAGACATCCTGGAGGAGTTCATGGTACGACATTTGTGGGACCTCATTCCCTGCAACTCCATGCCCATACACAGACATAAAGCGCGAGATGCAGCGATAGATGCTATATGCAGATCCATGACCTCAAGGTGAACTGAATGTGATACCCGCATGCAGCGCGTCCAAGCAGTGGCCTAGCCATCCTGCATTCTGAATAACACAGACAGCTCCAGGCTCATTGAGCTCTGAGGTACACAGGTCCACAGTAGAAGTGTTGTGACGGGCATGCATGGCAGGGTTACAGGTTGACTGCCAACAGGTCGATGGCAGTGCTACGGTGCGTGAAAGTACCTGAGTGGTCTGAGCTGTCTCAAGTGTGGCCGCTCCCCGGTGACAATCTCCCAGAGCACAACACCCAGGCTCCATATGTCTGCTTTCTCGCTGCACTCCTGCCCTGCTAGCACCTGCACATGACGCCACAGAGCATCAGCTGCATGGGTCTTTAGGCTGGTAATAGAACAAGACCTGAGCGAGCACCTGCCTGGACTTGCAGGTCCCTAACAGTTTCAGGGCATATGCAGCTTCTTGTTGCTCACAGAGGTGCATGCACACTTCTGAGCTTGGGTAAAGTCAAGGACCTGGGCTCACAGCCATATACCCCAGCTTTCAGTGACAGTCTTCTACAGTCCAGAGGGAGGCAGCGCAGAGGGAAGGTCTACCTCCGGTGCGGCCCAGTCAAAGGTGCCCTCCATGGACACGTGAGTGTTGTCACGCGTCAGGATCTTGGCCAGGCCCACGTCCGCCACCTTGGCGGTCCCGTCGCGCGCCAGCAAGATGTTGGCGCTCTTCAGGTCCAGGTGCATCACCTTGCGGCTGTGCATGTGGTGCAGGCCCCGCGCTATGTGCAGCGCCACCTGCCACCCCCTGCAATGCACCCATAAACCCTGAGGGAGAACGCCTGTATCCATTGCCACATCACCGCTCGTCAGGATGGGGAAATGTGCCACCACGGTGTCCTGTGTCTCAGGTGTAGGCAGTTGTGTCAATCGTGTGTGTCACAGAAGCTGTAACTTGCTGTCAGCTCTTGTAGAAGGCAAATGCAGCCACAAAAGCAGGCAAGAGGCAGCTGATGAGGCAGGTGCGCAGTGGCAAGCAAGGGCAGCTCAGGTCACATCTGGTCATGTCAGCCTTTATGTGTGGTGTTTCTGAGTCTGCAAGGGGGACTGAGCAAAGACTTACACATTGTTCCAGGAGAAGTGGTGGGTGGAGTCCTGCGACAGGGCTCTCCACAGGTCCCCCCGCGGCATGTACTCCGTGACCAGCATGATCTGGTCCCCCGTGAGGGAGGCCCCCAGGAACTGCACGATGTTGACATGCCGCAAGGACTTGAGGATGGCCACCTCGTTCCGGAAGCGCTGCTGCTCCTTGGGCGAGTGCCCCGTAACGAACTTGACCGCCACGGGCGTGTTGCCCTGCCATACACCCTTGTACACCTGCAGGCCAGGCCAGCGTATCACACAGTGCTCCTTACCTCCATTTCAGGCCTCCAAACAAATCACAAGCTGCCAGCTTCGCAGAGTCCATGTCTCTCATGACGTTCCAGAGACAGCGACCATGCACTGCACAACACAATCCAGTCCTGGCAGCCTACTCAATAGCTGAATATTCCTGGTACGAAATGCATGGCTATCCCATATGTACTGTTGACAAGCTTGAGCTGACCATAAATGTGCAGATGTGTCAACAACCTTATGACAGCAGCCTCCTGGAGAAGTCATTGCCAGACAGACTGTTTTCTCAGGCATCATGACTGAGGCGCTCACCGAGCCGAACCCCCCGGTTCCCAGCTGCCAGTCGCGGCCGTAGGGGTCCTTGCAGATCATGATGTCCTCGGGCAGGATCTCCCAGTCGGCCTCCGCGCCCATGCTCGTCCCCAGCGACGTCCTGCTGCGGTACAGGCTGGCGTCATCCCGCGACGACCCCGTCATCAGCATGCGCGGCTCCACAAAATACTCCATGTCGTTGTCCAGGAACAGCATGCTGTGCAGGCCGAACAACGCTCTCTCAGAACATTGCCTCAGAACAGCATGGCAGCACAGAGAGCCCTTCAAGGATGTCTCTCAACTCAGCCTTAGAACAGCATGACTGCACAGTATTCTCTGCCCACGCAAGCGGATGAGGCTGAGACACATCTGCAGTGCCTTGTGACATTACAGAGCAGAAGCAGAGCCACTGGTAGCCAGCCTCAGATTGACAGAGAGTGGAAAGAGCAGGTGTTTGGGGCATACAGACATATTGTGAGCTACGCAACGGCAGGCATGGAGGTACCAGCGCTTGAACGATGAAGGTGATGCGTGCTGACATACACTGACAGTGTCTACTAGGAGCACCGCTGTGCATGGCAGCAAGCATGACCTCTTTGAATACTGCGAGGAGGCACAGCACTGCTGCAGGCTCAACAAGCAGAGTTGGTATATGTCATGACGGGGGGTGGGGCCTCACCCAGACTCATCAGTGGGGTTGCGCCTGATGTACGGCTGCATGCCGATCTCCCCAGAGACTGTGGAGGATGCTGAATCCTTGATCACATGGTTTCCATTCAGCGCTGCATCTGCGCAGCAGACCATGTTGTCTCAGCATACCAGCTGTCAGTGTTAGCAATCATGCTTGAGCAAGTGCAGTGGATTCTGGCCTACTGTATAAGCGACTTGCCGCTTGATAGGACCAGACAGTTTTGGCATGCTGGACTTCAAGCAGACTCTGAAACATGTACCAAGAGTTGTAGCCTCTCAAAGCCTATTGTGACTGCCAGACACGTTGAGATATAGCATAGAACTTACTTGCATGCAGTCCCCGAGGTCCCCCATAGTCTTGATCCTTGTGCCCATAGGGGCTCTCCTCATCGCTGCTCCCTGAGGTGTTGATCTGGCGCCTCCGCATCACCAGCCAGGTCGCCAAGCCAAGGATCACACTCAGTCCTACGACGCCACCAACAACCCCTGCAGACATACATTCACATTTGATGATACCCTGTGACTTCCTGAAGATGCTTCCAAGCACCTGAGCTGGTGCAAGGTGGTCAAACGGGGAATGCAGCTCCAGCAGGCTTGGCCCATTTGGAGGTAGCTGCAACGTAGTCAGGTGGACATGCCTGCTTGCAGAGGTAGGACAGGGAATTGGTACCAAAGGGACCGCTGAATAAATACTTACCTCCTACAATGGCTCCAGTGTTTGGGCTGCTGCTGCCGCCTGTGCTCACAGGCGCCGAGGTGACGCCCTGCGCGCCCGAGAAGGCTGTGATGGGGGATCCTGCGGGGGACAGGGCGGGGGCCGGGCCAGGGGACAGGGGGGGGCCGCCCATCTGCCCGCCCGAATTCTGCACGGTGCTGATGGCCTGGTTGATGCCGCTGCTGATGGCCTGCACCGCGATGTTGAGGGCGCGCTGAGGGTTTGGGGGGCTGTTGGGGTCACCGCTATCTAGAGCTGGGGGCAGCGCCAGGCCTGTGGCCTGTGGGATGGCCTGGAGGCTGGCAGTGGGGCTCCTGCAGGGTATACACCACTCTCAGCACTCCTCTCTTGCAGCTGCCCAGCTGTACGTGCTCCTCACAACCCCACGGTACCCTGAAGTCATGACCCTGTCCGATCTGAAGCAGCCCGAGACATGCAGCGTCAGAACAGTACTGCAGCTTGGCGAGGCGGCATTTGCAGTGGCGCAGAACAGAGGCCAGCCACGAAGGGAGTGGCAGCCTCTTGTGGTGTACCTGGCAAACTCTGGAGGCAAGGGCGGAAGGTCTATGAGAGATCGTGCAGGCAGAAGGGATCCCAGCGTGGTCAGGGCGAGGGCAGGCAGTGCTCGAAGACCCCTAGGTGCAGTGCAAATGTACCATCAGGACACGGCTATTGGCATGATGTAGCACAGCACACATGACATGCCTGTATGCGCCATCTCATTGAGATGCTGTAAACTTCTACTCAGAGCTTGCAGCCGCTGTATGCTAGGCCTGAGCTCTCAGTACATTACCTGCCAAGAAAAGTTCCAGATAAATGACCACAGCGAGAGCTGAGAGATGGTCTGGTGCTTACCAGAGGGTTCGAGCAGTGGGATACTGCTGCGGCTGGCCATTGGGAAATCTGCCTCCATTTGTGGGATCGGGGATGGCATTCTGGGAGGGATAGGTTCCGGGCCAGGGGACAGCATCCAGGACATGCACCCATGAGGTGCACACTTGGTAGGAAGTGAGGATTCTTGCGGGATTATTCAGCAGTCCGCTCACAATGACCTGCGCAACAAATTGCATAGCCTCAAAACACCCCGTGATGCCCTGCAGTAATGATGATCCTAAACTATTTGCAACAGCTCAGTGCCCCAGAGGAGAGATGAGAGATTTCCCCCATGCAGATTGGGATAAGGCTCAACAGGCATGCTGGGTGCAGGAAGCACTGCACGATTGCGTATTGTCACAGCAAGGGACTGCTCAGAGCCGATCGATTCATTGAAAAGCTCACCTCATTCCCGCGCATTCCAGTAGCGTTGAATCCCAGGTCATAGGTTGAAGAGTTCACCACTGCTGACAGCTGTGTGGGAACTCTTCCCTTCAAGAGAAGCTGATCTGTGCTGTACGGCTGTGCGAGCATGCTGTAAAGCCAAAAGCTGACCGCCTTTGATGCTTCCAGGCCCTGCTGGAGCTGCTGCACTGCTGCCTTCTCATTGCCTGCACACACAGCCTTCATTACTACTGGGACGCCATTGTTGCCCATCACACCTGAGGGCTTGCAGCAGCTGCTTGAGCAACTGCATAGTGCGAAACTGAAGTGCATTCTTGCAAGTATAGGCCAGTCAGCACAAGAGGCCCATCTTGATGGACTGACAGAGATACTCTCCAAGTAATGATATGGCCATGCATTTGCCCTGCACATTGTGACATTTCCAGAAGAGGCAGCGAAGCTCACTTGAGGCAGACTTTGCATTTGCAAATGCCTGGTCTCCAGCCAGTATAAGCGTGAAGCCCACAAATGGGCTGGGCAGCAGGGCTGTGAGGGCAGGGCTGTTTGTCCTGTTCAGTGCGGCGTGAATCTCTGTCACATTGTACTGCTGTGGGAACAGATCGTTCACAGTAGCGCTGCAGGTGTCCGACAAGGCCGCCTGCACAGCAGATTCAGATCCTCTGCACTACATCATGCTTCCTTGCATGGAATATCCGGCTTATGGCAGCTCCAGTCCCCCTGCTGATGAGCTGGCTGGCATAGGGCTATGGAATTCCCTGGAAGGTGAATGCTATGAGGGGCAGCATTTGCCTCAGCTTGCAGAGCTCCTTAGCTGCGCTGTAGCTCCCCACGATATCACTTCGGTGGAACGTGCTTTCAGTGGGTCTTCAGCAATACGAGATGCGCCGATATAATGTCATCACCCCAGCTGCTGCCTCACCACCTTCTGACTGGAGAAAGCATCTTATGCCGAAAGCGCGAGCGCCCCTGAAAAACTATTCTGCATATTTGCTATCATCGCTGCATGAGCTTACAACTGTGCAGGGTGAAAACCCAGGGCTTGCAAGGTTCGATGCCCCACTTTTATACATATTCGAAAAATTGAGGCCCAGCAACAGCTAACACGCATGCATGCGGGACACCGAGTAAAGCTTTTACTTCTACCCTATGCACTGCACCACATCTGGTCCTGCGATGATCTTCGCGACTCCAAATACTGCCCATTCGACCCCCCGTCGAGCTGTCAAGAAAGTGGGTCCAGGTTTCCCCAGACGCGCCTAGCAGGCTGTTGAGCTCCCTCGTTGGTGTTTCTCATATCTTACTTGAGTCGCGTGCCTGCCAGACCTGTGTGCCCGCCTGCCTAACAAATAGAGTAAGGGACTTACGTCGATAAGAGGGCTTGTTATCAGAAGCACCGCCAGCGCCACCAGCGGCCCAGTGCGGCCGCTCCGGGGCTGATCCATGTCACATCAAAGCCACATCTCGGTGCATCTCCCAGCTATGCTGCCCTCTGTGGCTTCACTCCCAAGTGCAGGAATGACATCTGGCTGTGCCAAGTTTGGCAACACGTCGAGCATGCTGGGGATCCACTTGGAGCAGAGTACCGAGGGCAGCAAAGTAGAGCTTGTAGATAATTTCTTGCTGTATATTCACCTAAATTTGAGAAGGGAGCACCTTATCCAGGCCATGTGAGGGGAATGAGCGTGCATAGTACTGGCGTACTGCGCACGTCATGCTGTCCAAGGTAGATGCAGGCTTCGCCAGATCGCTGAAGATCAATTCTTCGGACAGATGTCAGATGAGGCGTGGACAGTGGTGAGGGGCAAGCGGCGGTCACGCAATAAGGAGGCACCATGTAAGCCACGGTTCTGTGACTAATCATTTGCTCCATGCCCTGCGATCCTGACGTAACGACTGCATTCTGCTGCAGGTCACAACGGACAGAATGACCATCATCTACAACCCGAGACCCCCTCGGAGGTAGTCAGCCCTGATGAGATAGCGTGCAGGGTGGAAAAGCTCCATGACGCATTTGCTGAGACCAGGGACAAAGTTCAGCGTTCAGACTTCTTCAGGTGTGGCATGGCAGAGGAACTCTGCTGTCCAGCCCTCGATTGCACAGCCGTTGTGGTATCTATACAGCTTCCACCCCCTTGGCTGCACCAGAAGTGTGACAGTGACTGGGGCGTCTGTCACACCAATTACCTTCAGCGCCACCCATGCCTTCTGCGCAGGCGCATTCAAGCCCTCATCAGCAGTAAGGACCTTCATCTGGAGTCTGAGCTGGCCGAGCCATCCACAGGTAATGTTCATCGGACTCGGAACTGGCACACTCTGCATGCAATGTGTGCGCTGAGGTTGCTGCTACTCTTTTGTGACTCAGCAGCGTGCCCACCCACCCTTTCTGCAGGCGGTGAAGATCTGCCATCCTCCTGGCAGTGGGACAAAGTGGCACAGATTGTCATCTTCGGCTTGGGGAGCCTGAACAGCCATCCTGCACCAAGGTGCGGTCAAGAGCTCCTTTGTCTCATAGCGCAGATCACATCCTGAGTATTCAGATGTCGCCATGTACGCCCTTTCGATGTCACTGGAGTCGGCAGCTGGATGTTATGATATGAAATGCACTCAATCAAGAGCCTTGCCTCAGACCAGCACAGGACGTGCTCGTCTTGATAAGATGACTCCCCTTCAGATTGACCTCAGCCTTGGGGAATGTAGGTGTTCAAGCGTTTCTGTCTCTGCGCCAGGTATCAATTGGCGCTCGCGCTTCTGGTGGCTGATGTCCTTCCTGGAGTGACAAGTCCTGTGGAGGCATATGACCCTGTCTTTGACCCAGTTGACAAGGCCTTCCTTCACAGGGTTGGCGTCAAGGTGCGGCTGTGTATGGCAGTCTTGATTGTTGATTGACATGAGTCAGATCACCTGGCTATGACTGAGACGGTTAACTGGATGGCTCCTCCTGCTGGCAGGCTGTCACTTTCAGGCTGTCACTTTGTCTGCTGAGCCACTTGAGCACACGTCTGGCATCATGTGAAGGCATCAGGCCCATAATCAGAGTGATGCGCTTGCATGCAGGTGCTGACTGAGAATGAGCAGGGGAAACATGCGGCGACGTCGCCAACGCTGTTCTACCTTCCACACTGTGACGGGGGCCTCTGTGGCAACCTTCTACGGGCAAATACGGGCAGCCTGGGCAGCATCGCCATTCTTGGCAACAGCTTCCGCTCCTACTATGACCAGTGGAGCTGGAAGGATGAAGTCTCAAAACAACAGAGGTGCGAGACGCCGACGCTTGGCATGTAGCGCCCCTCAAGACGCCGGGTGACAAGTGCTGCATCAGCTGATGTTGATTGCACACTGAGAAGAGGCTCTTAGTAAGTTGACGTAAGCTCTTTGCAGATGGAGCGGTGAGGTGTGACGCAAGTTCAGCATTACCTGGAATGATTGGGTACTATGGCCTGCAGCAATGAGGACTGGGGTTGGCGTCCCATCGTGGACCTTGTGGAACACGAGGGCGTCATTGAACAGGCAGTCAGCGACAGGGACTTCCCAGCCATAGCCAACTCGAGGCCCTTCAACGACACGTCCCTGCATGTCTTCACAAAGCCCCTCCAGAAGCCGAGGCCTGGATAAGAGCAGCTTTGTAAAGACATGCAGGGACGTGTCGTTGAAGGGCCTGGACGGCTCGGAACCATGTGAGGACGTTGTCCATGCGGCCCTCTGATGACATGGAGTGGGAAATTTGGTGAGGAGCTTGAGCGTCCTTTTTAGGCCCTGCGGAATTGTGCATCTTGCCTCAGTGCGCATCCGTTTTCGATCTCGCCTTTTACGCACATGTGATAATTTTGATGTGGTCAAAGCCCGCGACGATGCTTTTGGAGGGTTGTATTGCTTGTGACACAAAAGTCCTAAGGTGAAGATCCTCTTCGCAGGCCGTTGTGCTAAGTCAGCAATGCGCTCTTTGCTGGTCGTTGATGGCAAGGGAACGCTGTAGCCTTTCAGTAGCTACCCGCGGAACAGTCGCCTGGAGCTTAGTCCAGCTCGCGGGCGAGCAAAGGGTCAGCGAACGGAGTCGAGAGCTTGGGTGCCCTTTGCCTGGGGCCAAGAGCGTCCATCGGCTGTTGGGAGTCGAGACGCCGTGCTGAAAGAGTCAACAGGCGCGGAGCAGCGTGACTGTCAGCCCTCGATCAAGAGGCATAGTATTCTCAGGTGCGGATCTAGCTGTTCACAGTGCAGAAGCTTCGCAGTAGAAAGCCAAATTCGAAGCATAGGTGGAGGGAGTGGTGATGCAAATCAAACATTTTGGCGTCTCGTTAGCGTGCTCTTTGGTGTGAGCTGTATACCATGAGGCACATCTTGTAATATACTTCTCTAAGACTCTTCAAGAACAGATGCATGGCTATTCCCTTCACTCACTACTCACACTAACAAGGCTTTGACCAGTCTCCTGCCACCTAATTCCACAACCTGGTTATGGCAATATGCCAGTGGCCTCAGTGATGAAAGTTTGCTGTTCATCGAGCAACATAGTGGAGATGGCCATCCCGGAGGAGCACATTCCCAAGGGCCCGCTAATAAGCTCAGACTCCAATGTGACAATTACTGGCGCGGCAGCCTTCCAGTTTTCCTGGAGGCCCAGTGCTGGCAGTTGGTCTGTGGGCCATGCCTACAGCTTTTCTTTTACGTGACTGCGCTGTTCGTGCTATAGATGGCGACACCGGAGGAGCATGCCGCCAGGGGCGTCCCGCCAACGCCCTCAGCGTTTAGCGTGGCGAGCACTGGCGCAGCAGCGTTCCAGTCCTGGCTGATGGAGGAGGAGGAGGAGTGGCGCATGGGGCGCCTGCTGGAGGCCAAGTGCCCCAAAGAGTTTATTTGCCCCATCTCCCTCGACATCATGGCTGACCCCGTCATTCTGGTGCGTTTTACACCCTCGTCTGAGTGTGCTATATACTTGCTTGCATCTCTTGCTCTCATTTGCCCTCCTGAAGGACCATAGCTCCTACATGGTGTGTCTGAGGACGGAGTCACAAGAGTCATCAGCTCAACCAAAGGATGAACAACTCTCAGCCCTGAGATTGCGTCGGCAGGTTGCCGAAAGCATCACAGCAAGCAGCACTGCAGCAGCTCGAGCAGTGTGCTGAACATCAAGTCTCTGAGACATGTGCTCGGTGTAGGTGGAGACTGGAATGACATATGACCGGCACAACATCCGCAAGTGGCTGCTGCTGGGCGGGAGCACCTGCCCGCTCACAGGCGTCAAGCTGATCACCAGGAAGGTGTGAAGCTCTGCCCTAATACGCAGTGCCTTCTTCTGATCACCGCACAACAGTCTGGCTATCGGCTTGCGATATGCTCACATTTGAAGGTCAAGGACAGCCTCTGCCTGATGCCCTGCTGGCATCGCCTCAGCTCTACCCGTATTGCTTAGGCAAGCCTACACATAGCTCATGCACAGCGTGTGACTACTCTGCCACCGCACACACCTGACTATCCCTACAGCTGTCATAACAGGCACTCTGACACATGCAGGTGGTTTCGCACAAGCACCTGAGGCAGCGCATAGAACACTGGGTGGCCACTGGGGGCAGCCTGCCTGCTGAGTCAGCGGCCACCCTGGCGGAGGTTTCCCGCGTGTGCGCCTCGGAGGTGTCCTACCAGGTTCTCAGCCAGGGCCCTCCCCGAGCTGACAGCTGCGCGCTGCCAGACAGCCCGCGCGCAGAGTCGGTTGCCACATCTGCAGGTCATGTCAGCACTGTGAGACGGCGGGTAGGCTCTTGCTATCTCTCCAGGTTTTGACCTGTGTCCCTGTGGTTTCTGCGATTCGAGCGCAATTCTGCAGGTGACAAAGCCTGCACTGCTGCAGAGCAGTAATGGAGTGCGTTGCAGTTATCGCATCATAGCATCCCCCAGAAGATTGAGGCCACATTTGCTGCTCCTGTTCAGTAAAAATTGCGAGGGCCCTGTGTTCGCGCTTGCACTGCAGAGCATGTACACTCAAAGGCACCTGGTTCCTTTGCATAGGCTCTGCCAAAGGGATACAGATTGAGGTCTTGGCTTCATATGAGCAGATCTGCGGGCAGGGCTCCTCAGTGAAGCTCCTGTGGGCATGCAGGCATGGCTGTTTGAGCGCGCACCTTCGGAGGCGTCCAGCATGGGGCTGCCCCGTCAGCACAGCAGGCGCCATGGGGCCCCCCGCCGAGGGGTCCCTGCACCAGCGCGCCAGCCGCAGCCGCAGCCAAATGTCTCGCGCAGCAGCATGCTCCTGTGCAAGTTCTCCTCCAGCGCCCTCAGCAAGATCACAGCTGGCAGCTCCAGGTTTCCTCCCTGCCACCATCTCTACAGGCGGAATGTCCAGGGTATCCAACTTGGCCAGCACTTGGTTAAGCAGTAAGAGGGCGCTCAACGCAGTACTTTATAGCAACAACTCCCACAGAGTCAAAGGAACTGCTTGTTGCAGGGCTACGACGCCCATGGCCAGCCCGCGCTCAGCTGGCGATGAGGAGGAAGCTGACGAGCAGCCTGAAAAGGTTGGCGCGCCAGTCAATACTGGTCCCACAAACATCTCAGCTGCTGAGGCTATTCCAGTGCCAGCCGAGGCTCAAAGCATTGTGTTCGAGAAGCAGTCAGGTGAGAAACCCCTTCGGGTTGCGGTGCTTGTTGGCCACTTGTCTTTTGTCCATGTGCCTGAGAGTGCCCAATAATGCCAAGACAGTCAAGTGTCACTGAATGCCCTTGGTCTGGCTTATGTGCCTTAGTATTGCGGCCTGGCTTTGGCCATCGATGACAGTTCTGTAAGCTAAGGTTTGTGTGCCATTCAGGCGCGGCAGCTGCAGGGGCTAGACGAGCTCATCATGACATCCTTGCGCCTCCTAGCACCCCAAAGACGCCTGTGGCAGGAGGGTATCACTCATTAGACGAGGCCAGCGCTCGCCAGGCAGCACAGCAGGAGGAGGCATCACAGGCGGCTGACTGGAGTGTGTTCACTGCAAATGGCCTGCACGTGGATCAGTCCCTGCTGGCTCAGGCACATGCCGCCATGCTGACCATTGAGAGCGAAGGTGCCTGCCTGCGTCTCCTTTGCACATCATGTATAATAGTTGGAGATTGCCTAGCACCTGTCGTCTGCATCCCGAATGAGTCACTGTGTTGAAGCAATGCCATGTACGCCTCGAGGCGTCCTGCGCTTGCGTTGGGAATGCACAGAGGAAATCCTGAGCATGCCAGGGCATTCTCGCTGTACACAGCTGAGGCTCACAGCTCCATTCGGGTATCCTGCAGGATGGGTTCAGGAGACAGAGGTAGGCAAAGATGATGCGAGCCAGGCGCACCAGTGCTTGGACCTGGACGGACAGCAGCAGGAGGCAGCAGCCAAAGAGCAGGTGGCTGGAGAGCCTCACGACCAGTCTTGCACAGCCACCGCGGCTGCTGCACCTCCAGAGCAGGAAGGTGGGTGCTACTTCTGGAAAGCCATCCCACCTCCCACTGTGTGGAAGAGACACAGAGTACCTTGATGGTTGTTTCAGCCACAAACACTGCATCAGAAGGTGTTGTCTATCGTCCTGCCAGCTTGCACACTCCTTCCAGAAGGCGTAGGTCCGCTGAAGATGATGGACAAGGCAATGTGGTTTCCTTGCAATGCAACATATTACTCTGAAGCAACGTGCCCTGAGTATGAAGCATTACATGTTCCTTGACACCTTGTCATATTGTGCAGGTGAGGATCATGCCCAGGACCAGTCTGAGGTGCTGGCTGCACTGGAGGAGGCCCTTGCGGACGATATTCCCTCCCAGAAGCTCATCGTGGCCGCTGACCCGGGCGCCACCGGCAGCAGCACCAAGTCCAGCAGCACGGGGTCTGCCAACATCAGTGTGATTGCCACCGCTGACATGATTGTCAGGCGCCCGAGAAACAGGTGGGCGTGATGTCCGGTGAACTGATATGCAAGGCCGACAGCCTGGCTGAGACATGGGTCTTGCAGTGAGTGAGAACAGTGCGCACAGTTGCACTTCTGCAGACAAGAGTGCTCTGCAGGTGCATGAGGCACATCTGCAGTAGTCATTGAGCAGCCATTTTGGAAGGGGTCGATGGCAGGGCTTACCTGTGCA
Source organism: Coccomyxa sp. LA000219 (assembly GCA_000812005.1). Lineage (NCBI taxonomy): Eukaryota > Viridiplantae > Chlorophyta > Trebouxiophyceae > Coccomyxaceae > Coccomyxa > Coccomyxa sp. LA000219. The sequence goes on from KN714658.1 coordinate 2,232,160, forward strand.
TGCTGCACACGGGAGAGCACACTCCTGGACATCTGCATCCCAGGGTGCTAGAAGAGGCTCCACACTGCCATATGGCAGGGCACCTGATCACAGCATAATCTGAGAGGGCGGTTGTATCTCTACAGGGTGAGCTGCTTGGGCGTCGGTGTGCAAGCTAAGCGCAGCGCTGGGGCAAGGCGCCAGGTAGTGCCAGGAGCGCTATACCTTGGTCCAGCGCCCAGCCCCAACAAGCAGTCCTCTCCTCACGGCAGGCACCGCAGAGAGGGGTCAGTAGCAAGTCTGCCAACGCCTCAGAAGAGCCCTGAGCATCGAGAGCTGGTCATTTTGCCCCCACGTGCCCAGAGCCGGGCTGCCCAGCAGGGCAGCGGCTGGGCGCGCTGCTTCGGCTGCAATGTGCCCCCTTCTCTGCGCGCCCGAGGGGACCGCTCTGGAGCGACCAGCCGAGCGGCGAGCGCTCGGGTGGATGACTGGGTGGAGGGCTCTGATGAGGAGATTGTGACAATGGACAACTTTGCTCGCCATGTCATTGCGGCAGCTGCTAAGCAGGACGCAGCTGCTGCTGTTGAGAGGTGCGCAGCCAGGAAGGAAGCTGCGATTGCCTAAGAGGGAGCTGCTACGCTGAGGGCTGTGAGGACCACGTTGAGCTTACTCAGACTGCTGATACACCACATCTTTGTCGACGAGAGTCACGACTTGACAATGAGTCACGACTTGACAATGAAGAAGAAAGAACGCTTAGTTCTAGGGCATCAGGGGAATGCCTTGTCATGAATGCATGTGTTTTGCATGCTCCGCAGGCCCATGCAGTCATGAAGCATGGCCACCTTATGCTCATAGGGCGGTCAGCATTAAGCAGAGTCCTTGTCCTGCTCATGTTTGGAGCTCACGAAAGAGTCTGACTGTCTCTGCCAAGGCTAAGCTAAGCTGCAGGACAGCAGTGGTGCCTGTAGAGCGCTGTTTTCGGTGCAGAGGTTTTCGATTCGACGCATTGTCCTGCTCGTAGACATGGGATGTTGCAGACTGCACCGCCTATGTTCCCTCACTAGCTGGTTGCTGCCAGTCTGCTCTCATGCATCATGGACCAGGTGCCATTAGACATCTGGGAATCATGCAAATTGGCCTCTTTGGCAGAAAGGCATTACTGACGCTGCACACGACCTTGATCCTAAGCGCAGAGGTCTTGCATGGAAGCATGAAGATATCGCTCTAAGTTCAATTTGGCAGCTTATTTTTCGGCATCAGTCTTATGTGGCTTTCTCGCTGCATGGCTGCGAATGAGAGGATTGCATAGGTCTACCGGACTTGCCTGTGTGGTGACTTTCTGGGCGCCACAGCCGCACAGACAAAAGCTGCCTTCGTGCTGTACATGCTCTAGATAGCAAACAGGGCTACTACACGTTTTGAGGCTCTGCACCGCCATGATGTTCTGCTTCTGAGTTAAAACTTAACTCCTGCTTTTCTACGCAACATGACACTCATGCAGGCTCGAGACATGAAGAGGCTCGTGAGTCCATGCGTTTGCGCAGCTGTGAGTCTGCAGCAAATTGCTAGCAGGAGTCACATTGACGGGAGCAAATGAGAGGGGATAATTGTCTGGTACCTTCTTGATAGAATACACCGGCTAGCTTTGGCAAGCCTAAGGTATCATCAGTGATTCGCAAGTTACAATGCAGCGGAAGATGAGAGGAAATTGAGATACCTTCGATAAACTCTAATCGCAGACAAGCGGGGCAGGGTTTGGGATGTATAAGGCTGTGGGAACAATAGCATTACATCCAGATGTGCAAGAAGCTGAACATGCTGCTCATGCTGAGCGGTTTGTTGTGCACGTGAGAATACCTGGGCTTGTATGATGAGACCAAATCTTTCAAAGATGTCACTTAAGCTTGTACATGTGTTCCCTTGTAAAGTATTGAACGGTGTCTATCCACCAAATGTCATGTAGGAAGATTAGCACTGTGGGGGCCATATACATCAGACGCAGAAAGTGGTGGCTGCTTCTACTACTTGACTGAATAATGAGAGACTGAAACTCAACAGACGCCGTTCACAACCAGCTGACTTTGGTATCAAATGTTCCGACACCTCTGTACATGTGCCAACACGGATCTGACAATGCTATTACCAACTGAGCTGGACCAGTAAAAGGACGAGGACTGTGCACTGCACGCTTGCGCCTCGTGCTAGCCCTAAAAGTCTGACGGCATGCTGCTCTCCAAAAGAGTATAGGAAGCAGACATGCAGAGCGCTGTTGTTGCTGCTGCTGTTATTGGGAATTCGTCCAAGCTAGCATAGAGCAAGCATCCCCCTCAGCATGATATGGACCCTTGACCTTGCAACTGGATCCTTATTTCAGTTCCTTATCCACAACTCCATGTCTTTGTCATGACAATTGATCCAGGCAGCTGCCAGCACAGCATTGACCGCGCTCAGAAGCCGCAGAAGTCTCGTTCACACTGTTGATACCACAGCCTCTTCATATAAAGGTCGCTGCCCTCTAAATATAAGGGACTCCAAGGGCTGAGTAGATGACACCACAGATGCTCTGTGACGTCACCACTGAGTGTTACATTTCCTGGGAAGAAAGCAGTCCCTCTGCACATACGCTCATGCACAGTTTAGAGGAAGAGCTTTGTGCATCTGGAAGTCCTCAGTTCTCTCTGAGAGGCCAGTTCAGGTAGCGCTGCCTCCCACTGCCATAGAAATGGCGAGCAGCTGCGGCATTATAAAACCGGCCCTGCCCTTCAGAGCTGCATGCTTCTGCCATAGTGCAGAACACTCAAGCTCTCTGCAAGCTGTTGCTCTTCATGCTCAGGCGGCTTGAGTGCCCAGTATGGGGATGAATAGCCTGGAAGGGCTGTTGAGGTGCAGCAAGGCCAGTGCACTCTGGTAGTCCCAAGAAAGCAGGACAAGAGGAGAATCAAAATCCTCTTGAAGACGCGCCGCTGCTGACATGTGCTCAGCGTTGCTGACAAAATCGCCCTTCTGCCTTGTCGACCGCCACTATGACTGACAATAAAAGACATGCATACGTCACTGAGACTCAGCATGCGAACGTGCCAAGCCTCATAGCCTGCCACTGGTGATGATGCATCCATCCGTCGGCGGTGACGATGCGGCAAAAGGCGTTTTGACGAGTGACCGCCTCTCCACAGACCGAGACTTTGTTGATGAAGTGATGGGAATGTTCTCCGCCAGACTCCCAGCAGGATCTGCGATCCAGCGAATCGCTCAGCTCTCAAAGAAAGGTTATGTGTGGCGTTCAGAAAGTGCATCCCCCAGGCATATGCATGCAGCATGCACAGTGCTTGGCAGTGCTCCTCACGCATGCCCATCCATGCTATATAAGAGGTACATGGGAATCCGCCCTTATATCTGATCTCTGAGGAACCCATGGCGCTGTGGTCTTTCCAGAGGCTGCGGCTAATATTTGGGAAGAAAGCCTCACCTTTGCTGGCCTGAGGGTGAGACAAGGGCTGCACGAAGGCACCAGGCCCCCCGCTGCTGTCTGCGCGGAGGTGACTCAGCGCTTCAGCATCACCCTCCTCGGCAGCCACCACAGCAGCTACTGCCATGATGTCGGGCAGCCAGGGATACGCATGCACCATGGCCCGAGCAACCTGCTCAGCTGTCAGCACCTGCGCATGCGTGCCATACCTAAGGGGAAGTACAGCTCATAGCCATGACTCTGCTGGAGATCTTGCCTCATGCAGTCACATGGAGGGCACGCAAGACTCTGACCACAGAATCTGAACGCGGCACAGCGACAAATTGACCATTTGCAGAAGATGAAGACTTACGCTGATCCAGACGGCAGTCATGTAGTCCACTTTGAGATCGTGCTCCTTCTTCAGATTGACCTTCAGCTGCTCGATGCCCTCATGTGCCTGCATAAAATGGAGATTATGTGCGGAATCGCTCCTTGGGCAGCTTGATGGCCCTGTTGTGCGAACATGCACAGCCAACTCGTGTGTGCTTGGCTGAGGCGCAGGACAGACACTGCTGTAAGGAAACAGGTGACACGCTAATTCCATGTATGCTGCTATGCCTCTTGCGACTCTGCGTTGAAGTGTTAGCCTACCTTAAGATATTGTGCAGCTGCATGGCGTGCGCCTACAGCCGCTGGCATTGCCTCCTGCACATGCAACTTTGCTCAGTCAAATTGCTCTCCAGAAAAGCACTGCACCGAGATATCACCATGCATATGTGCTGCTAGCAAGTGCAGCCCGCTGACGGATGGTTGAATGTAGCCACACGATAGAGACCGGGAAGTGTCAACGTGAGGAAGGCAATGCGTGTACACATGAAGGAAGGTAGAGACCTGAAAGTCCCACTCTTGAGAAGGCACAGATGGATGGCTATGTGATGGTAGAGCTAAACACGAGGAGCAGGATACTCACAGTGAGGCTATGTGATGGTAGAGCTAAAACCGAGGAGCAGGATACTCACAGTGAGGAAGGCATGGATGCGGTTGCGCTCGTCCATGATGGTGCCGAGCGTGCTCAGGCACACCGCCCGCAGCTGCACCAGGCTCTGCCGCTGCTCCGCCGTCAGCGCCAGCAGCCTCTGCACGCCCAAGCAAGGACATTCACTTTGCCTTGTACTCTTGATTCCTTGCAGTACCTACCTAACTACACGATTGCTAGTCACTCTGCCAGGCTGTAACATGAACATAGCTCCCCTTGGGGGTTGCTTCTGCATCTACATTGCTGTAGCAGAAGAAACAACGCCAAGACGAAGCTATGTGCATCTTAAAGTGGCAGGATGCTGCGAAAACAAAGTCATCTCGTACAAAAGCACGTCACTGCTGATGCCATGGGGACGTTAGGTGTGGGTTCAGCAAGGGCTACTGAGAGGGGCGCTCACAGTGATGCCCGCCCAGACTTGGACGCTGTCCTCCCCAAACTCGTTGCTCAGGCTCTCCAGCTTGCAGGCGGCCAGGGTCTTGAACATGCCCGGGTGGCTGTCAGCCACGCACAGCAGCAGCGCTGTCTGCAACCACCCACAGTCATTGAGCCAACATCATAGACGATCCATTGTCCATCCCAAGGCATATATACCCCTCAACGCACTCAACCTCTGAAACCAATGTATATCCCTGCTGGCATGAGGCACGGCCGTAAGATCATCGGCATAAACGCCCTTGGCTCTCAGGCTGACAATTTTTCCGGCTGACGGGCAGAACCAGCGGACGTTACAATTGGTTCTCGGAGGATGAATGCCTTGGGATGCATTCTCACTGGATGTGTGACAAGCGAACAGGGTCCACAGTAATGCCGAACAGGTGCATGTGCTTTCAAGAGCATGTCTGCAAGCAAGGCTCCTGGTTTGGCTATGTCATCTGAGAGAGGACAAGCACTTGTGCTGCTTTCTACACTATGCTTCATGCGTGGACCATCAGTATGGTACTTGGCAGGAGTGGTCAGTCAGGCAGGCAAGTGTGTGGCAGTGCTGCTCAGGTGAAGATAGGGCCAAGGTGCCGCTCACCGCCTCATGTGCCAGGCGTCGGACGGTGTCAGCCGCAGCGGGATTTAGCGCAGCACTCTGGTTGCTGGGCAGAAGGCCAGACAGTGTTGAGACGTAGTCCTACAGTCAACCAGTCATGAAGTGTCAACATCAGCAGACACCGCTGCGTTTCCCTACAGGCTTCTGACAAACAGATCGGCCCTTGCCGCTTCTGGCTGCTCTGGTGGCGTCTTGCAAGACATATAGAGAATGCCTATTATTCTAAGTTGCCGTTGTAAGTCACAGTGTCATTCACATGAACTCCGTACAATGCTGATGAGGAATCCAGTATGGTGGCCAGTAAAATGACGCCTTTCGCCTCTTTGCCCTCACCCCTTTCCAGGCTGGTCTGGCAGCAGCCTGCCTGTTCCTAGCTTGTAATACATCCCTTGCATTTCTGGTACCAATAGGCTGGAACATACCTTCCAGAGCAGGACCATGTCCTTCCTGCCCAACTCGGCAACATCCTGAGGCGTCAGCACCACCTGCTGCTGCGGATACACCGTCAGCGTCAGGCCGCAATTATAGCGCCCTACGCTCTTCCCTGGCTCGGCCTGCAGGAGTCCATGCCACATTCATCATCCCTAGCAACCCTGCCCTCATGCGACGGCAACAAGACTTCAGTCCTTCCAGGAAGCTGAGGCAGGACGGCAGCAGCCTGAAGGACCCTCACTAGCATGCCAACAAGCCACTTAAGATACTTCATCAGCTGCAAGCGCTGTGTTGCTGTCTGAGATTGGCTGGCATGCAACTGCCTGGCGTATGAAACTGACGTACTAAGCATGACCATGGTCTGCTGGCATACCAATTTCAGAGCTAGGCCATGGCGAGCCAGAACATTCCAGACACAGCACAGCTGCTGCTTGGTTGCAACGTAGCTGGGCTAGTGTGCAATCACTGTCTGGCTAGCATGCTAAATTGTCAGGCATTGTAAGAGGGCATCAAGAGCAGGCTGATGCAGGTGTCTATGCGACCCTCTGCTTGATGTATCTCATGAGGGAGGCTGCACCTGCTTGTCTGCTCTGAGCTGAGCAATGAGCTCATCACGCTCAGCAAGGGTCTGCGTGAACTCCTGGATCTGATGCTCCAGCTGGCGCTTCTCTTCCAGCGCGATGTCCAGCTTCAGCGCAAGTTCATCAGCTGCATCCTCGGCTTCCTTTAGCTTCGCCTGCGGCAGTGGGATCTTGGCAATCATGCAGAGTCACTTGATAGAACGGTCTTAGAAAAGCCTCCAAATTATCAGATCTTTCTTTGCCTAGTACCAAGGCTCAATGAAAGCCAAGCTCTGAGGGTTATGCAACAACAGGTGATGCACTTAGACTGCTCTGGCAGTGCTACTATGAGCGAAAGAAAACGGGAAGGAATTACCTTCTGTCTATCCCTGAAGCGCTGTTGAGCCTGCATGGGGGCCAAGAGCTTAGTATACAGCTCCTCATGATCATGTTGCAATTATAGTGACTTCTCAGGAACACAGTGTGATGCTGTCAGTGAGGCTGCATGTGTACTTATGGGTTTTGGTCCTACACTGGCATCTGCGGCTGCAACTCACCGCTTTATTCCGCTGCTGAACCTCCTCTTTGGTACGCTTCCCTTTTGCGCCCTTTCCCTCTGCCTCCTGCAAGACAGTGAAACTTGCTTGCAGATGCACATGCACATCCTGGGCTGGCTACAAGTGAATGCACCCTGTCAGTAGTCAACAGCTCACATTGATGCACTTGCAGGCGGCAATAATTTCCTCATGCCTCTGCGTGCTTCTCTGTCGTCTAACCTAAGCAACATGCTGTACTAGAATCACTGACAGAGCAAAGCATGATGTCTCAGTATATGCAATTGTCTTTACTGAGAGTGATCAGGATGACACACCTGACTCTCTGTACGCTCATGGCCAAAATCTTCATGGCTGTCAGATGGGGACGTGACAGCCTCGCTCCCAACCCTGGGCATTGTGAGAGGGGTCCCCCCCGGAGACCCTAGGGCGGAGGGGGGTCCCCGGGGAGTCACCTCCCCCTGCTGCGCCATCCATGTGCTGCTGGGAAGTTGTGCCTGCAGCATGCACAAAGCATTACATCCAGCAACATACACAACTTGTAAAGCATGTCTGACAGACCTTGGACCTGTCACAGGTCCTGGATGCCTGACTGCATCATGTATAAGCCCCTTGATGCGGCCTCTACTCTCAGCCACACAAGCACTACTGCAAATAAGTGCCCCATGACTGGATGTACTACTTGTGCATCACAAGAGTGGCGATGCAGGCCGCCTGAAGGATGCTGAGTTGGCGCTCTGACCACCTGAGGTTGCTGCCTGGCATTCACAGAAATGCAGGGGGTGTACAAGATGTACCGGTTGAGACTGCTGCATGGATTGCAGCAGCGGATTTCCGTCCATGCGCCCAGTCCTCAGGAAGTCGGACAGGGTGAGCGCTGCGCTGGCGGGCATATTGGCAGCGTACAGAGCGGGCCCAGCGCTGACGCGCTGGGTCAATACTGCAGCTGCGCTCGGGGTGGACCTCTGGGGCGCTGGCTGCGGCATGGCCGGCAGCTGCTGCTGCTGCTGCTCCACTTGCTCCTGGAGTTGCTGCGCAGGCAATTGGGATTGAGCATCAAAGGGGTTTTTGAAGTCGGATAGGCTTCAGACATGAGGCATCACCCTCAGTTACCTGACAGTTGCAAATGAATGAAGCCTTCTCCTGAAGCCCCTGCTTTACCCTTGCACTCAGTGCAGGGCAGATTCTAACAGCTTATTGACTTGTTATTGACTGAAGGCTCAGCTGTACTGTGGCCATGAGCAGGAGTGACAGAGCCTAAGCTCATGGCCAACAGAATCACTCGAGCTACAACTGGCTATTAAGCATTAGCAAACCATTTGATGGTATGACATGCTTTGCTGACATGAGCTGGTGTGTCTCAGCGATGCAAGGGTCCTACCTGAAACAGGGAGGGCATCTGCGGGGCGCTTTGTACATGAAGGCTTGGAGGCAGCTCAGCTTCCTCCGAGATGGCACCCAGGGACGGCAGCTTCGGACCCCCCAGCTCCTGAGCTGGCGTAGGCGGCCTGGCTATTTTGGCAAGCCACTCGAGTGGGGGTCCATTCTGCCAGGTGTCACCATGTGTGCCTGCACAAAGAGCATGGTACACGTCAGAGTCTCTCCTTCAGCGCTCGAGACATCTGAGCGGTACAGCCCGATAGAGTATAATCCTGTCCTCTGTAGCATCCACAACACCTCATGCTGACCCATAAGAAGAGGCCAAGATCTCATTGTCAGCAATCTGTAGCCAATTCCCCGTCTACATGATGCTTCACCTGCCAGCAGGAGATGCAAGACACAAGCATATCAAGCATGCAGGTCGAGACCATTTTCATGCAGAAGAAAGCACCTGCAGCTCCAATGGACATTCTCTGCAGGCTGGGGAGTGTTGGGAGGCCGGAGAGAGCCCAGGAGTTGCAGGAGCTGATTGGAAAGAGCTCCATGGGCTGCATGAGGATGTCCGAAAGGGAGGCCTTGTCCAACGCCATTGCTTCCCTTCCAGATGCCTGCAAGACGACTGTGCTCAGCGCTGGTCGAAGTGTGCAAACTCACGGTTGCACATTATACCAGAAGAAGCTGCAAACAACCCTGCTTAGTAAAAGGCCTGAGGGACAACCGTCAGGGTCCGTAGCTCACCCCTTTGGCATTCGCCTGGTCTCTGCTTGTTTTAGAGGAGAGCAGCTTGCCCTCAGCCAGGTCCTGCATCTCCTGAAGGTAGTCTGAGAGCAGCGAGTTGAGAGATACTGACGATCGGCCCGACGAGCTGCCTGACAGGCCATTGAGGAAGTCACTGACAGTAGCAGGCGCCCTATGGCTTGTCCCGCCCGCCATTGGGATAGATTTGGGCGTGCGTGTCACCACAGGTCAAGCTCAGATCACCTCAACCTACATATCACCAGCAGTTGCTCCAGGCAGCACAGTCCTCTTTAATTTTACGCGCTCTCTAAGATCAGAAACAAGCTGGTCAATCTGCCCTCCTTGCCCTTGCGCAAGTAAAAGTAGGCCGGAGAGGTACAGATGTGTTAGTAATGACACGTCGATATCCATGTGGTTGTCACATGCAACTTCCGCTGGAAAGGGAGGACTGCGGGAAGACGCCAGGGAGCTCTAAACAGGTCCTCAACAATCTAAGTCGGATCGCATTGCTGGGATCTTTGCGGCCATTCGTTGGACCCACCTGTTGCACGAGATATCTTCTCTTCCGGCCGCCGTGCGTGTGGAGCTCAGCCATCGCTGTTGCCGGTGGTTTGACAGAACGAGAGCCGCACAGCATAGATTGAAGGCTGAAGTGAGGGGACATCTCGCCGTGCGGCGTGCCGTGGTGAGCATTCTACCGTCCTCAGCGAATGCCTCATGCGGCAACTAAGGGCGCAATCCTGGACGCGTCGGCTGCCTGCTGTCCTGCTCACTTTAATGATACCTTTAAGCTTTTTACACAACGAAAAGCAGCAGCCTTGTTTTGGCGACAATCCCTGCATACCCTTGTGCATTATATTGCGGGAGGGCTGCGAGCCGGCACCTTTGTGGCACGGCAGTGAAGGCGTGTATGGCACTCACTGGCCAGGAGTCCTGGCGATACTAGGGATTCAGATTCTTGACAAATGTGGCATCTTCTCGTGTCCCTGGATGCTATCTGACGTAGGCACAGTACGAGCTCACTGCCCACCCCTGTGCTTTTTCTCTCAGCAATGCAGAGATGTGCTTCCGAGGGTGTTGGGGTACCTTGCGAGGCACAGAACGGGTGGAATGATTTATCAAACATGTCTCTATTGTTACATTTTCACACCTGGTGTATTTGATCGAGCGCCTGGCTACAGGTATGCCACTTGAGCTTCTACAAGGCTCCCACGAGGCAGGGAGCTGTCCTTCGGAACAGCAGGAGCATGTGGGCTGCAGTCCCTCGGGGAGGAGGGACCAGCTGGTCCAGAACACCTTCAAGCATGCTCCTGTGCAGATGACAGGAGCCCCAGGTGTGTCTCCTGGTCTAGAGGTCTATCCTCTTCCCTCCTCATCCCCACTTCTGAAGGTATCCTGGGATGAGCTCTGCATGGCGAGGTCTTGACATACACCAGCCTTAAGGCGACATGCTGTCTTAAGCAGAACGCAGAAGCATCTTCTATCCCTGTACTGCATGCCTGATAATGCATGCAGTACTGGCACAGTCACAGGGCCCTACCATGCAAGCATTCCCAAGGGCCACCTCTGCAGGCTCAAACAATTCCAGCCCTGGCTTGGCACTGCTCCTGCTTCCGGCTGAGACATGCTGCATGACAAAGGTGATATCTCGATAATGATGCCGTCAGAGTGTGTCTGTGCAGGGCATGCAAAAGGCAAGAGCTCATCTGCTCCTGCAGCGCCTCTTCTGGCATCGGCTGGAGAGCACACGCCGAAGAGCTACGAGGCACATGGCGTCTCCCGCAGCAGTCCTGATACTCCGCTCTCGGACCGGCTGAAGGCGTCATCCTACACAGAGACCCTGAGCCAGAGCGCAGGCAGCCACCGCGCCAAGACAGGCGCTGCGGCCTCACTAGGCTCTGGCGCAGCCCGGCATGCTGGTGAGGCGTCTTGCTCAGCGTCGGGGTCTCTTTCAGACCGCAGCATCAATGTGTGCTTCAATAGTGCGTCTCCAGGGCGGGCGTGCAGGGGGGTGCAGATGCTCAGCCTGTCAGCTGCCGACAGCTCAGCGGCTCATGTCCATAGTGACAGCCAGCAAGACTCAGCATGCCCAGCGGAGGCAGCAGGACCCATCCTGGCCTTCAAAGATCCCCGAGGTGTGTCCCAGAGAGAATCACAGACCATTGAGTCATGAGCAGCATTTCTGACAGATTGTGCCTTTTCCCCAGGTTGATGGCTATCTTGCAACCAAGTATCAAGTTTTCAAAATTTCACAAGCTAATGCCTGAGTGATAGCTCCTATCTGTGCAACCTGTGGGATGGCCCTGCATACAGGCGGGTATGGAGTGGCCGCTGATTCCTGCAGCACTGTTGTGCAGGGATCTGTGACAACCCCTTTGCCAGGAACAGGAGCTCGGGTGCAGAGAATGCCAGGCAGCTGCGGAGGAAGCTGTCAGGAAAATCCGGCAAGCAGACCGAGAGGCACAGGCTGGGCAGGCAGGGCGGCAACGGGCTGGCCCAAGGGCAGCTCTCGCTCCTGCTCAAGCAGCAACAAGACGAGTCTCGACCTGCAAACCCCAGCGCTGCATCGCCGGCGTCGCGGAGGACGCAGCACTCTCTCTTGAGCATGCAGCTGAAGAGCCTAGGGTGCGGCCAGTTCAATGTCTTTCACACCCGTCTTGTCCCCGAAAAAGCCTCTCTGCATGTACCCTGCACTTCTCATCCATGTCAGCAATTGTGAACGTAGCTCGGCATTTGATGATCTGGACCTCAGGAGACTGCTTGCTTCTGGTGGTATAAGGGACGCATCTGTGCCGCAGGAATGATAGCGCCACTGCAGCACCGGCAGGAACCTCATTGGCGTGTCTGCCAGGTCAGCAGCGAGCGGTGGCAGCTCGCGCCACGTCAGCGGTGGAGCCCCTACGAGCGCCCTCAAATGATCCTGTGGAGTCCCCCCACCATGCACCCCCGGCTCAGTTCTGGCAGACCACGCTGGCGTGCGCGTCAAGCGCGCCCCGTCCTAATCTGGCCAGCACGCTTCAAGACCCCCCGGCGCTTAGGAGGGGCCTCCCCATGGCCATGTCAGAGGGCCTCCCGGGCAGCGCGTCATGCTCTGACAAGGAGGATGTTGTGGACCAGGACGAGGAGCACCTCCGTCACCATGTCCAGAATTGGCTGGATGCAGCAGTTGCCGTCTCAGGTCAGAGGACATTTTGCTCTGCATCTGCTGGACATGAGCATAATTGCCATTGATCTGGTTTACCTCAAGAGGCTTCTCACCAGAGTCTTGCAGCAGAGCTTTGCCCCCTTGCGTCGTGCATGACGATGTTAACTTGCCCCGCTTACAGCCCGTCTCATATTCTTTGCACCCGGTTAGTGCGTGACAGCATGAGTTCTGCGGGTGCAGGACAAGGACTGAGTTCCACACCCCTGCCCCACCACACGTCAATTTCCCCGCTGGTTGACAGACCGCCAGCGCATGAGCGCACCACCCAATTAGGCAAGCAGCTGGTCTCCCCGGAGGCCATGGAGCTCATCCAGGCCATGGACAAATCCCTGGTCACGCCTGCCCGCAGCGAGTCTGGGTTTCCAGGCCCCCTTACGCTGCCTGTAGACATCTCTGGCAATGTGCTGACAGGCGGATTTCAGGCCGTCTGTGCCGGTGCGTCATCCTGTCAACCACTTCTGTCCCTGTGCCCACTGTCTCTTTGGTAGCTACATTCATGAGGTTGACAGCCTATTCCTGAGGTTGGGGCCAATGACTGACCCGGCGTGAGCGCCCATAACCCTGAATTGTGCTGAAGAATGTGTGTGTCTTTGATTAGCTCACGTTTGCACAGAGGGTCATGGTGTGGCAGACTGTCTGCGGGGTTGAGTGCTGGCTTTGGCATGCAGGCTTCAGCCCAGCAGGCCGGCATGCCAAGGTTCCTCCGCGCCAGGTGTCCGGCCAGCTGACTAACCTGCACCGCGCGCGTACATGCCAAGGCTCACTGCCAGACCCTGATAAGGTAGCAGCTCTGCTTCTGCTCAGAAGGCCACACAAGCTCCAGCACTGTGAAGCATGCCTTGCTATTTCACAACCCATAGACCTTTATGCGATATATGCTGGGCCGTTGGAGCAGCTTCTAGTGGGGGTTCCAGCCAGCTGCTGTTTTTTGCATGGCTACTGGCAGAATTGCATGCCACAGAGCGTGCTGGACTGGTTGCTGTGGTGATGGTCTGGCTAGAAGAGAGTCCACCTCACTTGAGCTGCCTGGGGTGACCCACAGTATCCTCCTGACGTTATATCTGTGCCCAGCAGGTGCTGGAGGCTGGGCATCTGGGCTCATGGGCAGAGAGAGTCTTTGTGCATCCAACGGATGGGGACAACAGCAAGGACTGAGGAAGACTCAGTCATAACATTCGCAATGGAGCAGCATTTTTTGCGATCACACTGCAGTACCAGACGTGCACGCAATGTGCCATGGGAGCAACACAAAGTCGCTGCAAGTGAACCTGCAGCAGATCCGCTCATCAACACTCAGGCTGTGTCCCGTGTGGATTGTAGCCGGCAGCAGGTGGTGTGCCCACGGCACAGCCACGTCTGTACCGGCAGACGCCTTCGCAGGCTGTCAGCACCTGAGAGACACAGATCTGTGCAGTGGTAGCATGGTAGCAAGCTCACACTCAGATCAGCCCAGGGCAGCATTAGCATGGTACTCGTGCAGCTCGGCCAACAGCATACCTGCACCCAGAATATTCAAGAGACCATGCAAATGCGTAGGACGTGGCGCTGGCCTCTTTCAGGCAGCTTGCAGTGTATCTCATGGCGATTTTCTCAATGGAGCCGAGGCGGCTGTGCATGAGGGTTGCAGATGAAGCCGCATGCTCAGCATATACGTAGGGCTGGGCATCCAGCAGCTGTGGGTCAATTGCGGGACTTGCATGCACTGTCCTTTTGCAAGCGAAGAGGATATCATGATTTTTCTGGATGCGATTGCTGCTCTTGGATCTGGCAGGCTCAGTATTTGGCGGGAGTTGAAGACTTGTAAAGCGCTTGCATGTGAGAGCTGAGACCCCTGAGGCACCCCTGGCCGGCATGCCATGGCATTATAGCAATATGTGGATACATGCTCAAATCCATATGGATATGGTAGCACTAAATCCTGAGGGGATTTAGCATCTGCTTAAGCATAGGTGGTCGGAGGAGATGACACGCTGCATTCTCTTTGATTGTCATTTCCAGCTCAAGTGCTGTCCACACCCGCCAAAATTTGCACATAGAAGCATATAGACGGAAAGTATACAAGACTTTCCGATCCGTGCCAAATTGATGGTTCTCCCGTATTCTGGCCTGATGCCCATGCTCTTGCGCACGCTCACATGTGTTCACATGCACCTGCCCATGCTTAGGGGTGGTTGACCTCTAACTAGAGAGTACAAAGCCTCACGGTATGCTGTACAGCATCAGATTCTATCCGAGGTCATGTGCGCATGAGGCTGTGGAAGACGTCCTGGGGAACGTCCACGGATCCGATGCGGCGCATGCGCGCCTTGCCCTCCTTCTGCTTCTCAAGCAGCTTCCGCTTCCTGCGCAGCCACATCACCATGTAAGAAGTCCGTCAAATATACAGCCGTGCACCTGTCAGCTGGGGACCAGCATGGCCTCTACAGGCATTGGAATGCGTGCAGGTCCCTCCATGCAGACACTGCAGCGTGGACCTTGACATTGCTGGCTGTGATAGGTCACAGGATCAGGCAAACCTGCTCCTGAGCTGGCTGCCAGCGCACATTCAGTGGGGTACTAACGCCCTGTTAAAAGTCTGTACACACAAGCCAGGCATGCCCACCTGGAGACGTCTCCACCATAGCACTTTGCTAGCACATTCTTCCTGAAGGCCTGTGCACAAAACACACATAAGATATTTGAAGCACCCAGATCATGCTGGGAAAAGCACAAGGAATTTGACATCGACATGAATGAGCCAGGCCTTACAGGTGTGTACTTAACTCAGCTCTTTTGATAGGCCTACAAAGGAAGTGAATTGAAAGGCGGACCTTGAGGGTCTCCCTGGCAATGATCTTGCCGTTGGCAGCAGCCTGGATCACGACCTCGAACATCTGTCGACTCAGCTTCTCGCGCATGGTCGCGCACATCAGCGCCCCTATCCTCTGCGCCTTCTCCCTGGCACAGGAGGAACTTCTCTCACACCAACGCTCTCTCAGCAAAGAGAACCCTCTGCCTTCACGAAATGCTTTCTTTCAGCTCTGTCATCACTTGCATGCCATTGCATCATCGTGTGAATTCTGCATTGTTGACAGGTCCAGCACTCTTATGCCAGGATGTATTGGCGGCACACAGGCACATGCATGCCAAGCAGCACTTCTGCCCAGAACTCCCTCTTGTCGAGTGCTGACAAGAGACTCCTGTCAATTGCCATCGTGAGCATGCATACCCAAAAAGACAGGGTCGGGAGGAAGTGAGCACCTGTGCACAATGCGTGCAAGAGCATCTATGGATTCCCCATTCAGCAGCAGGTCCAGGCGGACCAGGTCCGCCTTGCGCTGCTCCCCAGCCTCGTAGTCGAAGCTGGCGTAGCCCGAGGTGATGGACTTGAGGGAGTCGTAGAAGTTGCCTCCCAGCTCTGCCAGCGGCAGGGTGTATCTGCAGGCCCAGCAATTGCACTATCAAGAGAGGCCACGGGGCAAGCCTGATTGCAGGGGCACCTGTGTTGAGGTATTCTGCTGTACCTTACATTGGACACCCCGCTACTGCATATACTGGAGAGATTGCGCAGCCCCACTACTGCAGCAGCCCTACTTTGCCTAGCCTGTCTGCAGTGACTAGAAGGCGCTCTCCCACTGTGATGCCTCTACTTGGGGCAAAACGTGAAGCACTTCCTAGCCACCTCCAAGGTTTCACAAGGTAAGGCTGCTGCTTTGACATAAAGACTGAGCGCCAGCTGCCAGTTAGCAATGCGTGCCTTGCAGAAGATGCACAATGGTATGGCCCACCTAAGAAGGGTTCTCTCAGGCCCTAGGAGGGTGTGCTCAGTCAGGTCCCCCCGCCTGTCCTGCGCCAGCTGCATGATGGCTCCCACGTGCGCTGTGGGAGTGATGATGGTGGCGGCGACTGTCGGCTCAAAGATGCCGGCCAGCTTCTTCCCTAGGGGAAACTGCGGCAATAGCACCAAAGCATGATGAAAAGGGCTGTGCTGCCTTGCTAACAACAACATACTCGGGTCGAGCAACGCACCACACAGGTGCAGAGCCTCAACAGATTTCAGGAGCAATGTGGGACAATGCCCAGCGCAGCGCTTTCCTGCAGATAGCGTATGGCAAGGGCGGGCTGTACCTGAGAGGGGTTCTGGATCTCTTCTGTGGAGCCGTCAGTGTGCTTCAGGCTGTATGGTACAGTGGGTGTTGTTGTGATGATTGAGGCGCCATACTCCTGGTCCAGGCGCTGGTGGAACACCTCCATGTGAAGTAAACCCAAGTACCTTCACAGACCAGGAAGGGTCTCAGCAGGCCGTATGCTCATGAAGACCACTATAATGTAGGAAAAGGGGGATTCTGCACATGGTGGCATGTGTCAGCGGCCTCACATGGCTCTCCATGGCCAGCTGTTTGGCGATTGTGCGATAATACTTTACAGAGCAGCCAGCCCATCATACATCAGCACAACCTGCGGGACACTGCCTGTGCACAATAACACACTTCCCGCACCTGCTCGTCTCTAAGTCATTAGAAGGGAAAATGGTGTGCTGGCACTGATGGAAGATATCACTGACTGTTGAGGAGACAGTATGTGTTGCATGAGCACTGTGAGACGACTCTTACCCACATCTGAAGCCAGCGCCAAGAGCAGTGCTGTTCTCCCTCTTCACTGCCACACTGGCATCGTTCAGCGTCAGGCGCTCCACCGCAGACGCCAGCGCGTCAAAGTCTGCATTGCTGACTGGATACAGACCTGCACAGTGGCCAAAGCGAATATGCATTTGCACTCTGTCTGTCCTGACCCCTAGCTTCACCCTGCACACCTGCCTTGGAAATGACCCTGCCACATGCTCCTCAAGCTGTTCAATTTGCATTGAGCATGTATTTTGTACAGATGATGACATCATGTTGAAGCTTGCCGGGTGAAGCATGCTTAGATCAGGGTGAGGCTGTGAGAGGGGAGCACCTGCAAAGACCATGGACTTGACGGGCTTGAAGCCAGGCAGGGGGTCGACAGGCTGCTTGAGGAGGTGCCAGGTGTCGCCCAGCCTGGCGCTGCGCGTGCTCTTCATGCCGGTGATGACATAGCCTACCTGCCCCGTCCGCAGCTGCTGCGTAGCTGCCGGCTCCGGCGTGAGCAGTCCCACCTGACAAATCCTTATTCATGAGCACCACCACCATAAATATGTAGGGCAAAGTACCACCATCACTGATTGGAAGGACAGCACGAGCATGGTGCGTCTTCAAGGTGCCACACAGCCCGGCAAAGTGCACTGCATTCCTGTGTATTGTCTGAAGCAAGCTGCAATCATATGCTGCTCATGCCTAGTGTCAGGCCAGAGCACTGCCCAGCTGGCCTATCGAGCTAGAATTGACCTACCTCAAGAATCTCATAATTCTCCCCACTAGAGCTGGCTGTCACGCGGTCTCCCTTATGTAGGACTCCGTCTACAACCTCCACCTGGATGGCATATAACCCTTACGCTTCATGCCTGATTAGGAGACAAACAAGACATTCCTGAATTGCTGCTGGAAGGCCCATAGCTCTGACCTGCAGGCCTCTCACATCAGCTGCTTAACTCGCTGAGGGGAGCACTTGTCATTGGTACTGGCTCATGCCAACTAGTCTGGCAGTGTGAGACGAAGACGTATGAGGGCTCACCAGGCAGATGACCCCACGGTACTCATCGTGGTAGGCGTCAAAGAGCAAGAGTTTCAATTTGCCATCAGGTCTGCCTGTCGGCGGCGGAATCTGCTCTATAATGGCTGGCAAAATAGCGTCCAGTCCACGACCTGCAATATCACAGCAATAGTCAGTGGCAGGCAACAGAAGCCATTAGAATGAAGAACTGCATGATGCTGCTGTTTGCTGCATGTGTTGCCTGCATGCTCACGCATGCAGGGGAGAGAGCACGTATGGGATCTGAGAATGCAGCTATGCTATGCACTGCATAGAAGGGAGCTCAGAGCAAGTTCACAGAAAGTGCGATATACCTGTCTTAGCAGATGTCAGCAAGCATCTGTCAGCAGGGATGTCAAATACCTGCGGCATATACCCATCACATCAGGCTGATGCGCTAAGCAGGCGTACGCAGATGTCTGACTGTCAGCCACTGTTCGCATCAGGACCTTGTCACTGAAGATTGTGCTCACCTGCTGCACCTGCTCAGCCACTTTCTCCGGATCTGCAGCTGGTAGATCTATCTTGTTGAGTACTGGTACAATGGCCAGCTCCAAATCAAATGCTAAGTAGAAGTTTGCAACTGTCTGTGCCTGCACATGAGTACGGCATCATCATCAACAAGCAGGCCTCCCCAAGCACTCAGACCTGTGTCTCCAGCAAGAACAATTCATAGAAAGGTACATCCTGTGTCTGCCAACATCGTCTCAGGGAAGTAGTCTCATGGATCGCTGGAAGACAGCAGAAGCTTCCTGACATACTCAAGCCTAGCATAAATGTGACTGCCGCCTGGATCACTCAAGCTTCTTCTGGGTGACGTAGCTATTGCAGAGTTGCCAGTCTGAGAGGCTTCTGTACCTGAATGCCCTGGGCAGCGTCTACTAGTAGCAGGGCGCCCTGGCAGGCTGCAAGGCTGCGAGAGACCTCATAGCTGAAGTCAACATGCCCGGGCGTATCAACCAGGTTGACCAGATAGTCCTCGCCCTTGTGATTGTACACCAGAGACACTGTCTGTGCCTGCATCAGGCCAGGTGCACAATCACTGTGTGCCTGGGCAACCCAGGCATATATGTGTAACTGGACAGATCCTCAACGTCAGAGTATGCAGATCTCGGGATGGAGAATACTAGTAAGGCTTTAAAAGGCATTTCCTGATATGCCAAGAAATATTGGTTCAGGTTGCTGTGCATCTCCGAGTACAGCTTCCCAACGTATGAGTATGTACAGAAGGTGAGAGATTACACAAACAAGTCCTCAACAACATAGGCTGTGGAAGGCAAGCAGACTTCAAGTTACCTTGACGGTGATGCCGCGTTCCCTCTCCACCTGTAGCTTGTCCAGGTACTGCGCTTGGCCGCCGCGTGGAATGGCGCCAGTCATCTCCAGCAGGCGGTCTGCCAGGGTGGACTTCCCATGATCCACATGTGCTATGATGCTGAAGTTCCTGACCTGCACCATGCCGCTCAGCCGGTCAGACCCCCCATGCCTGGCATTATTGACCCCTCAACACAGCGCTGTGATCTTTGATAATTACTGCAATGTAACTTCTTGGCCTGGCGTGATCTCACGAGCATCACATCACCTACTCCAATTGATTCCAGACCATGGCGATGTGTTAGGGGCAAAGCAATTTTTCTCGTGACAGCGCCCTGTAGGGAATGATGGGATGACGTTGCAGCACGTAGCCATGATGCTCCAGCGTCATGTCCGATTGAGACCTGTGGGCTAACCTTGTCAGGAGGGAACTGCTCCACACTGTAGCCGCCTTTCACAAATCCCAGAGGCTCAGGGCCGTCCATGTGCTTTGCGGGTAATGGCTGTGCACTGAAGGAGCGGCAGCTGTGCCAAGGAGTATGGGAAAGGCTGCCTGCTGCCCAGAGCATGCGTGCCTGCTGTGGAGCACTACCCCTCTTGTCATGGCCACCTCCTGTGCATGGGAGGCCGCTGCCATTCCTGCTGTTAGCTGCATCTGCCCTTCCAGGATCTCCAGTTGAATCACTCGAGAACAATTGAGCGCTGTTGCAATATGTTCTGCTCTCCGCAGGAGCCGCAGAAGCAGCAAATCTGGCGGCAAGGGCAGGGAAGGAATTATTCTGCAGGCCTGTGCTGGGATCAGCGCAGGCCGTCCAGCAAGCCCGTCTGAGGGCCCTCAATGTTTTATTCATGCCAAATCAACATTTAGGCTGCAAAATACTGGGTATACTGCATGCCACTCCTGACTCCATACTGAGGGCCAAAGGTATCGCCGCGCACTCTGCATTCTTGTCACGCTACATCCAGCAGCTCAGGCACAGACCAAAACCTTCTAAAGCACTCAATGAGTATGTATCCGTACAAATACTCAGGTCCCAGGAGAATTGGGCCAAATGGGCACAGACTGGGCACCTGTAGCTTCGCCCAACCCGGAAGCTGGCGTGGCTTCCGTGCATCGCTCCATTCCGTGCGACATGAGGGGGTCCATGCTATAGGTAGTAGTCTACATTACAGTCTTCTTTGCATTCCTGGGGTATTCTGAATGCTAAGAGCCTCTCAGAATACATATGTACTTATAGGACGGTGAGACGAGAGCACACAACTCACTCCTAGTTGTCGTCAAACAGGAGATTATCCCGCGTGCTTTGTGCGCTTGGATACACGTAGCTCCCTTAGGACCATTTAGAGTATCTTTCCATGGGCGTTTCAAACTGATTTAGGCCTTTGTGCTCAGACGAGCCCAGAGACAGTTCTGCCACTTGAGGCCTGTACGATCCCATGGATAGGACGGTCTCAGGGACAGTGACTTATCGTGTTGGTTCAGCCATTGTGATAGGCCAATGTGGAAGAAGGCCATGCCCATCGAGGCATACACAGATTTGCAGAGCCTCTGGGAAGCAGCAGAAGGGCTTGATCGAGCCAGCTGCTGCCACAAAGGTCAGAGTCGAGAGGCAGACGCACCTGCCAGCAAGCAGAGAAGAGGCTTGGGGGGCCCTCAAGCAGCTTGCTCCTGAGCATGCCTGGAAAGAGCTGTCCCCAGTCCTTGCAGCCCTGGAAAGTATCTACAGGTGCTCTTTCCAGTCCAGATAGCTTGAAAGTAGTCTTTCATTGTATTGGGCACTTCACGCTTCATGATAGAGCAGAAACCAGGAGAATGGTGCTAGTCAGACCTCCTGATGTGCTCTGTCACAGCAATAAAAGCCACCTTATGGCCTCACAAAAAGTGTTGCGCAGTACAACAGCGTCTAGGATCACTGTCATTGGCATCCCTGGTGGCTTACGATCAAAGCTCTGTGCGGCCTTTGCAGGGCTGAGATGCACATTGCGGGCGAGGAAGCCCTGCAGGCGCTGCGCAGCGCTAATGAAGCCCTGGTGGAGCTGTCCAGCGAGGGCCCATCCAACTCCAGGAGTAGGAAGGGGAGAGCCGGAGCAGCAGAGCGCACTGTATGTCACGTCCTCTCTAGATCCCTATCGCCAATATTCCTTTGCCTGGTCCATGCCTTGTAACGCCTGCTTGCAGAGCTACCATGTCCAGGTGGCTAAAGAGTGCAACAGCCGTTCGCCTGCCTCATGTTGCATGCTTGCCTGCATCCTGGAAGCCATGACTTGCATGGGACTTGCTGATGAGCAATGCTGCTGCAGGACCCGCCCCTTCCAGGAACGCCGCTGGAGGGGGGCTCTAAGAAGAAGGAGCGAAGCAGTAAGACCTCTGCAAGCAGAATGGATTCTAGTGCAGAAGATGCATATGAGGCAGAGCATGCCAGCAGAGAAGGCTTTGACCAGATACCCACAGACCCAGCAGGTATGATGCCTGCTCTTGCAGCCGGCTCACATGATTTTACAGCATGCCTTCCTTCTCCCTGATTCTTGATCTTCCTGGATCCACATCTGGTCTGGCATTCTTGTGGTGTTCGTGTTGAGCTGCAGACTCAAACCAGGAAAACTCATTGCTGGCATACTGCAGGCTCAGAGCTTCCTTCGCACTGCTGGACCTACAAAGCTAGCGATGTAGACCTATTCAAGTCTTCCCTGATCCCCATGCATTTGGAAAGCATGTCAGGACTGTGTGCTTACTCACAGGCCTGGACAAGGTAGAAGAGGCCTACCAGGACGAGAAGCAGCGGGGCCACAATGAGACGGTAAACATTGCGGATGGGCAGGACGCGGAGCGCGGGAAAGCGGAGGCCGAGTATGCCAACGCTGGCAGCAACGGCAGCAGCAGCAGTAATGGCAATGGAATCTCTGGCGATGCCAATGGCGCTGGCAAGGTGCATAGATCAGATCCAGCCTCCTCATTTCTGCAGGAGACCACATGTTTCAGAGGTGTTGAGGATTAGCTGTCATGGTAACAGCCAAAGAGTCTTTCCACAGATGTCAGCTGCTCGCTCATTTGGTAGGCACTTCCAGAGAGGGAGTGAATTGCGAAGCCTGCTGCTGTGAAGCCTTGCAGGAACAGCATTCCACACTGCACTCCATGCATGCTGAGGCAATCTCTAGTGATGCATCTTGTCTCTTCTAACTGTACAGTGCCGTGCAGGTGGGAGTGCAGCTGCCGGATGCAGAGGTGGCAGGCAGAGTGGCCTTCAACGTGGCACAGAACCTGACTCGCAAGGCGCAGGAGCAGCTGGAAGAGGCTCAAGAGAGCGGCAAGCATGCCCTGAGCTCCGCTGTGGGACTGGAGGATGCGCCAGATCACGAAGACAGTCCTGAAAGCAATGATGCAGAGCGTGACGAACACTGTAAGTACCACTCAGGAGTGAGCCTGACAAAGTTTTACTGTTTATGACCGCCTCGAGCCTTCTCAAGGGTGTAAGTAGGTCGATATTATGCAGACCATCCTCACCTTTGGAAAGTGCATAGCTGCATCCCTGAGCAAACCTTTAGCCGTTCTATATGGAGAGGTGGAATGCCAGAAGGGGTGTGTCTGCGGACACAGATTGTGAAGAGGAGCTGAGAGATGAGGTGCAGATGCGTGCTGCAAATGTTGCTTCACAGTTGGGTGTATGACTGCAGCAGCCAGAATGGCAGAGGTGGCAGACCCTGAGGAGGGTCTCAGGGTTGAGAGCGCGAGCCGCCTGGATTGGGACAGAGACAGATGGCTGAGGCGCCCCCTCAACGCAGTGGTGAATCCTGTGAAGGCCGACTCAGACTTCATGTCCAGGCTCCTGTTCCTGCTGCGCAAGGTGAGTAGTATTCAAGACCCATATTCTCCTGTAGTGAACTGTGGTACATTCTGCCAGCACAGACAGATGCTCCTGTCACCTGGCTGCCCTGTTTGGCTCTGCCTAAGGGTGCCTAGCAGGCTGCACATCCTCTTTCACAACCTGTTGACATGTGTGCTGAGCATCCTGAATGGCACAGGATCGAATCCTGGAATGGCACAGGATCGAATCCTGGTATGGCACAGGATCGCATGACAGCCAGCTGGTGTCCTGGATCTCTCGTGCATATACAGCGGGCGAGTCATTTCAGGGGAGCAGGGTGTGATTCCTGCACATCTGCACTGCAGGCACACTTTTCCCAGCTGAACGACAGGGACGAAGCCATGTCGCGCAGCCTCAACTCGGACTACCTGGACCAGCTGCTCATCAAGGCGGACACCAGCGGCCTGGACGCTGATTTGGTGAGGCCTGCTGCGGAGGAGCGCCCTGTTCCTGAAGAGGAGCAGGCCTTGCTGGTGTTCAAGAGGGGGTAAGCCTCTGCTTTGGCTCTTCTGCTTTTGCATTTATGTAAACGACGGCTACATAAAATGCTGCATGTTGTAGATCCTTGAGAGCTTGCTGGGACGTGTTGAGGTCACCCATGCTCTTCAGACGGGTACTTGACGTCAGATTGTACAAGCTCAGCTGCTTAAGGAGAGGTGCTGAAAGCAGTCTCAACGTCGTGGCATGATGTGGCCTGCTGAGCTTGCCCATGTGCCTGACTCGATAGTTACAGATAGTATTTCAAAGACAGCAAACCATCTCAGCATTTAAAATCGGAGCTGTAAGATATGCTGTGGGTTGCAGCTATGGGCAGGCAAGAAGAAAGGGCCGCATGCTGGTGGCCAAACTGGACTACCTGCAGCTCATAGTTATCAAGGGTTCCCTGGCCAATGTGGGCAAGAAGGCCCAGCAGCTGTGGCATGCCGTCTCAGCCCGAGTCAGTCCTCCAGACGCGCTGCCCTCCGACGATGACAGCAGCGAGTGAGTGATCTCCCCTAACCGCCCTTGATGTTTCAGTGACTGCTTCCATGCTGCAGCACTCCCACTGTACCAGGCAAACTGATGTGCTGCGTCTCCCATGCGCATGCTGGGCTTTGTAGCTAATGTGTGAAAAGCTGTGGCAACAACTCACTGGACAGAAGTTGCATGGTGATTGGAGAGCATACACGATATGCATTTGCTAAGGATTTCCCAAGCATAGAGAGACAAAGTAAGTCCCAGGGACTACAACTGGATTCACGCGTGGACCTTGCGCGTGCAGGGCGATTGAGCAAGAGGAAGAGACAGCCGGGGAGAAGCTGCGGGGAGGGTTCCGGAAGGTGGGCGACCAGCTGTCGGAGTGGGGGATCCTGTCCCCCCGCCTCATGCTGGCTGGCGGCGGCCTCTTCATGACCCTCTCCAACTGGGGCCTGCTCCCTGCGGTAGGTGCCACGGATCATGCTCCTTTCTTCCAGTCCCGCAGCCTGGCGTAAGTGGGGTCAATCTACATGTAAGCATGGCTTTCTCGACCAGTTTTCTGCCAACAGTATACATCCTCGTCCCAACAAATATTCAAGGAGAATGCTGCAGATGAATGTGCTGTCGTTCTGGGGCTGTCCAGCGTGTGGCAGCTCAACAAGCCGGGCCGCCAAGGCCCTCTCTCGGCGCAGCTGATGAATTGCTTTATGTGAAGTGCACAAGTCAAGACAGAGCCAGCAAGTTGAGGGTGACTGGTGCAGGTGGATGTGCTGCCGCTGGAGCGCTTCAATGCGGTGTGGCGCCCTAACGAGCCGGACCGCCTGACGCCAGTGTACGTGGAGCGTGTCACCATCCGGGAGGCCCTGAGAGGGGACCTCCTGCCATCCCTATTTGGCAAAGTCCAGCTGATCGAGCCCACCTTTGGGGTGCGCCATCCACCTTCCTACCTGCCTGCCTGATGGGGGTTGATTGGAAGGGCACCCTGCCATATTTGGCGTGCGAGCCCACTGGCCAAAGTTCTGCCTGCTGAGGCGTCAGGTTCTTGATGGCGCAGGACCCATTTGAAGACTCTCTTCTGATGAGCATCTGACAGAAGCACGACTGCCAATCCAGAGTCATGCGGACCTGGATGCATACGGCTCCAGCATCTCACGGAGGCTTTGTACCGGTGACAGGAGTCTTTTTAGTGCGCAGGAGGTGCTGCTCCTGAACAGGCGCAAGAGCAGCCCCGGCTGGCTGCGGGAGCTGAAGGACAAGGTGCTGGATGCATACACTCACAGCATGTGACACAGGCCCTTTATCGCTGACAGAACTCCCTGTGATTGTGCAGGAGGTGCTGCTCCTGTACAGGCGCAAGAGCAGCCCCGGGTGGCTGCGGAAGCTGAGGGACAAGGTGTTTGGGGAGGAGGAGGGGCCGCGCCTGATGAGGCGCGAGCCCATCATGCTGCGCGTGCTGCGCGACATCCCCGTGCCCTCTTGGAAGCTGGTCCTCCCTGACAAGCTGCTCCAGTTTAGGCCGCTGGACGGGCTGCGCGCCGACCTTGTCACCGTGGCTGGTAGGATCTCAATCCGCTTTGGGGTAGTGATGGAGAAGACATACAGGCTCGACAGGTCTTTGATTGCAGTCCTCTCACATCATGGAGGTTGCTCCATCTGCGTGTCAAGAAACTCACCTCCAGATTGGACCAGGAGTAGTCATGACCTGCCACGTTGAGCCACAGTGTGCTTTCTCAAGCTATCTGATGCCAGATTATAAATGTACGAGTAGGAGTGCAATCTCCTCCCCATCATACCCTGGCAGGTCCTTGGCTTGCCAGAATCTTAAATGAACAGACCATCGGTTGCGTGCTCAATCATTGCAGCTGTCTGAGCTGGTGCTGTGGGTGCAGGTCTCATGGCATTTGTGGCGCAGGCCAAGTACGACTCCTTCATCCTGGAGATCATTACTATCGCCTCTGCCACCTCGCTGCTGTCCAGAGTTGTGCTGGGGTACTGGCGCCTGGCTCAGAGGTACAATATATCAGCCTTACATAGCAGAGAGCTTAATATAGAGATGCCACCCTGAGGCGGTAGACTTCGCAAAAAAGGAGTTGAAAAGTACTCCCTACGCAAAGGCTTTCCAAAGCACCTTATGACTAGCTGCGCACCTTGCATGAGTCTTGCTTGCAGAGCCACGGAAGTCATGCTCTTAAAGAGGAATGCTTACCAGGGTTGAGGCAAGCAGTTGCCGCGCAGGAATGAGAAGCTGGCAATACAGGTGCTGGCAGAGTCCACGCTGGCTGCCCAGGAGGGCTGCATCCACTATCTGGCAGCTGCTGCGGGCCTGCAGCAGTGGGGCCAGGCAGCGCTGGCGTTCCTGGCGCTGTGGAAATCTGAGCAGGGCATGAGCGCCGCGCAGCTGGGCGAGGCCGTCGAGACCACTCTGGAAGACTCGTTCAGGGTGCGCCCCTGCTTGTCAAGCCCACATGGATAGGGCAGTAGCATTCAGCAAGGCATGAGGCTGTAGAGACCACTCTGAAAGACACCTTCCCGGTCAGGACCGCGTCTGTATTGCAGCACTGGCAGAGCAGAAAGAGGAATGCAACAGGCTCCTCAGGGCCTCGCTGTCTCATACAGCCCCTAGTCAGGCGCATGTCGGAACGCGGCCGTACATAACAGAGACCCACCTGCGGTTGTGGATGCATTCTGACTGAGTGATAAGAGCATATTGGCATGCAGGTACGGGTGCGCTTCGATGTGGAGGAGGCACTGGAGGAGCTGAGCCGCCTAGAGCTGGTAGAGAAGATAGGGGTAAGTGACGGGAACGGCAATGGCAGTGGCAGCTCGGTGTATAGATGCGTGAAGTCGGAGGATGCCACCCAGCACCTGGACAACACCTGGAGGGCCATTCTGCAGAGCCGCCTTAGAAGCGTGGAGGCACCTTCTGGATCTGTTATTCCTGATCACTCGCATGCGTGATGATGTGCTGGTGTAGCATCTCAGCCTGATACACGAGCCACAGATGTACAGAAGCTGGTCATGTATGAAAAATGTATCTCTCCAGTAGATGGTGTAGCTAGCTGATGTACAGAGCAGCATCCTTTATCTATGGGGCTTCATGGTCTTCTGCCTGAGAGCAGAAGCTTGCTGTAAGTTCTTCCCTTTGTAAGATCTGCGTCATGATTGTACACCTGCTTACAGAAGCCTTCTGGCAGCCCATGATTATTGCGGTGCATTATAACAACTTGTCAGATCAGATTCAAAGGCACTCAGTGCAGCTGCGTCTGCCCCACAGTCTGCATCCCTCAGGGAAGAGACTGATACTGAAACCTTTTGCAAGACTTCCAAGTAAGACCAATCCGATGCCCTTCAGGCGATCACAAAGCCCAGTGCACTGGTTGTGCTGCGCATAGATAACCCGCAGCGCTACAGTCTGATACAAGAAGTACACGCTCTGCTGCTAAAATCTATACTGCTGTTCAACAGGTGCATGCATGCACATTTGTGTGCAGCTCTGCGCTTGATGCCCATCTCATACAATCCTGCTCTACTTGAGCTAGTCCGTCCTCCTTCACCTCATCGGTGCTTGAAACTGAGGCTGTCACCAGCTGCGGCTGTCCCAGCTTGTCGATGTCCCATTACTTCTGCTTGAACTCCTTGTCTATGCCTTTTTTCATCTGCATGCCAGAGAGCAGCAGTGAGAGGGTGCAGTGTTTGCACACAGGCAGCCAGCATGCAGGCATCAGCTTCCAGGCGTACAGGGAAGGCAGAGAAGGCTGACCTCTTCCCTGAAGGTTTTCTGGAAGTCTTGGGCTGTCTGGCCAATCTTCTTCTGATGCTCAGCGCCTGCAGCAGGCATATGTTGTAGGAGAGGAAGCTGAGTGCCAACTGAGAGCATACGTTTCAGAAAGCTCACGCTTGGTGGGCGTAAAGGAGAAAAGAGTGATGAACGTACTTTTCTTGGCTATGTCAGCCACCCAGGCATTCGACCTGACGGCTATCTGCTGGAAGGTGCGATTATTTGCGAGGGAGTTCACGAGGACCTCGTTCACCAGATGGTTCAGCACTCTCGCAAAGAAGCTCATCTTCAATTTCTGTTATCGAAGAACTTGTGCTGCGGGCCCGAGCCCCAATCTGTGGTAAGTAGGCCTTCTGGCTACCTTTCACTGTACTAGGACTCACTGCCGCAGGTGAGCAGAGATTTCACACTCTTGAAAGCAGATAAGAGCCTCCTTGATCACCACCGTGCCTTCGAATAGATCATCAGCGCCTTGTATCGCTCACTAGGCTCCCCAAAAGTTTGCCAAAGCAGTGCCAGGGCAATAACTTAACGTCGACCAGCAACCCTACTGTTTTCTTCAGGGTTTCTACCGGCGGTGATAATATCGGCATGGCTTGGGGTTCCTATACTCAGATCTCTCAAGCGCCTGTCCTCGTAGTCTTTCTGTCATCAAGCAGCGTCAGCCGAGCAGGAGCTAGCTCGCCCCCAGCAGTTGATCCTCAAGCTTCCATTCCGCTTCCCGAAGATGGCTGAGCATCACGGAGCCCCTGGTGCGATATGCTTGACAGCCCGCCCGATAACGCCTTTTTGAAGAGCTGCTGAGATATTTCGGAGCGGCCGACGCCCGCCTCGGATATGCTCGTGCTAGCCAGCATGCTTGCTTATCCCTTAGCTTCGGAGCAGTCTGGTCAGCAAAGGCGCGAAGGAATATTTCATGGGGCAGAAAAGAGGTCACAGGAGCTTATCAGGATGATAGTGAAGTTAGCATGCCCAGAGCCCTGGAAAGGCTTTGTGCTGACAATGACAGGAGGATCGGCCTGCTGTCCAGCCTACCTTGGAAGGGGGAATCTTGCCAAGCGGATTGGCTGCAGCTGAAAGCGTTGTGAGTATCTGGGGTAAATTGATAGTGAAGTACAGCCCCCATGCTGGTGCTGACATGCTGACGAAGTAACATCCTGCACGTAGCCAGGTTGTGAAGACCCTCATGAGTTCTTGCATCCGCAGTAGAGTCCAACCTGGCCAAGGCCGTCAAGGAGGAGCAGGCTAAGGCCCACCACGAGGCCTCCAAGGACGTCCACGCGGTCAAGCACGAGACCCACGAGCTTGGCAAGGGACATGAGGAGCATGACCGTGAGGAGACCTTGGGCGACAAGCAAGTCCCTCACCCACTCATGCCTGTTCTATGGCCCTCCTCATATCCATGGCTCCCATCATTACATCCTCTTTTGCAAGCTCAGCACTGTCCTTTGCCCTGTGTTCTCACACGGGCAGTGATCTTACAAGGCTTGCCCTGTGTTCCTCACACTGGCAGTGACCTCACAAGGCTTCTTCTGTGTCTGCGGGAGTCACTGCAGCTCTGCTTTAGTTTAGACAGCTGAAGACCTGCTGAATCACCACATGCATTGGGGCTGTGCCTTTTGTGACAGTCTCACAGCATGGTGCAGGATCGAGAAGGCCAAGAAGGGAGACCTCTCTGAGGATGAGAAGAAGAAGGCTCTGGCCACAGCCGGCGCAGTCATAGCCTTGGTGGCCGCCATCGCCTTCGGAGCCACCAAGTGGCGCAACGTATGTCCTCTACCACCCTTCCCTGCTTTGTGACATTCCCTGGCCACCCTTTCTGCTCCTCACAGAGAGCGCTGCATGCGCATTAAGGCATGCTTGCTCAGCTCTACGTGCATGCTGTTCTAATCCCTTTCTGTCTCTGCCTTCCTGGTGAGCTTCCGAGACGCTCTAAAGACAGCAATTCTGACAGCCAGGCTGCACTGCTTTGTTTGACTGTGCCGTGACACCCGTGCTGGCCTTGAGATTCTTAATCTGCTGTGAGCCATGAGCATACATGTTGAACTGTGTACATTGTGGGTGATAATACTGGCTTGAAGGGGCTTGCATTGTGCAGAGCCACAAGCACAAGAAGGAGGAGCGGGAGGTGACCGAGGCAGCCCAGGAGAAGGGCCGCAAGCTGGGCGGCTGGTTCGGCAAGAAGACCGAGGAGGCCAAGGACGCCGCCGTCGACGCCGGCCACGCCGCCAAGCACCACGGCGGCCGCGCTGCGGTGAGGCCCTCCCGATACACCCCCATCACTCTTCTCACTTTGGGCCAAAGATGAGCCACAGCGGGATGTCACTGCTGCACCTCTGTTGTAGGGCAACTTTTTATATGGGAGCCATTCAATTGCAGCACCTGTAGCTTGTTCTGATTGTGCGCAGTTTGTGATAGCATTCTGGGAAATGCCTACATAAACGGCAGGATCTGGCAGCTAAAAATTGTAGACAGCATGGTGCCTCTGCTTCCAAGCAGGACAATGCTGCGCCACAGCAGTGAGCTCATCTGTGGGTAGCTCTTCCCAAGTGAGCTGTCTTTCTGCTCTGTGCTAGAGAGCGATTCATCAGCCTCTCATGTCTTGGATGTGCTGCAGGAGAACATTGCTGACAAGCTGGGAGACGGCCTCCACAAGGTGGGAGACGCAGCCAAGAATGTCAAGCACAAGAAGTGAAAGGCTTAGACATGGTGCTAACAGCAGAGGCATCGTAAGGCCGTATCAAGTCAAAAGGCAGTAGCAGCAGAGGGCTTGCCTGAACAAGAGGGGCGCCATTGTTTCCGTGATGATTGCATGCTCACGAGAATTGACAAGATAGAGCCTTCAGGAGGTACCAGAGCCTGCTGTACTTTGTCTGACGCTGACAAGTCACTACAGTGTCTTCCTTCTGGGTGTGCTGGTGTTGGCAATGTCTGGGGTTTTCTTGGGTGTGGGTAGTATCGTGCCTTGTGTCGTGACGCACATTTTGACAATCATGATTGTGTAAGTTGCATAGACTCCAAGGTGCTTCAGCAATTTCTGCTGCCTCTGAGTAAATTTTGCAGTGCAGTCATGGTTGTCTTGAGGTCTTGCTTGTTGTAGGCTGTGCATGGGGTGTAGGGCTAGGAGGGTCAAAAAGTGTCGAGAGAGCCCCCAGCACCAAGAACCCTCTGGTGCCTTGATCACGGTGGCGGGTGTATGTGCAGGGTGGTGAGGATCCCGAGAATGCTCTGGAGAAGGGCGGCCACAGAGCCAAGGATGCCATGAACACAGCCTCGGACAAGGTGCAGGGCGCCTTCGGCGCTGCCAAGGACAAGGGCAGCCACGTCCTGGGCAAGGGCGAGCACAAGGCCAAGTGAGCACTGCCACCAGCTTGTCATGCATGCACCTGCCTCTCTCTTGGTGCCCTGGAAAAGACATGGGCTCACAGCTATCTGAGCTCTGTCACCAGCTGTGCTGTGGCAGCCCTGCATGCATCTTCCTTTTTCAGTGCTGCTTTTCAGCTGTGGGACAAGACACAGGCTCGAGGCCAAGTGGGGTTGCAAATACAATTCTGCATGCATCTGCCTTGCCTGTATTCCAATTGAGAAGTGTGGGCTCCAGGTCAAGCTAGATCTGCCATGAACCAAATGTCTGTCATGCCGTTTCCCTGTGAGACCTGCGAGTGTCATCACCGGCATGACATGAATATCTCTGCTGCTGTGCAGGGAGGCAAAGCACCATGCCCACCACGAGAAGAGGGGCATTGTGGGAAGCGTCAAGAACTGGTTCTCGGACCGCAAGGATGAGCTGGACGAGGCCGCAGCCATCGGGCGCAAGGAGCAGGACTACATCTCTGACCGGGCCGAGGACAAGTACCACTCCGCCAAGCACAGCGCCAAGAAGGCTGTGGGCCGGGCTTAGGCCACTCTGCTCAGGCTGAAATGTGGCGGTAGAGGTTTCTCCGCTGGGTGAAGTGCAGCAGGACAGCGTGAGCACCTGTCATCTTGGGTCTGAGATGGCAGGACGGACTGCAGCGCTGCAGGCAGCCGCAGAGCTGGCTGTCAGATGTGTGCAAACAGCCTGGTGTTTGTGCATTTGCAGCAGATGCAACTTATACCTGACAGGGCCAAGGCCTGGTGGTCCAGTGTCAGGGCATAATCCCATAGAATCATCTGGCCAAGGGGCACATCTGAGGCCACACAGGAATAGGCGCTCCAGGGGACTAGACAGCCGAAACTCTGCCAGGCAAAGGCGCTGCAGTGTGTCCCGCATCGCATTAAGGGGCTGTGCTCACACAACTCAAAAGCTCCAGCATCAGCCTGTAGGGGTCTGCTGCATGGCTGTGATGTCTCCCTCAGACTCTGCCCTTTTAGACTGGTGTGGCGCGGCGTGTAGTCATGATCATGTCTCCTTGGGAATTCGGGCTGTACAGCAGCAGGGAGTCGAAGCTTCAGCCTGAGCGTGTCAGGCTGCTGGCTACTTCAGGTCTCGAGACCTTGATCACCTGTGCTTGTGATCGTTGCTGATCACTGGCCTGCACACTATTCAGACAGAAGCCTAAAAGCAGCGATGCTCCAGGGTGTGATTGGTAGCTACAGCAAACACATGTTGCAACCTTTGCCTGCATACGACGTCAAGCATTGGCGCCCAGCACAGCAGCAGCATTGGTTGGGATTATAGCACTTTGAAGTGGCCACTTAGAAGGAGTCTGCATGAAGACGCCCAATGTAAAGGAGCAGGTACTGCGAACACAACATGAGTCATCCTGCTATGCAATGTGCTATGCTACATGTATCATACATGGGTGGCTTGCTCTGCGCCTTTTAGTGTACACGGAAGATCTCGTGTGCTCTCATATGCAACATGCCGATCTTATTGTCACTTTGGCGGTGTCTCGTCCCAGCGGTGGTCAAAATAATCTTGGAGCTCTTCTGTGCTGCCGGGGCTCTTTTGTTGTTGCTGCCTCCTGTGCCGCCTCTCCTCCGCCCTGCTGCGCCTGAAAGTGCATTGTGCACATATGAGACAATTACCTTTTGTAACTGCCAAGGGAGGCCCCTCCACGCATTGCCCAGAGGGGGTATAGGAACCATGTTTAGGAGTGAGTCATTTCCCAGTTGACAAGGCTGCAGACTGTGCATGATTGACCGGCCCCGGACTCTGGCTGCAGACAGGTCTGTGAATGCCCTATGGCCTCTGGCTGCGGGTTGCCCCACATATATATAAAACTGCCAGTGATCTCGAATACAATTCTAAGACCCGGTTGGACCCATACAGATGCACAGCTCAGCTGCAAGCAATGCTCGAGGCTTCTTACTACCATGCGCACATCCAGAATCTGCTTGGGCCCTTCCAGCCAGTCAACAACAAGCATGCAGCAAGCTATCTCATACCTGGTGGTATGGGCATGCTGCTGGCGCTGCTCTGGCTGCTGGCTCTCCTCCGCCCCTGAGAAGGCTGGTGCCTCCAGTGGGGCCATCGAGAACGCCCCCATGTCTCCCCAGTCAGCAGACGACTGTGAGGGCTCCTGCGAACCCTGGTCGCGCGCAGCGCCCGCTGAGGTGTCTGCCCCACTGCTGGGCATGTTGATGGCAGGGTTGCTGTTGTGCACTGGAGTGCCGTCCTGGGATTCACCCTCACCCTCGCTGCGCCATGTGGCGATGCGAGCCGAGGGGTCTCCTTCCATGCGTGGCGGGGCATTCCTGCAGAGAGGGGCCAGTCTCAGCGCATCTGTGTGTGCGGAGGTCCTATCGCAGGTACGGCAGGTGCATGCTTGTCATATGTCCCTAATCCCTGACCTTCAGCCCAGTTTTCAGAACATCACAATCGGGGTGCTACTGGAGTGCCATAATCATACCGCAACAATGCTTGTGGCTAGTGAAACAAGTAATCACTGCGCCACCTGGCCAACAGAGACGCAAAGTTGGATCGTCAGGTGCTGACATGCAGCAGGCACTTTTTGATCGACCAGGAAAGCCAGCTTGTCAATCCCATCCCAACTAAAGGACTCTTTCTCTTTCCATGTCGAAAACGGCGTGGACAGGGTGTGTCTGCACCTGAGCAGGGGTGACTCAGGGTCTCTCTGCTTGATCAGCTCGCAGACCTCTCCTCCCATGGGCCCGGGCTGATGTGCCAGCATCTGCAGGCAGCGATCCCCCGCCCAGCGGCTGCCAACTCCTCTCGCTCCAAGGGCCGTCATGACTGACAGCATCAGCCGCCCTCCCCTGCAGAGCAGGCAACACTCTCTCAGCCTTGACCTGCTTCCCCTTTAGAGCTGCGGCATGTCCTCCGAGCAGTCAGAAGAGTCAGAAGGTTCGAGCAATGTCTGGCCGCCTATCCCCCTCCCTCCCGCAGCCGCCATGATTGACAGCATCAGCCGCCCTCCCCTGCAGAGCAGACACCACTCTCCCAGCCTCGGGCTTCTTCACATTTCGCAGCTGCAACATGTCCTGCGGCCAGCCAGAAGCTCTGAGCAATATCTCTCTGCCGAGTGGCCGCCAATCCCTGTCGCTTCAACCGCCGTCATGATTGACGGCATTGGCCGCCCATCTCTGCACACATGTGACACATTCTCTGCCATACTCGCACTGCCCAGCTTCTGATAGAGAGCTGCAGCGTGTCATGTGTCTGAGGAAGAGTGCATG
Source organism: Coccomyxa sp. LA000219 (assembly GCA_000812005.1). Taxonomy (NCBI): domain Eukaryota; kingdom Viridiplantae; phylum Chlorophyta; class Trebouxiophyceae; family Coccomyxaceae; genus Coccomyxa; species Coccomyxa sp. LA000219. Next base: position 2,266,716 of record KN714658.1, read on the forward strand.
CGGTACAGTGAAGGCCTGTCAAGCAGCTGCCAGGACCTGTCAATCCTCACAGGGGAGACGCTAATGCGCTGTAGCATCCCCAGTCCATTCGGCGAGGCAAGGCTGAGCACTGGAAAAACTCCTGCCTTGGACAAGCTTATGCGCTCCAGATGACAATGTCATGCACGGTGTTCGCTGACAGCATGAAGGCTGCAGGTGCTGCCGTGCTTTGCAGAAGACGGCATGATGGTGGAGCACCGCCCGGGCATCAGGGAGCAGCGGACCTTGACACGGGTAGTATCTTCCCAGAGAAGCGAGGTGAAGTCGCACTCCACATCAGAACTCCGCCCACTACCCCAGCACCCAACTCACTGACATTGATCACTGCACAGGCAAGCACCAGCCTCAGCATGCCCGTCAGAACGCTGCACTGCAGTACATACGACAGGTTGATACGCTGAAGCGCATCTATAAGTGGCGTAGGAGGGATGTACAGTCCGTAGCGAGACTGACCTCCTCCCATCTTCTGCACATTCTTGGTCTCCTCTTCTGTTGCCTGGTACTCGTGCTTCTTGATAATCACGGAAAGCTCCTGCATTAAGACGTCTCTTCATAAAGCTGACGGACGCTCCCTATGGGAACCACAACACGGTCCGACCAGGACATGACCACGATGAGCAAGCAATGAGTGAGGTGCCGAGTCTCCTCACTTTGAAGATCTCTCGGGGATCTACAGGCTTTTGCTGCTTCTGCGACATGTTTCAGTTCCTTTACGGAGGGCTTGGCCCAGAAGGAGCTATATCTTGGACGTCAACACCTGTATCCTGTCATGAAGAGCCAGCCCAAAATTATCTTCGTTCCCCAGGAGCTTCATCGCTATTGCTCTGCTTGTTCTTCTGTGTCACGGTGGCGAATGCACAGCGCTTTAGATCCCTCACTGGTTGCTGGGTCGCATAGACGAAGAGGGAGGGTAATGACTGGGTGCCGAGCTCAAGGAAGCTGGCAAGGTTGCGGTTGATTATTAACCGGCCGTAATCATCAACGCCCGACAGCTCTGCCAGATAGTCCAAACGTACAAATACATAGTCGCTGCAGACAAACGCCACTTGACGAGCACCTCGTAGCTCCCTGCACCAGCGCCATTAAGTGGGCATCAACAGTGCGACTGTACCTTACTCAAGTAAGCACTGATCCTGCATGAAAGGTGCCGGTGAGCAATTGCCTTGACGCAAATGCTGTCTCTAAAGGTGTCAGTATGTATTCTTAAGCCCTTTCAGACGTGTTATCACCAAGCAGCAACATATACGACCGCAACCTGCCGTATCTCAGGACAGAATGCCAGCTGTACTGTGGGCTTCCCTGCTTGGTAAGGCGGTGCATACGGCTTGACTCCTGTGCACTGTCTCGCAGATCGCCTGTCACTACCTGGCACCATCAGCCAGCAAGGTGCATACTGCGACAGATTTAGGTGAGTCCCTTTGGCCTGAGTGTTTGGAGCACAAGACTTGAGACACCATGATGATAAGAGCAAAGCAACCGAAGGGATATAGCAATGATCTTGACTGCTCAGTGCATGCTTGTCGCATCTGCCAGCAGTGCTACTTAGGAGTCGAGGAGTCCTCAGACGCTGACTTGGCTTTGCATAGTGATCTGTCTTCAGGTAGAAGGAAATGTATTTAAATCTCTTATAGACTGTGCATGGCCTCACGATAATGAATCAATGGATGCAGCTTGGAGCGGTGGTGTTTGGCACATTGGACTCCAAGTTGCTTTGCCAGCATGGGTCTTGCGGGAATTTTGAATTTCTTCTCTGACCAAAGGTGCACTCCAATGAATGCACCTGACAGGCTATTGAGGTTCGTGAAGGTTGCTTTGCCACACACATGTGTTGATGCCTCCCTCCTCATCACTTGCACACCGTGTAACTGCGCCAGACGTGAGCAGCACTTTAAAGATTCAGCGGCCTGCAATCTTTTGTGGTACTGTATTCTATGTTCTCATGCTCTTTACCTTGCCCGCTCTAAAAGGAGTACTACTACTGAGTAGCCTTAGCTATACAAACGCTCAGTACGGCCTATCTGGGGACTCCGGATAAGACTTTGGATCTTCGTTGTGCAGGACAGCAGAGGAGAACCGGGAGGATGTGACCAAGAAGCTCAGAGCTATCAATGCTACGATAAGGATTGTCCTCAAGGAATGGCCGATCATTGCAAATCAGAGACGGAAAGATGCTCTAGCGGAAGAATATAGGCGTCTGAGGATCGCGAGAGAGTCACTTTTGACTGAGGGGCTAGAGTTGTGGAATAAGCCGCTCAGCCGATGCGCAGGTGAGGGACCATTCCCGAGGCAGCTACCTGTGTGTATAACGCCAACGCATTGGTCTGTGGCTTGACTTGGCTTTAAGGTCCATGCTGGAAGAGAGACATAGTGAGTGCGCAAAGCACAACTTGTCCTGCATGAGGCTTCACAGCTTTCAAACGCTTGCTGGCAACACTTGTCTTCAATCTTTGTTGAAGGCTTGACCTTAGCGTCAGCACTGTTGTGCTCATCTAACACCGTGTGACACTGGTGCTGATCCAATGGTAGATCTGCAGTAAGCAAGAAGTCGTTAAAAATGGTTAAATCCCTCATCCTCTAGATTCCTTGATTTGCTGAGCCCGCGCCTACATGCAGGGCTGACTTTGAAGGAAGTAGCCGAGCACCCCATCACTCCAATGGACGAGCGCACCACTCCAGTGGACTCTTCGTTCAAGACCATCATAGGCCCACAGACCTTCGGACCCATTGAGCCCTGGGTTGAGTTCGATGAAGGCCCTCTGCAGATGTACAACAGTTTGGACAGCTCAGTGCCCGATCACATGGAGCCAGTGTCACAAAGCTGCGGCGGCCTCATGTATGATGTGGGCAACAGGTTCCGGTCAGTTGCAAGCGAGGTGGATCTGAAAGACAATCTCCTCGGCTCGCTAAGCAGCGTTGATTACATTGCCGAGAAGCTAGGAACTTCAGCCAAAGTGATTTAAGTGGGCAGCGGGCGCAGCGCATCCTTCACAGACCATGTCATGCATTGTCGCAAGCCTGGCGCTGAGCGCAGCGCGGCTGACCTCAATGGCATCCTTGGCACTGGAGGGGTGAGATGCGACTGGGAGTTCAAGCTGGAGCGAGGCGAGCGCCTAGAGGAGGCGATGCGTGACCCCAGGAGGGGTAAGGACATTGTCCAGGCCGTACAAGAGGTGCGTGCAATGGGAGCCCATCACTTTTATTCCGCACCGGCGTTCATTCCACAACCAAATAACTACAGAGCATGCACCAATTGCCAACGACGTCAATGTATGACATATCTCTTCCTCCATGTGGCTATGTTGAGGGAACAGCAAAGCCATTCTTACAACTTTATGCATCCACATGCTTGAGAGTATGGCTGTCATCCTATGTTTAGTGTAGCGCTGTTAGCTGGAGTGTGGGCTTGACCGCTTGGTCTCGTCGCCTGTCACGGTGTTGTCTAGTGTGAAGGTTGACACGGCCGTTGGAGGCACTTCAAATTCTTGTGCATGCGTTGCAGGTCTATGGCAATGCTGTTCTGGACGAGGCACCTGTCTTCTTCCTTACCAACTATCACGTCGTCATCTTTTTCCGGCGCAGCGATGATGTTCGGGACACACGGCTGTGGGCCTCCTCGCCCATCTGCCAGACCAGTGGTTTGACCAGATCAATGTCCCGGCGCGTGTATACTGGGTCTATGCGCTCCATCAGGCAATGCAGCTCAGTAGCCTGAAGGCCAAGCTTCCCCGTGAACTGGTGCCTCACACTCCAGTAGAGCAGCGGACTGAGGTGCCCGACAGCCCGCCTATGCGCAAGCGCCAGCGCACCACGCGGGAGCATGCAAGCCCGCCCAGCACCTCAGCAGACAGCCTGCTCCGGGAGGCAGCCCAGACCTTACTTGTGCAGGTCCACAACAACACCAACAAGGAGGAGGACAACCAAGCCCTTTCAGCAATTGCCAAGGACGTTGTGCCATTCTCTGAGCTCGGTTTGACCGGCCAGCTGGAGCTTCTGGAGCGCGGCAGATCTGGCCATGTTCTGAAGGTGACCCACACTCTTTCGCACCCCTCCAACATGGTTGTCATGTGTAGCTTCATCAGGTTGTCAGCATATTATGCACAGTGCCTTCTTCGAGGCCAGACAGGCCAATCGTGACAATAGGCGTGTACTTGGCAGGAGACTCTTTGAAAATATATGAACATCTTGCCTGCCATGCTTCATGATAAGAGGGTGTGCGCTCGGGCTGCAGGGAGTCTACAAAGGGAGGCCTGCGGCGGTGAAGGTGTTCAACATGAAGCGCCATGGAGCTGCTGAGAGCTTTGAGACTGAGAAAAAGGCGTACAAAGATCTTAGAAAGCTTCAAGGAAAGAGCATTCCCGAACTCTTGTGCACCGGCAGATTGCCGCATACATATTCAGCGGTCATCGTGACAGCTCTGCATGGGACTGGAGTGCCAGAGAATAGGAAAGTACCAAAGCGTCTGCACAAGGCCATGAGGGCTACTCTGCAGGCATTCCACAAGGCAGGTGCAGCCCATGGTGACATCCGCCCTTGCAACTTCTTGGTGAGCGGGAGTGAGATGCGATTGATTGATCTGGGATTGACAAAATTGCGGGCCACCCAAGCACAGAGGAAGGCCGATTTGGAAAAGCTGGAGGAGTTTCTCGTCTAAGACATGATTACCGAGGAGGAAGAGCTTTATTTGTTGGTAGCTCTGGGAGATACCTTTGGTACGTAATCGTGACTGGAGAAGAAATCTATAGACATGTAGATGTGCATGGGTCAAGTAGCAGCATGAAAAGAGTGAACATCTAGCTCGGAATTGTGAACATCTAGCTCGGAATTGTTAGCAAGGAGCACACTTTCTTGATTGGTGTGTGAATCCACTTGATGTAAAAGCTGGGGGGACGTGGGCTGACAAGCAGTGGCACCTGCTGCACAGGCTGATATATTGTTGAGTGCAGCATGTAGGCTATGAGGCTGTGCAAAGAGCCTAGCATGTATTAGGCATGTCTCTACTCATACACCAGCATATCCCGCTCACTGCATATAGGCTTCGCAGCCGCCTTGACAAGGTTGCAAGGACGCATTGCAGCGCAAAAGGCTCTTGCCAGGAGCTGTTCAGTCCCAGTATTTGATCAGGCCATCCCATCCGCATGTTGCCACCTTCGATGTCTCTAGCGGATGCCACTCCACACCTATCGTCACAGTCTGGTGGGCCTGCATAGAAGAGGTGCATGCTCACACATGCATACATGCACTGAGGATGCGACGGAGGTCTGCAGTAATCATTAGCAACCTTGCGAGCCGCAACCAGAGGCATGGCATTAGAAACGACATAACCTGCATCACTAGGAGCAGGCAGTAGCACTATGTTGGCACCATGCTCCTCATCGTCCTTGTTGCATGATGCAGGCACTCTGTCGACAATGACGGCAAAGGTTGCAGTACAGCTGCCCCATATAATGCCACCATGGTAAGGCCCAATGTATGTCAGGGGCAAGCACATGACATGTCACGGGCAGACCAGTGCATTTCTGGCAAGGCAGCAAGGCTTATACGTGTGGCAAGGGGGTGAGAGGCTGACCTTGATGGTGCGGTAGGCCTTGCAGGTCTTCCAGTCCCAGAACCAGAGCTTGCCCTCGCCGTCCCCGCTCAGCACATAGCGCCCGTCCGGCGAGAACGCCGGCTGGCAGGCGTATCCGGCCACTGTGTGCCCCTGCATTGCAGATCACTTGCTAAAGACAAGCGAAGAAAGCCAGCGCCTCACAGTTACAACCTTGTGAGGCTCATGGCCTGCTGTGATGCAGACGCCATGACCCCTTGCAGGAGCAGCCATGCTCAAGACATCTATCTGCCCAGCAGAGACTTGGGGGACTCATGAGCACAGGATCCAGGTTCTGAAGCCTCGCTGTGAATACTTGCTTGCAGCTGAGTCGGAAGTATTGTGCACAGCATACAATCACATCTCAGGGTGTGCTGAGCAATGACTGCAGCGCTGCTACACCAGGTGTATGTGAATGGAATGCGGCTCATGACTTTCAGGTCTCAGGAGCCTTACCTTGAACACCTTCTTGCGGTTCTGGCGGAAGCGGTCGCGCGCAGCGTATGTCACAATCTGGTTGTCCAGAGAGGTGCCTATAAACCACTGCTTGTTGGGGTGCACCGCCACGGCCGGGATGGAGTGCATGCCCGGATCAGCAATGTACTTGATCTGCATGAGCATTGCCTGTTCAGCAACTGCAGGCTGATGTTGCACAGTAGCATTTACATAAAGCAGGAATTATGAGCAGAGATGACATTCTTTAGCCCCTATAGCCCAAGGCTGCATGACAGAACCTCATGTGGCAGCAGCACATACTGTGCAGGGGACACAGGTGAGATGTCTGCGAAAGAATTGGGGGTCACCTGCACAGGGATGCCAAACTCCCAGACGCGGACGGTCTTGTCGTCAGACGTGCTGACAAAGCGCCGATTGTCATCCACAAAGGTGACGGTGTTGACAGCTCCCAGGTGATAGTTGTACTCCTGCGCGCACACGTCAAGGACGGTAAGAGGCCATGTCACAACTAAAAAGGCTGACCTCACAAAGCAGAGTCACAACCCTGTAAATGCAAAGAGGCGCCCAGCATGCATGCTGCGGCGCAGCCCTGACCTAACAATTGGCGGTAGGCAATTGCACACCCATCATCAGGTCACACGCTCATCGCGCAGCAGCACAGCGCTCTCAGAAGAGATGTGAGACACTGAAAAAGCCTGCTGCAAGGCAGCCTGCAATGCAAAGCATTGAAGCACACCTGGACAAGATCGCCTGTGTCAGAGTCCCACTGGTAGATCTTCTTGTCGCCACACCCAGCCATGATCACGTTCTGCTTGTCATCATCCGGGTGGAATCTGCACCAGCAGAATAGAGCTCACAATCTGTGGGCTCTGCCACCTCCATGATACCTTTGCGTACTTGGATGCTCGACATTAAAGGCATCATTCTGGCAGTTCTGCTACATACATCCTGCTAAACGGTCCCTGAAAGGAAGCCAACAGCCTCCAAGGAATGCCCAAGGCTGTATGACCGTGATGCACTTGGCAAATGTGCTTTACCGTAAGCTTTCCGCAGACGAGGTATCGTCACAGTGCCACACATGCCATGGATCATGCAGCAGTGACAGCAGGTGTGCCCACCTGGCAGTGAAGAACATCTTGCCCTCGCCAAAGGAGGTCAGCACCTTGCCGGTCTCTGTATCCCACAGCTTTACCACCTTGTCATAGCTGGAGCTCAGGAACTTGCGCCCGTCATTGCTGAAGGAGATGTCCTTCACACCCTGCACAAGGCCCAGCTTGCTTGATTGCCATGCAATGGAGAGGTCTTGTATGGTTACATGACGTGATGGACTGTCAGACAGTCAGGGCGGCAGTTGTAGCCCGAACAGCCTCTGCGCTGGTCTTGCGGACCACACTGTGGGGGTTCACCCCAGCAGATGGGTCTGCATCGGGGAAAGCAATGTGCTGCCCCTGACATGCAGAGCATCCATCCCCTGTCACCGGTTGGAAAAGCCCTGAGTGGCCGGTGCATACCTTGGAGTGGCCCATGTAGGTGCGCATGCACTTGCCGCTGCCAAAGACGTCCCAGATCTTAATTTTGCCATCCAGGCCCGCAGACAGCAGCAGATGCCCAGTGTCAGGGTAAAACCTGCGCAGCATCATCTCCTTAGCCCCAGAAACACAATCTGGTCATCACTGTGCCGGCCAACTCTGCCTCATGAGGCATCACATGTCTCAGGTTGTCCAGCGGAGCATGCAGGCTGTAGCGACGGGTGAGGCAATAAACATGAAGAGCTCCACACATGATGATGGAGCTGAAAGAGTATTGTACGATGACGAGAAGAAGACATTAGAGCCAGCGCGCGCAGTCCGTGCAATCACATGTGGCATATACAAGGTCGACAGACAGACATTCAAGGTAATCCAGAGTGAGAAAGGCTAGCCTACCTGATGGCATTGACGCCCTTGGTGTGGCCGGACCAGGTGTGGATGTGCTTCTTGGGCAGGTAGCAGTACTCGTTCTCCTTGCGCTTCTCCCCCTTGGATGGCTCGATCCAGGACCTCTTGGTGATGGGGTCCACCTCGTGCTTGCCATGGAAGTTGGTCTTCTCTGGGACCCTAGCCGCAGCCGGCTTGTGCTTCTTCGCCTGCAGCATCCAGGAGTCATAACAGCTAAGCCACTGCCAGCAGCAACTGCAGAAAGGCAGCCGAGGGAACACCCTGACTCAAATGCTGGGTAAGACCCCCACCCCATCAGATAGGAGTGATTCCAATCCCTGGAGAGGTATACTGGGGTGTGTCCCTCTGACACATTGGGGCACTTGACACACATCACAGATCACAAAGTGTCCGCCACCTCATAGAAGTGGTTCAGACTGCCTGATGTGGATCTGCAGATCAGAGCCCCAATGTGCCGTCGGGGCCTTGATTCAGCTCGGAACTTTGCATGCCAACTGTGCGGGACAGCAAGACACAAAGGTGTGATATTGTAGTGTGACCATGGCTGCTGGCGCACCTTGGGAGGGCCGTCCTCGCCGTCCTCGTCAGGCTGCTCCTCCGGCTCTTCCCGGAAGCCCTCCGCCTTGAGCCACTCCTCCTGCTCCGCTGTCGGCCGCGCCGGCTCCGCCACCACATCCGCCCAAGGCTGCCGCGTCTGCACACACCCAAAGTTTTGAACATCAGGGAGCCTAGCTTGAGGCTAATCTATATGTCCTTTTGGACTCCAGTAGACAACCCATGGTTGCCCACAAAGCCTGATAGGTAGGTGATGCAGGGTGCATGAATACTGGACGCGTCTGCGCCAGCAATCACAGTGCCACATATAAGCTGGAGGCCTCCTCTACCTAGCAAAGAGACGAGAGACCTTCTGCAAGGTGACAGGTGTCGAAGCACCACTCATACTGACCCAACTTGCGTGTCCAAGGTGAGTGGGTTGAGCAGGTGAGATGAGTACTACCTCCAGAGCCCATGGCTGATCGGGATCAACATCCTCCAGCTCAGCCTGCTTTCTGGCCTTCTCAGCCTTCCTCTCCGCTGCAGTCTTCTGCCGCTTGCCTGGCGCGGACTGCGTGAAGATGCTGTCGCCTGCGCCACAAATACTTTGTCACAGTTCTGGCTTGATTAAGTACCGACCCAAGTTTGCTCGTGCCCGCACGCTTGACAGACATGGCCTGTGCCTTGCTGATGATGACAAGAGGAGTGTCTGTCAGCAGCTGTTCCTCGAGGATCTGATGTGCCTTCAGGCTGAGTGGCGACACCCAGGGGCATTATACATGTTCCTGGGCAGGACTGGGTCACCTTTATTATTGACAAAGGCTTCCTGGTCCCCCACAATCTCCTGGCCGCCAGGCGCTATGGAGTAGCCATAGCTGAAGTGGGTGTGGTACTGGTCGTCAAAGTGGAAGGTGTGCATGTGGTAGTCCTGCATCAATCATGCTTATGCCTCAAGTCCTACCCAAACCTCAAGCCTCTCTGCGGCAACAAGTGAAAACTTTTCGCAGAGGCTTATGCGGTGTCAGCCACCCAGTCAGTAACCTTCTGCAAGAGCAGCAGCGCAACATGAGAGGCAGGCAAGTGTCAATAGAGATGGGGTCTGCGCACCTCTACATGGCCAGCCCGGTGATTCCTCATGCCAGCAGCAACGCCATCCTTCTGGAAAGGATGCGCAGGCCCCAAGACAGGCGCATGCATCTGCTCATAAGGCAGGTTCGTCATGACCTGCCTCGCAGTGGCATCTGCAGGCAGAACGCTCCGTCAGATACTTAGTCTGCTAAAAAGCCTCAAAGCTTGGCAAGGGCATGCACACACACAGCATGCTGCAGGCTGAGCGTGTAGAGCCAAGGCTCGAGTTGCAAGCAGGTAGTTCACCTTGAAGGAAGCGGTTGGCTGCAGCAGGCATGGCTTTGCTGTCCACCAATTCCATCCCAATCGTGTCCACCTGCGACGCATTCAGCACGTCTCAGAACCCGCAGATTCCCACGAGCAGAAATGCCTCACTCTTCAACAGGCCTGTGAGCGAGCCAACCCAGAGCTGCAGCTCTCCTCACCTCCGGTGCAGCTTTGACGCTTTTGAGAGCGACGGCCGCAGGAAACTCCCCTTCATCTTCAGCCCCTGACTGCTCTCCTTCGTCCCTGCATAAGTAGTGGCCATACAGGTCCCAAAAGGGAAGGAGGAGTCTGGGGTGGTTCAGCATTGCACACAGGTCGCATGCCACACTTCCTATCTGTAATGCTTCTACAACAGAAAGTAACTCACTTGTATCGCGCTAGCAGATCCATTCTTCTGCTGTAGCAAGTCGTTCCACCTACGATCCAGCCAGGACCGCAGCTCTTTTCCAATCCGGGCCCAACAGTACTGCAAGAAGTGTGGTCAAAACAGCAGCAGTGAACTCTAATTGACTGTATCAAACGGATGTGCAGAATAGAGGCAACCTGGAGGGACGCAATAGGCTAATGATGTTACTGGCGACTTTTGCCTGAGATGCTCATGCGCGTATGAGTCGAGTAACACGACTGCCTAACTTTGAATAGTCATGCCCTGTGGTATTCTTCTGTTCGTCTTGCCCACGCCGGAGTATGATAGCAAGGCTCCCGCTGCCTTTTCTGGCTTGCCAGAAGCACATGGGCTGCCCTGTAGGGCGCCTCGGGTAGCTACATCCAGCTACCGATACAGACGCACAAAGCCTTGGCAATTTACTATAACGTCCTTCCTCCACGGCGTAGGCAGACACGACAAGTGCCTTATTATCGCGATACTCCTTGACAGCAGACGTTCTTGCAGCAAATGCACATGTGAGAGGGCGTGTCTGTGAGCCCTAGTCAGCCCTCGTAACATCTTCGACCACTGACAGCCCCTTCATCATTGCCAAGAGCTACGTGCCTGGCAGAGCAGCTGTTCATTGCAGCGCTGCGCACAGCTGCTCAGCTGTCGGTAAGCAGGCACCCAGAGATGCACCAGTATCTCACGTATCTGTCATGTGTGTTCGCGGCCTTCGCAAGGTGCAACACCTCCTGAAAGCACTTGAAGATTGCTGCTGCTGCAGGTGCCTGTGAAGGCGGAGGAACTGCCGACAGAGTGCGAGTAGAGTACCCCTAACGTGGCCTCACACCGTAGCCAGCAAGGCTTCGATCTAGGAGGTGACTTCCCTGAAGCATGGAGTCGGAAGGTTGCTGCGCTAGGGGATGCTTGCGCAGAGCTGGCATCAGCACCTCAGTATAGTTTCGAGCAGACGTTGTCCCCAGCTGGCGCAGTCTTCTTGTCAGTCTTGCTATATTCTTGAAAGCTGTGATGTTGATGATTGCCGGCAGACATGCCCCTTTCGTCGATCATCAAGCTTGCGACACAAGTTTGAGCTGTGCTGCAGATGGTGTTACTGAGCGCTCTCCATGTGGCACTGAAATGGCTGGGTGCAAAGGACAAAAGGTGCGGCTTGCAACAGCTTAGATTGACCATCGCTTGCTGCTGCACATGCATGATAGTGGGTACTGCCCTTGTTGCAACCTGAATTAGAGCGGCATTTGTGGAGATCAGCACTTTATGACTTCTCAGTGGGCCATCTGCACTCACTGTGAAGCCACTGGCTTGCTACGGTTGAGGAGTTTCCTGCCTCTGACAATAACCGGATGGATATGCTCACTGCCTACCGCCAAGACTGCTTGTAGCAGCCTCTGAAGTGTCACTTGATCTGCAAGTTGTTTCTGACGAATCTTCAGCTGGTTGTGCAGGACGGCAGCAAGGAAGGACGACGATCTATCAAGAGAAAGGATGAAGCAACTGGACAGGGATATTGATATTTGGACACGCAAGACTGACGCTGCTTGGACTACATGGCAAAAGACCCCACCTGTTTGGAGGGCAATGGCAGAGAAGTTCTACAATGATGCAAGGAAGGAGACGGAGAATCTGCTGGCTGAGCGCACAAAGCTATTGGCAGGGCTGCAAGGTAAGAGTCGCTCTGCAGCAGCATGTCATGTGCATTGGAGTGATTCCTTTGGCATATGGATGGCTATTGCCCTTGGCGGGAGGGAGTGCTTGTGCAGATGAGTTGGTAGGAAGACGTAAGCTTAACATGGCAGCATGCATGCTGGGGTGTTGTATGGTAGTGGCATTATGCAGGACGCATGCTTAGATCGAGGGGCAATCACGGAATCATGTTGCGAATTTGCAAACCTGCTGGCTTGCGCTTGCAACTCTAGAGGGGCCTTAAGTTCTGTTCCTGCCAACGCTATTGGCCATCAACCTGCTGAGCATGCGTCTGGTATGCAGATTTGACCCTAAGAGAAGTAGCACGGCTTCCCTTCCCGCAGCTGCTCACCACAAGCAACCCCAGCATAGGACTTTGCCAAACAGTAGCCAGCACTCAGCGGACATTTGGGCCGGTTGAGCGCTGGGATGGCTTTGGATCAGGCAGCGTGCAGTTACTCGAGCAACTAGATAATGCAGAATGCGGCTGGGACATGCCCTCACTGGGTGGAAACAGGCGAAGGCCATCACACAATACCTTTCCACCAGCTGCTAATGAGGTTGTAGTTAGAGACTGCTTCATCCAGATGGCAGGCTACATCAACGGCATGGCACTAGCGCATGGCTTTGCGGCCGTCATCAGACACTGCCGTCGGCGTAGCAGATCCTTTGCAGACCTTGTCATTCGCTCCGTCGGTGCAGTCAGCAATCACCAGGACATTAGCAAATATGTGTTGGGCGTTGGCGCGGTCAAACACGAGCGGGACTTTGAGCTTCAGCGGGGCGAGGGCTTAGAAAATGCCCTACAAGACCCCCAGAGGGCTCCAGCCATCATCAAAGCTGTTCAGGAGGTGTGTACAACCAGAATCTTGCCTCAGTGCACACTGGCTGCAACCCACCCTGCATGAAGCACCACTGGTCTGGGCTCCTTCGCATGGGCTGGCATCAGGACGGTACAACTTTACCCTGCTCTGAGGAAGTCTGCATGCGCTGCAGGTGTATGCTGACGCGTTGGCGGCAGAGGCACCACTGATGTTTCTTACCAACTATCATGCCACAGTCTTCATGCATCGTAGCCCTGATGTGCTAGACAACAGGATATGGGTGTCAGCACCTGTGTGGTGGGATCAAAATCCCTACGTCGCGTGGCTATATGCGCTCCAGCAGGCGGAGCAATTGAGCAGCCAAAAGCAGTGCCTTCCGCGGCCTTTGCTGCCGTTCACTGGCGCAAGCTGTCACGCACGCCCACCGCAGGCGAAGGCGCAGCAAGAGCAGGGAGCCATGACAGCGTCGCGCAAGAGGCAGCGCCCAGCAGAGCAACATATTTCCAGCCTCGCCAGCTCAGCCCGCCGCTCACGGCCCCGCACAGCAGAGCAGCATCCAGCTCAGCACGATGCCTCACCTGGCAGCATGCCAGAGCGCGGTCGTCAGAGCCTGCGCATGCAGGCTGGCAGCGACGAGGGGCATGAGGAGGACAATCAGCGGTCTCCTATAGCGCGCGAAGCTGAGCACTCTGCAGGTTTGGATGCGGGGGACATTCTGCCGCTCTCTGCGCTGGGCGAGAAAATCGTTGAGCTATGGGACGGAGAACTCGGCCACGCTTACAAGGTGAGGCATCCACCCTCTCCGGTATTGCTGTGCACCTGCAAGTCACCAGCCCACCATGTCATGGAGCAACAACTGCCTGCCGTTGTGGTTTACATGATCTCTTGATACGCTGCCTTGGCTGCAGGGGCACTGTGAAGGCAGGACTGCACTCATCAAGGTGTATGATCTGGAGAAGCATGGAGCTGTTGAGGCCTTCGCAGCAGAGAAGCAGGCCTATAAGGGACTGGAGGCTCTCCAAGGGACTGCCATCCCAAAGCTGCTTTGCAGCGGTGTCATGGACCACACATGGTTGCCAGTTATAGTGACAACCCTATATGGGTCACGCTTGGAAGAGAACGGCAAGCCTGTGCCAAAGTACCTGCACGGTGCCATGATAGCAGCTCTGCAGGCGATCCATGATCAAGGAGCAACTCATGGTGACATCCAACGCTGCAACTTCATGAGGATGGGAGACAATGTGCAAATGATCAATCTTGAAGAGAGTGTCTTGCGAGCCTCCCAAGCTGATAGGGTTGCAGAGATGCAACGCCTAGATGAAATGCTGCGCTAGCGTTGATGCCCTACTGCAGCATTGCTGACGTCAGCTATGCATCAGTCAAAAAGTACAATCGAGCTGTGGGTGATGGTATTGCAGAGCATATCAGTGCACCAATGCAAATGTGGAGTAATGCAGTATAATCTTGGGTACATATGTGAGCCTACTCCAAGATGCAGTCCATGGCCATGATCAGATAGCATTGCTAAAAGGGTTTTCACCACTCCTTCTGCCCATGAGTATTTGGTGATGGATAGCATGTTACTACTGGTGCTTACTGCCTAAGCAGCGCAAGTGCATCTTCATGTTAACAAAGGGTGTCTGCAGGCGCCCATCAACCTTAAATGAGCCATATGCAAAGCCGGCATAAGTTTTGTACCCTCCACGAACCACTGCCGGGCAGGCAGCGTGCAATATTGCGGCTTTGCCTTTGATCAGGCTGCTGTACGCCTCAGGCCTGAGAAGGGTCATAGGCCCTACCGGGTGTCTCTGAAAGGGTCATAGGCGCTATCTAGGAGCAGCTGAAGCGGCAGGAACACTGGCTGCGGTATGCTGTCCCAAGGCGCCCATTCCCAGCCCACACACTTGTGAGGCTCCAGTACCTGAGGCTCTGCATCCTGCAGAACTCCACAACACTGGTCACATTCCCGGCATGTTCTTGCATCACGTCCTGAGCAGGTAGCTGGTGCACGGGTATGGCAGAGCGCGTGCTGGTGATATGACAGCAGCCTGATCGTGATGAAGACTGTCTGACAGGCTGCAGGAAGACAGAAAGTTGCATGATGTGCCAAGTGCTTCATATGACTGCATACCTGTGACACCTCTCCACGCATAAAGATGGTGACATAGTGCGAGTCTGGCCCAAAGACAGTGTTGACAGCTGTCTCAAAGCAGGCGCTTTTCAAGTGGAGGCCAGTCTCCTCAAGAAGCTCGCGCTGTGCACAGTCCTCCCAGGACTCGCCAAACTCAAGGTGACCACCAGGCAGGGCGAAAGTGCCACTTCCGTGAGAGCCAAGCCTGCAAGCAGAATGTGCATGGTATTGCATCCAATGAAATGCAGGATCACCTTGACACAAGGTCATGGTAAAGACTTTGGACTGGATGGCTATGCTGTTGGGCAGACCTTTTGCCCACCAAAACTTGGTCACCGCGAAAGATCAAGACACCCACCCCTACCCGAGGATACTTAGACATCGCAATACGGAAAGCATCATATTGAGGCTACACATCGCAATAGAAGTAATTGTAAGAACATCACCGATGCAGAGGCTTGCTCCTCTCACGTGGGAGCAGTCCGAAGAGTGTATATGGAATTCCCGTCAATCACGCATCACATCCCACGCGCAGCTTGTCAGCCCTCTTGTTAACAATAACGTCAGAGTTCGCCTTTGCTGTCTCGGAACGTGCCTGAAACTGGCTTCTTCATCGTGAGATATACAATTCCTTGTACTTTCCACATTCCCTTCACTTGCAGCATTGAGTCCTTGAGAGCATCGTATATCTTGGAGCTGGAACAACACAGACATCGCTTGGGTCCCGACTCTAGAATGTCAGGGTCCATGACGTTGAGCGTGCCCATGCTAAGATAAGCAATGCCGGCTGGCAGCAGACCCACCAGGTACGGGAGCAGCAGCAGTATACTCACGCACTATGTTCCCGGGACGCAACTGTGCTGCAGGGCTCCAGTCGTGCTCATTGCTGGCGGTCACTTATATTGGCCTCTGGGCCTTGTGCAGGTGCTGATGACGTAGAAGGCATGGGATCAACGAAGAGGCAGGTTCAGACAGCCTTCTTTGACGCTGGCTTGACCCTAGAGAGGGAAGCCTTGAACACCTTTGTGGGCTTTGTGGAAGAGAATGGTGGGGAGGAGGAGCTCATATACTCCCTCCTGGACTCCAGCGTCCGAGGTGTCTGCCTTATCCCTTTCCCTGATTGCTCTTGAGGCGTGATGGGGGTCTTCTCGTGTACAGCTGAAAGTAGCACACAAGAAAGTGCGCAGCTTCCTGCTTGCTGAAGTGCTAAACTTCCCTCAGCAGCGGGATTCATCACAAGCCCCAGTCCTGGCCAGATTTCACACAGCGTCGATGTGTGCCGACGGTCTAGAACAGACCGCCGGGAATCAATGCTTGCTGTGCAGCCTGCGCCATCACCGCTGTTCTTTGCCACAGTCTCAGGCATGAGGCAAAAGTGCCACTCAGCCTCAAGAATGAAACGTCTGATGCATGATGTGCAATTGTATGCTGCGCAGCCTGCGCGTCCACCACCACGCTGACCCAGACAGAGGCACAGAAGGTCATTGATGGGCTCTGCGGGCATGGCCAGAAGCTGGAGCCAATTCAGGTCATCAGCGCCTTCCAGGCGCCCAAGCTGCGCTACGACCCCATCCGCAAGATCTTCTTCCAGCAGGACAACAGCCAGAGCCTGCACGGCACAGCAGAGGCGAGTGAATTGCAGCTCTCCAGCCACGCCATGACTTGCTCCTAATCTTGCCCAATGGGAGAATGTGAGCAGATATTCCAGTCTGCTGCTTGGGCTATGGCACACTCCAGAAGGCTACATTAGACAACCCTGACCGGCTGGGCTGGCAGAAAGATCCCCATGAGATTCAGGGCTGGGGTTGTTGCCCTTGCATGATGCGCTAGGGAAGGGTGGAGTGCAAGTGCCAGCTAATTGTGATGTGCTTGTGCAGGACAAGATTCAGATGCACTTGGACCGCATGTACCTGCTCTTGCAGCGGCTCAGGCGCAATAAGAACTTCTCGCGCCCAGCCTTTGCTGGCCTTAAAGCCTCCTCCAGAGGCTTCATTGAGGTGCTGATACCGTCTCACTCACTCTGCTTGTAGCCTGAGCACCTCGCATGGGACTTCTGCGAATGCTGTGCTGCCACTTCGGCATGGCGCATCTTATCTTTATAGCATGTCCTGGAATGTCATCTATTGAGATGTCCCAGCTGCTACAGAGCCGCCCTTGTGGCACTCAATGTGCCTACCTCAGTGTGGGGACACTCCAAAGCTACTAGTCAAGTGGCCACCAGCAGCTTAGGCTGCCTAGTACACTGCTACAAGGATCTTGTATTTCTCCTTGTCTGAAGCAAGACTCTGTGCATACTGCAGCTGACGGAGCTGAAGGCGCTGCTGGGCTGCGTGGGCGAGACGCGCTTTGTGATGGGCTGCATCTCCCAGCTGCAGGACGGCCGCTACTTCCTGGAGGACCTCTCAGATGCCCTGCCCATCGACCTGTCTGAGGCTCAGACAACCTCCGGCTTCTTCACAGGTGGTTGGCTCCCTCGAGCACATCATCCCTGCTGCTGCTAAGTTTGGATGGCTGAGAGCCCTTGAGTCAGGGTGAGTGCCCTGTTAGTCAGGATCAGCCAGATCCAGTGTAGAACCGATGCTATCCTTGGTTCACCCTGTATTAGGCTCCTTAAGCGGTCATGCAGAGAAAGGCATGCTGATGACGCATGGCGCTCTGTCAGAGTTGAGAATTGACTGTGTCTATTCTGTTGCAGAGAACTGCATAGTGGTGGCTGAGGGTGTCCTGCAGCACTCTGGCACCTTCAAGGTCCGGGCGCTAGGGTTTCCGCCGGTGGAAGTGCGAGGAGAGTCCAGGGCTGCTGCCAAGGTAGGCACAGTCTCTTCTGTGCCGATCTCCCGACCTCTGGCTTGCCCTGCATTCCGGCAAGCAACTATATGTGATCTAGCACTGGCAGAGCTTCGCGGGTCTAGATATGATGCTCCCTTGCCTGCCCTTCATCACAATTAAGGGACAAACACATGCTTGAGGCCCCACAAGAACCACGCCCACTCCTAGCAGAGGCCTCATGCCCAGGTATGTCAGGCGCATGGGGTGAATGAGAGGGTTGCATGCGCTCTCAGGGACTGGACTTCTTCGGGGGCAAGCGGCCATCTGCAGATGAGGCGGTGCAGTTTGCGGCACATGTGGCAGCAGCTGAGGATGAGCGGATCATCTTCCTGTCAGACGTCTGGCTGGACAAGCCCGCCACGCATGACCGCCTGAGAGCCATCTTTGATGGTGAACCCTGCCAATCAGTCCCGCTCATGCATCTTGCAGAATCCTCCAACTGCAATGCCCACAGACAGTGCCCATGCAGCGTCCTTGCATCAGCGGTGCTGCAGTAGTGCAGATCAGCCTTGCAATGCCGTGTGAAGATGCTGAGAGTGATTGGGAACCAGTTATTGCCTGAGTGGGCCTCCTGGCTTGTCTGTGCACACGTTACATCTGCGGAGCAGTCTACTACCGTAGTTTTCTCCATAGTATCCCTCCCGTTATTTGACAATAGTGCGCCTCCACAGGTCTCACCTGTCTGTACGGTACAGACGAGGCCTTTACAGCTGGCATGTTCATGTGCAGGATTTGAGGGTCTGGAGAGGGTGCCCTCCATGTTTGTGCTGATGGGCAGCTTCCAGTCCTTCTCCTGCAACGCGGCCACCACCGACTACGCGGCTGTCAAGGCCAACTTCACAGCGCTGGCGCAGCTCATCAGCGAGTTCACCCGGATCACGGTACATGCGCCAGACGCCCCCACAGTACATGTGATCCACGTCAAGCCGCTCTGAACAGGCTGTGGATGCTGATGTGCTTGCTGCAAGGATCTGCAGCTGCAGGCTGGGCTTTGACAGCAGGCGCAGGCCATGCTAACCCTTGAAGGACTGAATGCCGACGTCTGCATTTGCTTTAACGTACACATGCTTCAGATAGCCTTGCTAATGTTGAAGTATAACATATTGTTGTGCGCGCCAGATCAAGACTGCGATGCCTGTTTGCTGGCGCTGCAGGCTGAGAGCAAGCTGATGTTTGTGCCCAGCATAAGCGATGCCGGGCCGGCTGCGATCCTGCCGCGGCCGCCGCTCCCGGAGCCGCTCATAGCAGATGCCCGCGAGCTGCTGCCGAATGCCGTCTTTGCATCCAACCCCTGCCGGATCCGGTTCTACAATCAGGTGAGGCACAGACTGCCGAAGCCTCCACCGTCCCCTCTTCCACCAGGCTTCCCAGCATGAGTCCATGGTAGCTGCTGCAGTCTCAGCTCTAGCTTGCACCTGTAAGAGCTTTGTTTCATGGCTGTTACTATGCACAGGGCAGATGCAAAGCATGAGCACAGGGTTATGTGATGTGTGCAGGAGATTGTGGTGTTCCGGGACGATCTGCAGAATCGCATGCGCAAGCTGTGCCTCCTCGCACCCAACAGTAAGCCTTCTGTTCACCTGGTATGATGATTTATAAGGGTGGTTTAGCCATGCACAGCTTGAGCAGATGCAATACATTGTGGGAGATGCGCTTGCGGGGACCGCACAGTGCGACAGCCAAAGCATTGCTGAAGCCATGACAGGGCCTGATCTGGACAGGCACAGTGCCGTCTCAGGTTGTGAGGGACCTGGAGCTAAGCTGCACACTATGCTTGCAGATGAGGGCTCGGACAGCCCCCAGGACGCCATGTTCGAGCATCTCTGCGCCACGCTGCTGCAGCAGTCCCACCTGTGCCCCGTGCCGCTGGAGGCTCAGCCGGTGTTCTGGAACTACGACCATGCGCTGCACCTGTACCCCATCCCGGACGTCCTGGTGCTGGCTGACCGGGTGCCCTGCGCTAGCTTTGGCTTCCCTGCCATGCCCGCCGACCAGCTGGAGCAGTCTTGCATCTGCCTTAATCCGGTGAGCTCTGCCTAGTCAACACAAGCTAAGCAAGCATGCCATCATCAGGTTTTGTGCTGGCTGGTCAGGAGCCTGCTGCTCTCAGCGTGTGAGAGTGCTGTGTGCACCTTATAGAATGCTTGGGTGGCGGGCTTCTGTGCCTGTGTCATTGAAGTGCATGTCCACGCAGGGGTCTTTCATGACGGGCGCCTTCGCTGCTTACGCGCCCACCAGCCGCGAGGTGGAGCCCTGCAAAGTGCCAGAGGACGACTCCTAAAGTGAGAGCTTTGTCGACGGGCTCCGGCTGGGACGCAGGGTTGAACAGGGGGTCCCATGGACACAAAGCAAGGTACATAGGTTACCTGTGCAGCATCGTGTGTGGGAAAGATCCACAAAAAGAGAGGTGTATGTGCCAAGCATCCTTTTCATAGCTGACTGTCAGGTCAGACTGGTGGTACAATTGTCGTTGCATTGTACGTGGCATGTAGTACACCTGCACTGTGTTACATGCACGACCTCGAGGCTCACTATACAGGGTTGTGATTGCACAACCTACATGTAACAGAATGCATTTTTGGTTCGCAATAGAGGAGGCCATCTTCAGAGGCCCTCTGACGAGCTCTGTGTGGATGGGCAAGATGGCCATGGATATTATATGTCTTTCTGCTATTACAGAGGAGTACAAAGTCATGTGAGTCCTCGACGTGGACTTCCCTGCAAACATCATCAGATACCATTGTCTAGGCTCTGCCACCTTGTTAGCCCGTATGCGCCCATGCTACAATTCAGCAAGCAGGCATGACACACTCGGCTGCAGTAGCAACATGTCCTTAAGTACCTGTAAATAGCTTATATCTTGTAGCGTCTGGAGTGTAGAGCACCTATACTGCCTGCCTTGACTCAACACCAGCTGGTGAGGCAACCTGCCCGCCTTAAACAGTCAAAACAAGCTCTACACCTGCATTGCCTTGCAAGCCTGATGACCTTGTCAAGAAGCTCTTCATAGGTCAGCTCAAGCGCCATGATTGGCCGAAGGTACATGAATGAGGCGCCTCCACGGTCTTCCCCATTGCTTGAGACAAAGCTTGTAGTGAGGCCCCTCCCGGCCAAACTCTTGACCGTTGGCAAACTTGATTCATCCATGTCTTTGAACATGCCAGATGTGTCCTCCGTATATAGATGACGTTCACTAAGAACGTAGAAGGTCTTCAACGCAGAGAATGTAGAGTCTGGGTCCTCAAAGCAAAGCTTTGCATACCCCTTGGCATGCAATACCAGCTCCTGAAGGTTGGGCAGGCCGCCAGGGATGCGGCACCACATGCCACCCTCTGCCCTGATGATGAGGACCTTCAAGCTCCTAAAGGGCTGCCCATCGACTGGCATACAACACTTCACCAGATCCTCTGCGTCTTCAGCAGCTATACTTACAGTGGGGCTGAACTGCGTATAATGCATAGGCCAATCTAGAGTTAGTGTCTCTACAACCTTGAGGTGCCCACAAACACCAGGCCGCCATGGTGCTTGTGAACCCCAAAATGGCATGTAATGCTTGACGCTAATGTGAAAGTCCTTTGTGTTTTGAAGGTTCTTCAGGAAAGCTGCCCAGTCTTCGCGGCCCGCTTTGGAGTAAGAGCTGATATCAGCACGTACGCCCAAACGGCACCTGGGCTCATGCAGCACAGGTGGCATAAACCCGCACTGCCTCTCTAGTACAAGATGTCTGAGGTGCTGACATCCAAGCACATTAATCTCTCCCTGGCCCCAGTTAATATGCAAGTACAATGTTTCTAGGCAAGGCGATTGCCTAGCAGCATGCGAGACTCCCTGTGCAAAGGCCTCCGCATCCATCTCCACATGCTTCAGGTGCTGCAGCCTCCCGCCGAAAGCGACAAGGCGAGGATCATTCCAAGGGAGATATAAGGCCTCAATATGGGGCGCTTGCGTGAGGATCCACTCTTTGAATGCCGTGCTTGCAGCTGCTGCAGCTTCAGACGGGCGAACGGCGGGCCAGTCATAGCTGAAGCACCTCAACTGGCGTAAGTCTGCTTTGTCAGAGCGCGGCTCTTTCAACAAACGTATGAGATCCTCAGGCAGGCAGTTGCCTATCCGTGGGATGATGAGACCCGTCTTGGATTCAAAGGAGAGTATGTCCGGCCCGATGCGTGCTGCAGCCCAGTTCAGACAATCCAACAGCTGCCTCTTCTGTTTCACGGACGGGCGTAACACCCCAGAACCCTGCAACCCATCAGATTGCTCGATCACATGCTTCACTCGGCTTGAGCAGGGTTTAATCCCTGATACAAACCCAGGTGCAAACCATACGCTTGCCTGCCAACTCTGCAGTATATGACAAGAGGGAAAGAGTAACTCACAATGCATTCAGAGATGTTCAGGACTATGCGTGGCAGGAGCATCCTGTACAGGCTGCGGCTGGCTTGAGCTGGACCCACTGCCCATTCCTTCAATGTAAAGTGCCAGGCGATCCCATAAAGGATGCCGTCTGGGAGATCCGTAAACGCACGACCTGCATGAGATGGGCTGCAGTGAGTGGCGTTGCCAGTGCAGACCATACACTGTACGCTGGCAGCTACAAGGTGCAGCCGACATGTACAACCACCTATGGTCCTGTCAGCATGTGTGGCCGGTTGGCAAAAGTCCATGCTGCCCACTCGCGTTTCAATGTCTGTGACCGATGCTTGACTCATACCAGTGAAATTCTGTGTGATCTGGGTCGTGGGACATTCTGTCGGAATTGACATGCGAACCCGAGTCGCTTAAGCTCTCCTGATCAACCGATGTCTTCTTATCTTTAGATGTAGTCTTGGCTGGATCATCTGCGAATCTCGCTGAAGGCATCTGTGTCTAACACTGGCACGCCGTATCTATTGTTGTGAAGGGGCTCCGCGACCCTGATGCTGGCGGCGTCTCGCCGTGCTTCGATTGGCTCGTGTGAGAGCTTGACATACTTCACCGGTGTGTTACTCTCAGACAATGTTGTCTGCTCTTGGCGATACATCTGCAGCTCTCGAAGAAAGTCAATGGTCAACGTTCGAGACCGACACGTGCATAGTAGAGACAGCTTGTCAGGTATGTCAAGTAGGCGCTTCGGCCGACAGACAGCAGAGGGAGTATCAGGACTTGCTGCATAGGTAGCCTAAGCCATGGGGCCTACAATTGGGTGGCTAGCAGTCTCACCACGAGGAGCATCCGACGAGGCGTGGTATGATAGCAGTCAGCCGCTTGTGATGTCAGGACGATGGTCCTAAGGCACGTTTGCAATGGTGTCCTCCACATACTATGAGGCCCTCATCTGGCATCTGCTCCATGCTACGACATCATGTACCATGATGGAACCACACTTCGTTCAATCCAGTCAGGGGTAGGAGCACTTGAATATACTCAGGTGAGACTGCCTATTTGCGCAAGATTGTATCCACCTAAAGTAGTCATTCACTAAGGTTCCGAGTAAGCAAGCAGGCATGACCCACCCAGCTAGATCATATCCTTGAGACTCATCACATTGCATTGTTCCAGTCCACTTAGTGCTTGTCCCACGTCCGACTCAATGCCATGTAAGGCATCCTGCCCGCCTCAAACATTCAAAGCAAGCTTTGCACCTGCATTGCCTTGCAAGCCTCCTTACCCTATCTTGAAGCTCTTCAAAGCTAAGCTCAGGCGCCGCAATGGGCCGGAGGTACATGCATGAGCCGGTGCACTTTGGCCTGTTTGCTGAGACATAGCTGACCCAGAGGCCCTTGCTTGCTGTGACTTTCAACATCTGGAGCTCATCTTTCTTATCCATCCTCAATGGTTCACCATAGATATGAAAGGCCTTCAGAGCAGTAAGTGTAGCCTTTGGGTCCTCGAAAGACACCTCTGCAGCTCCCTCGGCAAAGAGCACAAGCTCTTCGAGGTTGGGCAGGCCACTGGGGATGCAGCACTTCATGTCACCCTCCGCCCTGATGATGAGGACCTTCAAGCTTCCCAATGGCTGCCCACAGTGACTGACTGGCATACAACACTTCACCATGTTTTCTGCTTCCGGATCCGCAAAGCCCTCGTTGGACCTCCATTTGCACACGTCCCGGTGCACAGGCCAGCCCAGCGTAAGTGTCTCGACAGAATTCAGGTGCCCACGCAAATCTTTCCATGGTATTGGTGGAGCCCCAAATGGAAGGTAGTTTTCAAGAGAGTAGACAAAGTCTGTTGCGCCTTCAACGCTCTGGTGAAAGCTGCCCAGCCTTGTGGCTTCAAACAAGTAAATCCGCAGACATCAACATGGATGCCCAAACGGCACTTGGGCTCATACAGCACAGAGCGGGTCTTTCCAAGTTTGCCCTTCAAAAGCATATGCCTGAGATGCTGGCATTCAAGCACATTGATCTTTCCATGGCCCCCAGAACTTACATGCAAGTGCAGTGTTTCCAGACAGAGGAGTTCTTTGGCAGCCTCTGAGACTCCCTCTGCAAACATGTCAGCATCCATCTCTAGATGCTTTATATGCTTCAGCCTCACGGCCCAAGCAGCATGGCGTGGCTCCTTGCATGGGATCCAATCCGGAGTCCGTATACGTAAGGCCTTGATGTGCGATGCTTGCTCAAGGACCCACGCTTGAAAAGTCACGATTGCGGATGCATCAGCTTGTAATGGGCTGTTGTCTATAAGATCAAAGCTGAAGGACCTTACGCTGCTCAGATATTCGTCGTTGGGAAGCAGCAACCTTAATGCACATATCAGAGGCAGGCAACCGTCTGGTCTTTCATAGATTAGACTTGTCTTGAGTTCAAGGGAGCGGGTGACTGGGCCAATGCGCATTCCAGCCCATTTTATGGCGTCCAACAACTGATGTCGCAAATCGGAGGATATCGATATGTCTAGGGGACCCTGCAATTGTTTTACCGTCAAGTTCTGGCTTCATTGGGCTTAGCCAGGATCACTGGTTCAGCTTTGGCAGTGCGGAGTGGCATATCAGGGACCCATGCAAGTTCATACCCCACACGAGTGCACCCTTGCTTTTCCACACCCCAGATGAGAGAGAAAGTAGGAACTCACGTCAACTTCCAAGACATCCAAAATCACGCGCGGCAGGCGCATCCTGTACAGTGCGCGGCTGACTTGAGCTGGACCGTTTGCCCATTCCTTAAGGTCAAAGTGCCAGGCTATCCCAAGGAGAACGTCTTCTGGGAGGTCTATAAAGGCAACACCTGCATGGCAGTCGCTGCAGTATGGGGCGTAGCTGGTGAGCAACGTAAAGCTGCAGGGTGCAGCCCCAGTCGAGACCTCAGCATGGGTAGCGGGGTGGCAGAAGTACATACTGTCCTACAAAACATGTTCCCAGTTGATGACTGGCTCAATCGTTCAATTGAGCTTATTTTGGGTTTGGACGTGTCATAGGGTTGTGAGACTGGCATGTGTATCTAGTAGGATCACCGCTGATCGGTACCCTACGGCACGGTATATCAGAGCAGCAAAAGTTCCGGGCTTCTCACCGTCAACATTGGCGTGGCCTGAGATTCCTGTATTTTTTGCTGAAGGCATATGCATCTGACAGATTGCATGCCGTTCTCGTTGTTGTAAGAGGGCTCCATGCCCCTGCTGTGTCGCCATCACAGCAAAAGGCCATAAGTCGACTGAACGACCAGCGTGCATATCTTCACCGGTGCTGTCCTGAGAGAGCCTACAGCGTTGTTCGCTTTTGTAGGATCCACTGCGAAGTGAGTCAAAGGTCAACGTCCGAGACCGGCACGTGCCGCGAGTGGCTCGTCCGTCGATACCCCGTCTCTACAACGCTTATGCAGAAATTAGACCTTGTTGAAGTACATTCCTTCGGCGTTTTGTCGGCATGCCGCACAGGGGACGTGCGCAGTTCAGCATGATAAACAGGACTACACAAAAGCTCACCAGTAACCAGGGCCGGATGACAACAGTCCCAGCCCTACATCATCTCGCTTTTCGTGTAGACGGAACCATAGCAGGATGTCTGGCTGTTGCAGCCCAGATGTGTATGGGCAGCCAGTTGGCGCTTAAGGTCACATAGGTCGTCTTGGCTGCCAGACATATGCTGTAGTTAGCAGGTTTTGCGCCCCTTTTCAGATGGCAGAGACGACGTGCATATCAGTTCTCTTCACGGTCTTGCTTTGATCGACTGAGTCTCCAGTTCTAGCAGACCCCTGCAAGGAGTTTTGGTACTGCTGTGAGGCAGAGACGGCCACGGTCTGTGTGCGCTTTGATGAGAGCGCAGCAAATTTGGCCGTGGTACAGGAGTCTTTGCTGCCAATGTTACAGAGCCTGTGGCAGTTGCGTGCTCAGGTAATCTGACTTCCATCCAGCAAGAGCGCTGCACATGTGCCCTGGCACACACACATGATGCATCTGCATATGCAATCCAGACTTGTTCTTGCAGCGCCTTGCACCTAGACACAACTTTTGTGCATCATCTCTTATGTATACAAGCTCCTACCCTGATGCTATGCACAAAGTAGTTGTGTTGGAATCCAGGGCACGCTGCTCAATGAAGATATCGTGCGTCTTTTCTGCAGAGAACCTGCCCAATTATATCACGCCACATCAGTTTGCCTTGGCCACACATGTGCACTGAGCCCTCTTCTCATCACCTCATCGCCTTCATTGTCTTGCAATAAACACCATCGTCGAAGAAAGAACAACCTTCACGACGTGCTGTGCCTATCCTATGCCAGCCCTACTGTCTTGAAGCCCTACAGACACAGGCAAACAGCCAGCTTCGCCTTGGGTCTACATCCCGGGCCTCACACGTGCTGGCTGTCCCCAGAAAGGTGTCCCCTGCTTTTTCTGAGCCTACTCTGCTATCACTGATGAGAAATCTTGAGCGTGTTCAGCAATCACCAGCGCTTTGTGTGTTATGCTGAGACATCCTCTGCGCTGCCGGTACGCAGGCCGTAACCCAAGGGAATTGGCACTTCAGGCCTGCTTCGACTCACGCTGGCATGTGTGAAAGTTTGCCATGCCGCCCACCAGCACCTTGTGTGCTGTGACACAGCGCTTCCTGTGCTGTAGTGGGGCACGTCAACCCAGGTGCCTGCTCTGGCAGATGGCGCCTTGTAGCGCATTGCTTGCGCCTGGGACATTCGAGCCTGCCTGGGTATCCAGTTATACTCTACCTCTTGCGATATCCTGCGCTGTGAGTGGTCACAGTATCAAGTTGGAAAGCCTACTGTCGTGGCCGCTTGATGTGCTTGAGGCACTGGGCCATATGCTGGGGTACCCTGCCTACATGATTCATGACGCCCCCACATGATTATGCTGCTACTCAGGGCACTTCGTTGGCTGTCTGTTTGTGTGTTACACAGGCATGCATTGGGGACCCCTGAAAAAGGAGGATTGCCTTAAAGGCCACGAAAATGTGTCATCATGACTCAGGACGCGGGCTCAGGCTGGCTCTGCTTGGGGCGCCGGGGTGTGCGCTGGGCCTCATGCACGACAGGACATGATTTGAAGGCCCCGTCATGATTACGTCAGCATGACTCAGGGCGCCGGCTCAGGCAGGCTCTGCTTGGGGCGCGCGGGCGTGTGCTGGGGGGTCTTGAAGGCGGCCTCATCGATCAGAGGCTCCCTGTCCGACAGCTGCCTGGTGCTGTCAGGCGCACCATCCAGGCTGCTCCGCCTGCACAGCGGCATGAAAGGTATTCTCATGGGCACTGCGAAGAAGACTGAGGGCTGCACTGACTTGGAAGGATCGTCAGTGCAATGGCACAGGAAGAGATGGCCATGGCGCTTATCAAAATGCAGGCAGCCTGCCGTGTTTCCTTAAAGTCATGCATATCATCCTTAGCCACTTCTGCTGTGACAAGATGTTTGAGGACACATGTTTTCCAACCAACTGAGAAGCTCGAAGGTCATGCAGCTTGGCAGCAGGAGAGGCGCTATAGGAAGGGAAGGCATGCTCTTCCATTGCTACAGAAACAGATGCCGCACCTGCCCCTGCCGAAGAGGAAGCGCCAGAAGCCGCGCACAATGCGCACCAGCAGCGGCGCGTCGCGCTCCGCGAGCTGCGCCTCCAGAGTCTGGATCCTGCCCGCCAGCACCTCGATCCGCGCGTCCTGCACCTCCGCCTTGCTCTCAAAGCTGCCCAGCGCCTCCCGGGTTGCCCTGCATGATTCACCCAATACATTAGCGAGTCTGATGGCATGCTCAGCATCTGGAGCATCGCATCTCTGCCTTGCGATCAAGGCTGCCTGATCCATCCTGGATAGCTCAGCATGATGCACAATTTGCCTGCTCTGATGTGCATGTGTCATGTTGTCACAAGTGTAGGTCGAGCAACACAGTAGCCATACATGCCTGCCGAGAGTAGACGACACACTGGCAGTGCACATAAGTCTTTGCTGCATGCATGCGCTTGTCAGGGCATACTCATATTACAGAGGTGACTGAAGAGCTGTGCTGCCAGATGCTTGAGAAGGCCCTGTGCGTCCTTGGGGCGAGTTGGTCATTGCCCACCTTGCAAGATCAATTGAATGGTGCTCTGCATGGCGTAAGCCTCACCTCATCATGCAGGTGCGCTGGGTCTTCTCCTGCTCCACCCGCCTCTGCATCTCGTGCACCTCCCTGCTCGCGTCCGACTTGTGCTTGTCCACCTGCACCATGCATTGTTTTCCTCTAGCGGGCCACATGCTTGAGCTGCTGGGGCGCCTGGCTTGTAAGCTGGCAGCAAGCAATGTGTGCGCCTCCTTGCACATGGTTGCCTGGATATTTTTGGCTGCCACCATGCAGAGTCCACAACTGCTTGCAGCTAACAAAGTACTCTGATGAGTAAGATGCTATGCGCTGTGTGTCGCAGCATGCAGACCAGGCATGTGCTGGTAGCAGGGTGGGAGGGCATGGGAGCATCTGCGCACCTGGTCCTGCATGAGCATGAGGTGCTGCTGCTCCCTGGCGACCTCTGTGGCCAGCTCGTCTGAGATGTGCTGCAGCGCGTGCTGCATCTCTTCGGCCAGCTCCTTCATCTGCTTCACATACTGCTCCATCTGTTGGTTTACGTACTGCACGATGGGGTCCGTGTCTGGGTTGAAGGCCTTGATGCTGCCTGGCGTCGTTGGCGCGGGGACGAGAGCTGCATCCAGCCCATTGCTGGACAGGATGTCTATCTTGCCCTGCAGGACCTGCATGATTGACACAAATCCCATTAGTCGCCACGAAGAGGCCTCCGTGCAGTTCCAAAGCTCTCAGAAGCTCCCGAGATACTGCTGGAGCTGCCAACCGGAGGTCATTCCACTCGCTGTGATCATGAAGGTGTACATCGTACAATATGCCTGCATCTGCATTCGAGATTGGCAGCGGTACTATGGGGGGGCTTGGGCTCGCAAGCACTCTTAAATAGGCCAATACTGTTCCGAAAGGCATTATTGCGGGCTCTCTAAGGCAGCCACGCTTGCACCAATGAGTTCAGATGCAGAGGGGGGAAGCCTGACGTTTGATGATCATCACCGTTCAGAGACTCCGGTACTTGTATACACAGATAAGAACTGTGAATGCCACGGTTTGCATGTCTTCGAGAGCTTTTTAGCCCCTGAGTCTGGGTAGCTCTCTCTCGTAACAACGAGGCCCACCTTGGCAAAGCGCTCCGAATTCCAGCTTGCAGGGAGGAGAGGGTTGAGAGAATCAACGCTGTTGACTTCTGCAGCTGCATAGGGACCGCCCTCATGGCCACTCATGGCGCTGTGGAGGCCTAGTCCAGAAATGTGTGGAACCTAGGTCGGCCACTTTTGCGCCTGCTCTTCAGCTCAGGCTGCGATGTTGGAATAGACGCATGTCACGAAGTCAGTGCCCGCGGTCCGATGCCTCTGGCAGGAGTTCTGACGCTTGTAGCTGTCGCAACAACGTTGTAAGGGAGTCCAGCTTGGCAGATGAGATGAGCATCCCTTACTAACTATCAACCTAGATCGTGTTGACCGTGCATACGCTCTCGCTGCCTTCCTTCTGCGCATCAGTCGCATAGTTTTGTGTTTTTGTTCGATTCGACTGTCAATTCTCGCAAAATTGATGATTGCTGGTGGGGCTGGTCTTATTACTGAGAGGCGTTACCATAGGCACTTGGACGGCTCAGCTTGATGAGTGAAGGCCGCACAGGCTTCCTATCCAGCCACAGCTTGATCACTTTGTCAAGATGCAGCAGCCTACACGGCAGCATCTTGAGCAGTCTAGTCCCCACTTCCTGGCCTGGATTGGAAAGGAAAGCTGTCAGTGGAGCACGATGCGCCCCGCGGCCTGTTCTGTCTGCTGCTCATGCCAAAGCATCTGGTGAGATGAAGCGATGGTTGCCTGGTCTTGAGGGCCCTTCACATCCACTCTCACCGACTGCTTCCAGAGCTTCAGAGCCTGCATCTTGCCAGTCGTCCTGGCCGTGAGGCACTATGACCCTGCAGCTTACTGTAAAAATGGCCCTCATCTATCTTTTCTTGCAGATATGAAGCCAAGGGGAGAACGCATGGTAGCCTGGCAGAGGAACATCCCGACCTGGCGTTGCAGTGGGTCCCTGAGAGCAACGGCAGCCAAACTCCTGAGTCAGTATCAGCTGCATCAGGTTTCAAGGCAGCATGGCGGTGCGGTGAAGGTTGTGAGCACTGTGGTGAGCCGCATGAGTGGAGCACAAAGGTTAAGGCCCGGAGTCAGCAGGGTAGTGGCTGCCCTTTGTGCTCTGGGCACAAGGTCTGCAGATGCCGTTCAGTGGCAGCCATGCATCCTGAGCTCATGAAGGAGGTAGACTGGGAAGGCAACCAAGGCATTGACCCCTACAGCACAGGCTGCCAAAGCGGAAGAAAGGTGTTCTGGATATGCGCGGAGCATGGTCCGTGGAATGCCCCACCAAGTAAGAGGGTCAGCTATGGTCAGGGCTGCCCAGAGTGCGCCAAGCAGCGAAGAATTGGGCAAGGTTTGCAGCAGCGTGGTTATGTGAAGGACAAGTTGCCAGACGTCTATGCAGAGCTTCATCCCACCAAGAATGATGGTGTTGACATAGAAAAGCTGACCTGTGGCAGCAGAAAGAGAGTGTGGTGGCTTTGCCGAAGCAATCACAGTAGGCCTGAGGGTTGCCAGCATGAGCACGTATGGGAGACAAGAGTAAATCACCGTTGCTCAAGACAGCCTTCAGGATGCCCATTCTGCAAGGGGAGCCTCATTTGCCTTTGCAAGTCTCTTGCGGTCCTGCAGCAAACTCTGATGCAGTACTGGGACTTTGTTAGTAATGCCATTCCGCTGCAAGAGCCCTTGGATCCATTGCAGATAGGCCAATACAGCAAGAGAAAGGTGTGGTGGCGCCACCAGTGTTCTGATGGGCGGGTGCACCACTGGCGCGCTGGGATTTCGGACCTGCTCGAAAGCTATAATTTGAGGGGCCGAGTACCTTGCCCTGGCTGCGCTGCTGCTACCCGCGCTGCAATCTATGCTGAGGGCACTCAGGGAGCGGGCCGTCGGCGGCTTATCAAGCGGACCTGATGCCCAGAGCTTGCACAAAGAGTCTGCGACTGTATCTCCCCTGTGTTTCTAGAGGGGCAGACAGAGCATCCTACCCTAGACTTGTGTAGGAAGTCAACAGGTGCATCCAGAACAGAGTGCTGATGCTATGATGGTGATTTGCCGGCGCCCCATGTGATGAGGAAGTGGGAGGTATCCAAAGACTAAGAGATGTGTCAACTTTACTAGACAAGATGATGTCCGGTTTGCGACGTAGATGGCACCATAGTGCATGCTCAGCTTGTACAAGAAGCCCGGATCTGCCCTCTTCTGATGCTAATGTTTGGCAGCACTTTGTAGACCCAAAGAGTGTGGAGGGCATGCACGTGTGGCTAATGTGGAGCACATTGATGAGCAGCTATATACAATCCTGAAAACCTCTCAACCCCACAGAGCGCACTGGTCTGCTGCCCAGCCCCCGGATTATTTCACTCTCTCTAAGCTTTCTACGGAGCTCGACCTATCTGCAGCTGGCCTTTTACCTGCTCCGCTTGATATGCCCAACCCTTCACGGCTTGCCATACTCAGAATAACAGTTCAGGCTGAGTTCTGGCATTCTTGGAAGCAGAATGACCATGCTTGGCATGGCAACGTAGTACGATCCTCCCACAGGAGCATAGCAATATACCATATACCAGCTCACTTGGCTGGCTGGGCATTCTCAGGTGCAGCATCCGCTTCGCTCCTGCTCCGCTTTGACATGGCGTATCGCAGCTTCTCAGCCAGCTGCTTCGCCTCCTGCTTGTTGACCAGCAGGTTCACAGAAGCGCGGCCCCGCCAGCACGCGATGGCGAGAGGCGCATGCACCGCCAGCGCATCCTCTGTCGAGGCGTCATCCGGCCCCTTCACGCCCAGTGCCTGCGCATCCTCCTTCCTGCAACACCAGCAGCTGTCCTTCACAAGGCGGAAGGAGACCCTTCTCCCATGGGCCTGCAGTACTTGACATGGCCGTGCAGAGGGTCAGCATTGCTCAAGGCGGATCACATTCTTTCCATTGCTGTGACTGGACATGCACAGCGCTGTACATGAAGCCAGCCACTACACGATTTCAGGAAGTGACAGGGAGATAGGGGTCTATGCTACTTTGCAGGGGTATTTCTGGTTCAGGCTTACATTCATATCATGGAAACTCTGTACAGCAATGACTTCCAGTCTCTCACTCACACTAGTAGGGACTGAGATGCAAGCAGCACCTGAGAGTGAAGACGCAGCAGCCGCCAACCGCCAAGTCAAGCTGATCTAGGAGGTCTTTGTCATCCAGGGGTATCCGCTCCTTCTTCCCACCAGGTTTCCCTCCATTCTGTGAGTCACCAGCGCTGTCACAGCTTGTCATTGCTCACCAAGCACATTGCATCTCTGTCAATAATATGGCAGCCATTGCTTGTGAGGCGCTTCAGCATGCTCTGCGAATGTGCATGGCTGTCTATTGTAGGGCCAGCTCCCAGGACAGCCGAGCACTTTTTGCAGGGGTAAATGATCCCTTACCTCAGTCTTTGCTTTCTTGGCAGGCGGCTCTGAGCCGTTCGCCATCTCTGTATCCTCATCATCTTTAGCCTCTCCTGCCTGGGCGTCTGCTGCTGCTCCAGATGCTCCTCCCGATGTCTGCGGTGCAACAGTAGTAGTCTGAATGCTTTCGGCACAGGGCCGGAGCTAAATGCTCATGTGCTGGCAGTTGCGATCATGCCAACAATTGTGCAAGGCATGACTGGTGCATCATGCTGTCCCTGCATCTTGCCTCACCGACCCCATATCCTCAGCACTGTGAAGTACATAAGCACAAGTTGTCACTGCATATGTGTAACAGACTTTGTGCGCCGCATCAAGTGTGTGGCACCTGGAGACCTGCGCAAGCCTCCTGCTGCCACACTTCTGAGGTGAGGCATGGCAGTGCATTTGTGATGGCAGTGACTTTGTGATTCGACATGATACCTCCATGGGGAGTCTGTGCGACTCTGGGAGGGCGATTGAGCTCTCCGTCAGCTGCCGCAGCAGCGTCTCTGCGCGCACATGCACCACCTGCTTGCCCATCCAGGGCAGCAGCAGCGGCAGCCCCTCCTGCGCTATCCTGTAGATGCAGCTTGTCCTGCAATCCTGCATCAAGCAACTCACTCTGAGTTGGCCGCAAAGTGTCTGTAGAGCCATAACAAACCCTCTGCAGTCCCGGGTCAAGCAAATTCGAGTTGAGATTGTTCCAGAAGGTGCTATAGAGGCTGAGGCAGCTCTATGTAAGGCTTGCAGCTCACAGTGTAGGTCTTGCTGAGTGGCTGGCAGAAGCTATACTACAGGCTGTTGATAGTGAAGATTGGCCTACCTTGGCTTCCTGGCGCTCAAAAAGTTTGAGGCCAACGGACGAGACCTTCAGCTGCTCATCCCTGTCCAGCATGAGCACTTCACGGATCCCTGCACATGATCGCAATTCCTTCAGACACCTATGTGGCCCACAGCGGAAGCGTCCTGCTCTGCCCCGTCTTGTCTCACTTTTCCCATTGTAATGACCCAGACCCTCACAGTAACGGTACAGGGAAGCCAGAACTAGATCAGGGACGGATCCCACCTGGGTTGATGAAGTATAGGCGCTTGGGCCTCTCCACATCTGTGGTGGACCTTGTGACGAGGTGGCTCTCCAGATGGACCTCAGGCCCCAGACCATAGAAATGTCTGATTGCCTGCACAGACAGGGGGTCCATTGTGACAGCAGAGCTCAACTGCATAGCTGTGTGGAACTGTGGAATAGAGCTACAATCATCGATACCATACGCATATGCTGCAGGAGGTCATATC
The DNA here is from genome assembly GCA_000812005.1 of Coccomyxa sp. LA000219. NCBI lineage: Eukaryota > Viridiplantae > Chlorophyta > Trebouxiophyceae > Coccomyxaceae > Coccomyxa > Coccomyxa sp. LA000219. The sequence continues at coordinate 2,300,794 of KN714658.1, forward strand.
GTGGCCATGTCATGGGCTTTCTCCATCAGAGCCATTCAATTGTTATGACAATGCTGCTCTCACTGCAGCAACATTTTGATGCTTTTGTTAGCTTCCACAGCGCACTGAAGCGGACCTGCAGCTGCGCTGTGTCTGTGAAGGGGACCACCGGGTCCACCCCATGGTGCTTGCTGCCCTTGCCGCTGCCGCCGCGGGCCACCCACTCGGCCTGCCCGTTCTGCCCGCTGGGGCCTGCCCCGCCCCGTCGCCGCCCGTTCTGCTCCTCGGCTGGCTGCTTCTCTGGAAGGCCCTGCGGTGTCTCTCCCTGCGGTGCATGCCAAAGCCCCTGATGATACGCATGAATGCTCCACAGATTGACTGAGCTTGGCACATCCAAGAGCATCAGCCGTCAGCAGTACTGCCATTTAAGGGTCCACAGGAGAGGCCAAATCCCACAAGCACTCAACATAATGGCAGTGGTCTGCCGGTCTGGGGGTAAAGCAGCGACTATGGCCATGGATTGTAGCTTGAAGGAGGGAACACAGAAGTGACGTGCTGAAAGCGCAAGCATTTTGAGGGGGATGCGGGGATGTATACCTTTCCAGATGGGGCAGGGTCATTCTGCCCCTTACTGACCCTGTTCATGACGGCTGTTGTCTCTGCAGTCTCGTCACTGTCCGCAGCGCCGAGGGACTCCCTTGTGTCTGCATCATTGCCAATGCTGAATGGCTGCAAGTGTGAGATATGCGAGTGCACAAGCCTCCTGGCAACATAGATGATGCGCAACAATTCTGTATATGCAGGGCCCAAAATAGTGAACGACTTCATGAACCCCGGTGTCTCTGAGCAGCTTTCATCCTCTATGCTATGGAACTTATCTAGAGGATTGAGAAAGGTACATCTCTTGAATCTAGTCAGACCAGAAGGGGGTTTGCAGGGGTGAAAAAGTCACCTGGGTGCTCGGGTCCATCGCCAAAGCCCTTCTCCCGGGCTGCAGCTGCAAAGGCGTCGGCAGCAGCATCCACATCCAGATCCTCATTTATCTCATCGTCACTGTCCTCTGCATCCTCCTCCCCTGCAAGCACTGGCTCTGTGAGAGAGAACTCGACATCCTGCCATAACCTTCTCATCTGAATCAAAGGTTTGTTGCATCACAGGCATGGTGCCCCGCAGGAAGCTTTCATCTCTCTGTGACATCATGAGGTCCACAAGGCTCACCAGAGAAGACTAGCCTCCAGCGTTGTACATCATGCGCTGGGATTGTAGAATGTAGGTGGAACAGATACAGGAGAGTCCAAATACCTTGTTCCTGACCCTCCTGCTCTTCCTGCGCAGCCTCCTCGCCAGCCGCCAGCACATGGAACACCCCATCCACTGCTGCTGCAGCCTGGCCAGCTGACTCTGTGGCGGCAGGTATGTCCTGCACATGAACACTCTTCTTCCCTTCTCTTTTCATTGCTTTCGGCTCTCGAGTCAAGCTCTACAAGCCTTCAACAGAGACAGCACATGTCCCAGATGTCCAAGGGGCTCCCTCACAATCCCAGAGAATTTCCACAAAGCAGACATCACCTCCCGTAGCTTTCCAACTAGCAAGAAGTATCACGCTTTTAGTGATGAGGCGCTTAGCATGCTCATGCTGGGCCTCACCGCATCCTCTATCTCCTCTGCAAATTCCTGCGTGTGATCCGCAGCCTCGTATGCAAGGTCCGTAATCTCCTCATGCCCCGTCCTGCGTCTCGGGGCGGAGGCCGACTCGTGCTCGCCCGTCTCCGAGACGTTGGAGGTCTGCGACTCGGTGGGTACGCGGTTGGCCTGGGGCTGCGGGTTGTCTGCCCGGGGCTGCTGAGCTGGGCGCTGAGCTGGCGCCGAGAAGCCCAGCTCCTCGGGCTCCTCTGGGCGCATCCTCTTTCCCACACTCCTGCAAATACCCCTCAGACTTGAAGATTACTCCCATCAGCTTTGTGTGCAGGGCCTTGCACCAGCCCCACAAATGAGAGTGAGACGCAACGCACAGGCACTGTTACCAGCACCACATGCAGGGCCCGGGGGCAGCCAGGCGTGGGAGTAGGTGCAAGGCGGGTGGGCTGCCCTGTAAAAATCCTGTGATGCCTGGTGTCAAACATTGCAGACACCTCCTCATGCTGTAGGCAATGCCATGAAAGGTTCTTGCCCGTCAAGGGCACAGTGGTTGCCAAGTGAGCCTTGCCATGCCCTTGACAGCCAAAAAGCTTTCATGTCACCGCGCAGCTGAGGTGACATGGGCAGGCATGGGGCGGCTCACTTGGTGACTATTGTGGCATTGGCGGGCAGGTCGGCCACTTTCTGGATGACAGCTATGAAGAAGCCGCCTGTGTCCATGTGATGTGGCAGCACTCGGACGCAGCGCTCCAGGTGCAGGTCCTCAGGCTTCTCAGGGAACATGGACTTGCACAGGCGCCCGTGCGTCTCCCTCTGCAATTTGCAGGATATGATGTAAGTGCTCCACTCGATGCACACCCATGATGCAGTCCCATCAACATTCCAACTGATGCAGGTACATGGAAGCTTATCGTTTCTCCTCACAAATGTCTCAAGTACTGGTTCATTTGACCTCATCACTTGCATAAAGCGCCAGTTTTGCTTATCTGTGAGGACCCTTGGTATGGCACAGGCAACAGCAGTGCATGACACTATTCCACAAGTGCCAAACAAGATGACATTTGTGCCTGGGCAGATGTTCAGGGGTATGGGACGGAGGGTGAGGGGCGTACGGCTTCCTCGGTCGCTTCCTCCCAGGTGGAGTAGAACTTGTTCTGGCCGCGGACCAGCCAGTTGTTGAGGCCCTTGGTGCGCTTGAGGTCCGGCAGCTCCGCCGACATGTCCATCAGCACCAGCGAGCTCTGCGACCTCCTCAGCAGCTGCATTAGCAGGCAAGTGGAGTGATTTGTCTGGATCAGCTTTGTGCCCAACCTGGCCGCATTCTTGTGAGGCAAGAGATAAAAGAGTGCAGCTTGAAGTAACTCTGCTTGCTCCTTTTGCGAAGGAGCACTCTCAGATGACCACCCGCAGCTGTGAGGCAATGACGCAAACACCTTGCAGTTGACTGGCATGGAGATACTAAACAGTCTCACATCTCTCTTTATATCAGCAATCAGCACATATCTCTTACATGCCAGGTAGCGTATATAAAGAAACACACACAGTGCTTTAGTATCTTCATGTTAGTATCCGGCACAAATGCATAGACTAAATGGTAAATGTGATGCCGCACAATACACCGAACACGCATGAGGGAAAGCATGTTCTCACCTCTGCCACGACGGCCTCGTCCTCGACAGGGTTGAAGGTGCAGGTGGAGTAGACCATGCGGCCGCCGATGCGCAGCTGGTGCGCGGCCGTCAGCGCGACGCGCAGCTGCAGCAGGTGCAGGCCGTTGCCGTTGGAGGCCACCCAGCGCCGCCAGATGTCGGGTGCCTTGCGCAGCGTCCCGTCCCCCGAGCAGGGCACGTCGCACAGCACCCTGTCGTACTTGAAGGCCTCGCCCTGCAATCAAGATCTGCAGCGTCAGCAGATAACAACAGATTGTTGGAGGACTCCTTTTCAGCTCCGACTGCCAGGCGCATAGCATGGATTCAGGCGAGCATGCAGGGCACTGAGCTGTGTGTAAAGCTATAGAGCTGTCTTTAACATGTGCATAGGTCCCTAAGCTTCACAGAGGCCGCCAAAACATAAAAGGTCCACAGTTGGCAGACGAGTCACCTTCGGGCCTCCCTTCCTCAGGATGGGCAGCATGGTGGCGTCATGGTTAACCACTATGAGAGCTGGGCTGCACATGCGTTTGGTCTGGTGCACGAGCAGGTTGCACCTCTGAGCATCGGAGTCGTTCGCAATGACGACGCCTGCATAGAAAAGGACACACATAAGGTCCATTGGCAACAGTCAGTTGCAATGACCACACCTACACAACAAGCAAGCTGGCGTCTGTGATACAGGCAACAACCACATCAGGTGGCACAAAGGGTACGTCTCACAGGTTGCAAATGCTCTCCAAAGGCTGCGTGATGGCCATTGGATAAAGCACAGGGCAATATGTAGTGCGCGAGATAGCCTTGCGCACCTGAAGGGATAGCAGTAGCGCCATGGTGGAGCATCTCCAGGATCTGTGCTGTCTTTGACCCCGGAGCTGCGCAGGTATCCAAGACCTGCCCAAGAAGCACTGAACCCTTAGTATCGACAGGAAAGGCTTCAAGTCTTCTCACACCATTCTCTGGATACTTCTCGTCTGTTCTACAATAAGAAAAGCACCCCCTTCTGCACTGTACGCTGACGGCGTACCAACAAAAGACACTGTCTTGGCACAATGTTCCGAGGCGACATGATTCTCACCCTGTGGTGTGGCTGCACGTCCAGCAGCAAGGGCGGAATCATTGAGACCGCTTCCTGCCTGGTGATGGCGCCCGCCTCATTCTCAGCAATGACGAGCTTGTGCACCTGCAGTGCGCCAACTATCAGCAGCAATGGAGATTGCATGCATGCACAGACGTCTGCATGGAAGAATGGCTGCATTTCACGTCACAGTTCTTAAACGAGCTAAATGGCAACGAGTGCCACTGCCTTATCCAGCAGGCTGTGATGGCTGACTACACAGGCTCAGGTCGGCCTTTTGTGGCCTGCTTATCCCATCTGATGTCATGAGCAGAGAGGTCAGCAGGTCACCTCGTTGAGCTTTGGGTTGTTTCGCAGCTGCTCGCGGCTGAATGTCATGTGCCACGCCAGCTTGTCAGGGTACCAGGGCAATGGCCGCGGCGGCTCCAATGTCTCTCCATTAATCTGAAAGACAAGACAGAATCACGATGACATTTTGGCCTGCCGGACAACACCTGGGAGATACATGCAACATGGGCTTTCCCTGACGGGGATATGCGCATACAGAGAAGGGCTCTGTGGTCATCAGCAAGCTGAGTCCAGCCCCAGCTGTGGGCTCTGATGCACTTTTGCCTTGCAGAGAGTCTTCACATTCAAGGGCAAGACATGGCGGCCAGACAGAAGATGCTACTGCGTGTGTGAAGGTGCAGCACAGGCGGCAACAGCATCTTCCCGCTGAAAGCCACAATCTCTTGCTCTTGGACCAATGTGCATGCCCTGAAAGGCTTGGGAGCTATTGTCAGCACTCAACACAGTACGCACCTCTATGGGCTCCTTGAACTGGGAGAAGAAGTCCTGCTCCAGGCGGTCTCTGAGGTCGGCCGCAAACTTGCCCCTTCCATTGATACGGAAGGTGGTGGGCAGAGGCGCCCGCAGCTTCTCCATGAATGCATCCCACTCTCCCTCGGGCACGATCCCCTACGCACACATGATGCTGATGGAGGGTCGCCCAGAAACGATCACGGAAGCAGTGGTGCACGGCCCCTCAGGTAAGACCAGAGATGCAATGCACGCAGCCTGGCATCATTGATGCCTCCGACTGCAGGAGGTCAGGCAATGGGTTAAATTGTGCCGTGAAGTCCAGCCAGGCTCGAAGGGGCTATGTAGGTTGACAAGGCAGGCTTCGATGTCCAGCACAGGATATAACAGTGAAAAGCAGCACAGGATGTAATTGTGAAAAGCATCATGGTCTTGCATGGGATTGAGGCAGGCACAAGGCGCAGGTCACATGCCTGGGCCTTGTAGTATTCCTCGAAGTCAGGGTTCTTGAGCTCGAGCTCGCCCCAGTTCTGCGCCCTGTTGGGGTGCTCTTCCCAGTTGGCCTCCCTCTTCTGCTTGAAATCGCGCTTCAGCACCCGCTTGCCACCCTGCACAAGAGCTGGTGTGTCTCAACACGCCTCTGACATGTTGAACAGGTCTCAAAACCCTTTTGAATGCTCACAAAGAAATGCCTCTCATCCTCAGCTTTTCGCTGCAGCAGCCCCGTTCCATCGCAGACTACATTACTAGGAGTTCTGTGCAAGCGATCTGTGCCTGCACTTCCGCGCTTGACAGCCTTGGATGGTAGCGCAATGCATAGAAGGTTGCACAGTCAGGCAGTCCTGCTATGTGTGTATATAGAGCCTACCCTTCCCCCTTTTCTGCGGCCCATCGTTCTCAGCGGCTATTGATATGAGCTCAAGAGGCTTCACTAATAGATACCTCTATGCCCGCCTGATTTCTACACTTTACAAGATATATCAGACATTGTAGCCAGCAGATTCGTACTCTGGTATGAGCAGTCTGATGGCCTGTGACTCAGACCAAGTAGTTTGTAGGGGGCAGGGGAAAATTCACTCGGTTAGCGGGAGAGTGAAAAACTCGGTCAGGCTCCCTTTATACTTTACATCAATGATGCTCCTTGTCTTGTATTCCCTTAGGATGTCGTGCACGGCGCAGGAGCCCTCCGGTTCTGCGCCTGCTAGGATCATTGAGCAGGCTTGTATAGCTCCAACCTGCACCTAGGACAACCAAAATGGCTGACATCGTGGGCCTGGATGGCCTGCACAACATCGAGGGGTATAAGTGTGATCTGTGTGGAGGCGACTGCGATCCCAAGGCCCAAGAGCTGAACGCTCTGGACTGCACATTTGCGAGCTGCCCAAAGACAGACTGCCTATACCATCAGGAGTGCCTCGAGAAGTACCTCAAAAGCATCAAGCTTGAGAAGTAAGGAGCCCCTTCTACTTGGTTATAATTTTATAGTGCGATGACGCCTGCAGCAAGCCCCGCAAGGTGCCCGAGCTGAGAGCATTCAGCGGTGAGAGTCTGCAATGGGGTTTTGCAGGAATCGCAAGACAGGCTTCAAATGCCCTCGGGGCTGCGGAAAAGGGACAAAGCATGATCACGCATGCCCTGGAAAGGTGAGCGCCGCGGAATAGTCCCAGAATGTCAAGGTTACTGTGTGTTGGACTTCTGATGTGCAGAGGTAGATGAGCACCCCAATGCCATGGGCTTCCGTGCTTATCAAACTGCACTCAGCAGAATATCAGATATTTTCTTACCACCTCTCATGCTTGTGCAGATCACCAAGTCTCATCCCATACACATACGAAATGACGACTGCAAGAAAAGGAAGAAGGTGTGCCCTCACACCCCTCGCAAGTCTGCACTGCTTTACTTGGCCTGACATACTCGTCCTCCCCAGACCAAATTGCTGCAATGGCGCATCCATGACAAGACATGCCATGCTTGTACGGGGGACCGCCTAAATAGCAATGGTGTGAGTGCGGCATGACTGAGCTACAGTACTTACAGTCTGCACAGTCTGCAAGGGCTTGGGCTTTGGCTAAAGCTTGGCACAACAATTCCTTGCATGTGCAGGCACTGCCGCCCCCGCCCATGCCTTTCCAGCCCAAGAAGGACCGGGACAAACCTCCGGAGCCCAAAGCCAAGGAGGGCAGCGGCAGCAAGAAGGGCAAGGAGCCTGCTGTTGTAGAGAAGCCCAAAGCAAAGTCGCCCAGCAAGGCCAAGTGAGGCCTCTGCCCACCCCTGGCATGCTCAACACACTCGACTATCTGCGCATGAGCAGGGTCATACAAGCAGATGAGAGAACATTATATGCTATCCACACATTGTATCTCCTGCCAGGGTCTCATGCCTCCGCTAGATAATGAGGTGCTTGAATCCAGTGATACATGACTTGCTGCCCCTGTGCCGAGTTCTGTATATTAAATGCTGTACATGCATTGAGAGGTGCAATGGTACGAGCAGGGCTGCATCTGTGCCGGTCCAGTCACCCACAGCAACAGCCAAGCAGCAGCTAGAGAACGCGCGGCGGGAGCTAGCAGCAAAGGGTCACAAGGTTGTGGTGCGGCCCATTTCCTTTTGCATTGCCAAAGGGACAATGTTCATGGTGAAGCAGTATGTCAGCTTTCCTGTATAGCATGATGATGCTTGGTCATAAGCTGCTCATCATTTGCTGAGAGCCCTGATGAGCTGGCTCTTCAGCGCCGAAGTAAATGATGAGTAGCTTTATGCAGGACTTGCCAATGTAGGATGCCCCTCAGCCTGCGCTGTGGCTGCACAGGCCAACACGATTGTCCTATTCCCAGCCATTGCAGCAAACATATCTGTCAGCCAGTCGAGATTTTTTTCATGGGACTGTGGTCAAGAGCTGTCCAATGATGATCTGGTGGTAAAATTCCTGACATGCTCGCAGGTGCCGGGAGCCAAGCCGGCTGCAGCGCCTGCGGTCAAGGAGCACCGCAGCTATGCGGAGTTTGAGAGCGAGAAGAAGGCCGCGCCCTCTCCTGTGGCCAACGCCTGGAGCAGCCGCCCGGCACCTGCCAGGTGCCGCCACATTCTTCTATGCACAGCTGTCTCGAATCTCATTCTAGCTTGTCATCAGTGCTCAACACATTACGTTAGTTGTCCCACACAACATGCTGAAATGAGCATGTTGTGGAGATGAGCTTGGTGAAGATGGGCAGGCCTACAGCACTTGGTGTACAGGTTTCCTCATCATGAGTTTGACATTGCAGGGTGGTGCCAGTGGACTACCCGCCACCTCCGCCCCCACCCCCGCCAAAGCCCAGCCCGGTTGCCCAGCCGCAGCCCGGCCCCTGGGCAGCGGCAGCAGCCTCCGTTCCCACACCGCCCACCCCTGCCCCTGCCCGGCCCAAGCCCCAGAGCCTCCGAGCTGTGTCGGTGTTTGCAGAGCCACCAAAGCCTGCCTTAGACAAGGTGTGACTTGATGCTCTAGCCCTCCACAAGGACTATGCTGGAATAGCTGGCCATGCAGACCTTGTGAGTAACCTGCTCTAGCTGTGCCGTTGGAGACCACATGGAGCCGAGTTCATGGCAGCTCTGAGATGTTGCTATGGCTTTGGGAATGCATGCATGAGCGCACTTTCCTTCTGTAAGGGCTGCCTGCAAAATGCCAGTGTATAGCAGGCAGGACTGAGTGTTAAATCACCAAGAACATAACACATGAGGTGGCTGCAGGGCAAGATACTGGTGGGTGGGGAGCTGGCGGAGCCGGAGGGGAAGCTGAGCAAGGCGCAGAAGAAGAACATGAAGCGCATGGAGAAGAAGGCCGCTGCCCGGGCCTCCACCGACACCAGTGTGGCCTCCTCTGAGGTAAGATGCTAGATTACAATATCAGATGCATGGAGTACATAGTCAACATGTCTGTGCAGTGCTCATTGCTAGTCCAGAAAGAATATAGAAATGCCAGGTTCAGGAATAGTCTCATCCAGGCTCTGTTAACTGCATCACGCTTAGGTAGTCGCTGGTAGGCTGACCGGTATTGGTGTCACAGCATGGATGAGCCATCCTGGGTGTGATCAGCCAGTACAGGACAGCCCTATAGGACACTATGGAGGCGTGGTGCAGGCCTGCAAGGCCATATGCAATCAACCTGCTGAGGTCGTATGGGGCATCCAGAGAGGCATGTGACCACAGCTTGAGGGATCAATGCAGCATCGGAAGGCTCCGGATTCTGACAGACCTCGTCGTTTCGCAGATTGTGTCGGAGATGCTGGAGACCATCTCGGAGGAGATGTCGGAGCCCACAGGCGAGGCCGAGTCCAGCCTCACCAAGGCCGACAGCTTTGCCGAGGACCGCAGCAGCCCTGAGATGTCCCCAGAGCTGCCCTCTGACCATGAACGCTGTATACAGGTGAGCTGTCTTACCAGTCTGCATGCAGCATTAAGCATTGCTTTGCCCTACAATGAACCCCCATGCAGCTCCGTCAGGGCAATCAAATCTGAAGAGAATGACATTGCCCTGTCATTCCTCCGGAAAACCAGACAATGTGTATAGTGTCAAGAGGGTCAGGGTAGCCATGTGCTCGGACGGTCCTGCACAGCAGCTGCACAACTTCTGGGCTGCCTGCTGCTGTGCATGTGCTCAGGCCACGATATGTATCAAGCAGCATGGCAGCCCTGCCGTACTAGACTGTAAGGGTGGCTCTGTAGTATGGGCTGTCAAGGTCTCACATGTGAGGTCTTGCTTGCAGGCGCTGATGCACACCAAGGCCAAGTACCTGATAGGGCAGCTGCGCTCGCTGGGCTTCCAGGACTGGCAGTGCGCGGTGGCCATCCTGCAGCACGGCAGCCACCTGGAGGCCTGCATCGCCTTCCTGCTGGAGGACCACGTCACCTCCGAGGAGGAGTCGCGGGCCTACATGGTTGCTCACACGCTGGCGCCCCCCATCGATGTCACCGAGGAGCTGCAGATGCTTGCGGAGGCACAGGTGCTCTTTCATCCACTGACTATCACACATGCACACATGAGTCCACAAACCCTTTGCAGGGGTTGAAGCCTCTGCTACGAGAATATCCCAGCGGCGTGAGAGCAACAGCTTACATGCCGTCAAATTAAACCACTTGTTTCCAGTGGGGATACCGGCATGAGAAATGTCAGATATGTGCACACCTGGATGTAACGTGGGGTGTGGTTTGGACTGCATCATGGTGAGGGCTATTGTAGGGTATCATAGCACTAATACCCATGGCGCCATGCAGGGCTTTCTGGGCCTTCCCATGGATGTTGTGGAGCGAGCAGTGGCAGACGCTGACGGGGACTTAGAAGCAGCAGTCGACTCGCTACTAGAGCGCGCCGAGCGGCCGCCCGAGCAGGAGGTGGTCACCCCTAAACAGGCCTACCTGCAGCTCAACAACCACCACCAGCATGCGCTGCCTCAGCAGAACGGCCACCCGCCATGGCAGAGCACGCCCACACGACCAGGCAAGCCTCCTAAAACTGATGATACCTAGCAGGCGCCTCCTCTGTGTGTGTCATATATGTAATATGATGTTGCGCTGTGCTGCACACAGCAGCTTCGGGGCGGGCGCCTGAGGCTGTCGCTTCTACATGTTCAGCCGCTCCTTCTGGGAGCAGCAGCAACATGGCAAACTTGAAAGCAGGTGTTGACTCTGCATGATGCAAAGTTTGCAGTCGGGCCATGCTTGACAATAGCTTGCGGCTATGCAGATGCCGTAAGCAGCACGCCTCTGTCTGCCTCCAGCCGCTCGCCATGGGAGCAGCAACAACACCAACTACATGCGCAGCACCAACAACACCAGCTCCATCCGCAGCAGCAATTACAGCAGCAGCAGCAGCAACACGGCCTGCCTGTGCACAGCAATGGCCTGCCTCACCCTGAGAAGCCCGGCCTCTGGTCTTGCCTAGATAGCTCTGGGGATGCCAGCACCAACAGGTGGGGTTTCACGTGACCTCTGCAGCTGGAAGGCCATGAGCAAGCATGCTGCAAGGCACAAGTCTGTATGCCCTTGCCATAGAACGCATCAAGAGCCCCTCATATGACCGTCTGAGAAGCCTCCAGGTGCCTATTAGAAGCACAGAGACATTGTTCTTGTACACATGTTGAAGTCATTGCACAGAGATCAAGATTAGAAAATATGACAAAAGGCATTGCAGCCAGTCATTTATTGTAAGACTGCATCTGATGCATCACAGTGCAATCGCATGCTCCGCAGCCAATGACGCGGTCTGTGCAGTGCTGAGGTTCGCAACTGCAATGCAGGTGGGACTCGATGGGTTCTTCCCAGGCGCAGCAGCAACAGCACCCTCAGCAGCAGCAGCAGCTGCATGCCAGCAAGGCGCCAGCTGGCCAGAAGCAGCCGCCACCACCCCCGCAGCCTGCAGCCAATGGTGCTGCGCACATGCAAGGCCTTTTCTCATCAGGTGCGTCTCTCCTCGGACTGCCAGCCAATGCATGGGTGCATGTGTGCTCTGAGAGTGCACCAAGCTGCAGGCCTGCGCTTTCCTCAGCATGGGACAGATGAGCTGCCTTTTCTAGTAAATGGCACTATAATGTGACCTAATGATTCCTGCAGGCCTGAACCTGTCCATGAGCAATGGTGATATCCTCAGCAGCCGGCTGACCAGCTACCAGACGGCTATCAGCGGCGACGCAACGCCCACAGCAGCCCCAGAGTCGCAAGGCCCCTGGGAAACCCCCTACCTGCAGGGCACGTCCGTGGCCTCCTCACAGGTGTGCACGCCTGGGTTGTACGCATACTTCTCTTTTGAAGCATGCTGACCTTCGATGCCAGCTTGAGTTAATTGCCACCGTCGCTGGTTTCGCTCGCCCCTGCTAAGCAGCCGATTTGGTGCAGATCAGTAGCGATGAGTGATACTGCTAACAGTGTCAATTGACCCAAGATGGCTTCAGGTCTGAGTAGGAGATGTCATCTCAGGTCCGCGTCTTACAGGCAGTAGGCTGGCAGTCCCATAGCATGAGACAAAGGCGGCTGACAAATGTAGAGCGTAGCAGGGCACAAGCAGAGGCATGCTGCTGCAGGGGCATGGTGAGGGCTTCAGCATGTTCAGCGCGGACAATGGGCGACAAGGCTATGCGGAGGGCAAGGCCGGCAGCATTTGGGGCGACAGCCAGTCGCGAGCAGCCAACATGGACCACTACACGCAGCTGCTGCAGCAGGGGCCTGCCGTCAGGTCCTCCCTAGACTCCCGAAGCAGTGGCGGCCTCTTTGGAGGTAGGTCTACCGATTACATCGGCTACCACTTGTCATTGCATTTTCGTCAGCCACGCCGAGATCAGAGCCAGACCAGGCAGCTTCTGCCATTGGAAGACACCTGCAGGCTTTGCATGCCTGAGATATTTGCATGGCTCGTAGTGCACCAAAAGTCTCGTCACCAGGGCATGGACGTGCTGAGACAGGAGATGTTGTCGAGAGCTGTAGCGTGTCACCGTGAGCATGGCATGGCCTTTATATGCAGAGCTTGTCTCATGACAGTCGCACCGTTTGCAGGGCAGCCAGAGCTGTATCAGCAAGGCTCAGGCGGGCTGAGGCAGGATGCAATGTTTGCGAGCCAGGCATCAGCAAGCCCCGGGCCTGTCCTGCACCAGAGCAGCCCCTGGGCAGCCTCCCCTCTGGGCAATCTGGGCACGCACGGGTCCATCTGGTCCTCAATGCCATCTGAGAGGTGCAGCTCCGCTCAGGCCTGCTGTGTGCCATGCCCTTTGTAGCCTGCCTTGCATGGCGTCATGTTGTGGGACCGTTCACTCGTCCCGCCAAATGAGGCAGCAGATATTGCATGGGAAGCTGTGCAGGGCTTGCATGGCCTTGTTTTGTGGCATGCATGAGTGTTCAAGATGTGCCCGACTGAAGGTGGTTGTGTGGGTGCAGCAAAGTAGGCGTGGACGCGCCTGAAGCAGCGCTGCTGGCGGCCGCAGCGGTGGCGAGCGATCCGGAGCCGCTGAACGGCGCTCGAGATCCCAACGACCCTGAGCTGGAACTGGACTCCCTCATGGCCACCCTCATGTGCTCCTAGCAGCGCTCAGGCGTCACATGGCTATACTAAGGGGTCATGCTGTCATGTGTGGGGCCTTTGTGTGCATAAAGTAGCTCAATAGAACGCACAATTTGAGGTTGCTGAGTCGACCTTCGTAGAAGAAAGCATAGCGACGCCTGATCACAGAATTAAGAAATTAAGCGGCCATCAGGGAGAACAATTGAGGAGGAGGGCCTGCGGGATCCTTGCAGTGTGCTTGTAGCATCTGGGAGGACTGAAAGGCTTTTGGAGACCTGATTTTAGCATTCAGTCATAGGGCATGAGGTAAAGTCTGATGTGATCATGGAGTCTTGTGCTCATGAAACTACCATTCACTTCTTTATAGATGCAAATGTATCTGTCTGATTTGTGTTATGGCAGCAGCTAAACCTGAGCGATCACTGTGATGCGCGTGCTGTGAGGGTTTATGGGGTTCAAGTCATGTAGAGCCTACACAGGCTCTCAGATGGGACAACGGTTACACCAAACTTTCCTTCCCACTGGAGCAAGATGTCGCGTATGGCCGAGATGTTCCAGAACGTTTTGGCTTTGCTGACAGCACCAGATCCGGTAGATAGCTGGCTGTACCGCATCTGTCAGAGTCACGGAGTCGATTGCACCATCACTTGGCGGAGGCTGATCACGGCCTTCTCTGCGTTGTTAGTCGCCACAATCATATATGTCATAGTCAGTATAAGGCGGGCGAGATGGGAGGTAAAAGGTCTGCCAGGATTTGTCCGTTGGAGAGCCTTCCTCTGGGTCGTCATGCATCACACCATCCTTGCTTGAGTGCAGAAACGGCTTGCAACCGTCGAGAGATGGTCAAAGGAGCTAGCAGAAGTCTTTATCAAATACGAGAAAGCCAATATCCAGCGAATGGAGGTAAGTGAAGCGCCTGATGGCTCCTATGTCAACGTATGGGGTCAACACAGGCAGGCGGCCAATGCATGCACTGCCCTCCCTTATGCTGGATCGTGGCGAGGTAGGCCGACTAGATGTTCTGATCTGCTCATACAAGCTCACCTTCACCGCACCTTCACCGCCCGTCATGCCATGCAGAGCTTCGCAGCACGGGTACATGACAAATTTCTGGAACTTGACAAGCACTTGGGAGTGGGGCCAAAGCCAGAGACAGATGCAGAGAGCCATGCAAAAGAGGTGCCAGTTTGCAAAGAAGACACGCAGGCACCCTTCCAGAAGAAGGGCGGCAAGAGATCTGCAGATGCAAATCCGGCACATGCAGCTGGAGCTCCATCTCCAGATGATGCCGCCAATCATAGTCAGAAAGGAGTGATTTTCGCTGATACCCAGCCATGACTTGGTGAGGGAGGCTCACCATAAAGATTCAGGCACAGCTGGCAGCTGAGGGTCTCAGTACAGCAGAGTGCAATTCCTTACATTACCATGCCAAAGAGCAGTAGTCTTCAATTTTCGTCTCGGCGTGCCGGTTAGTTTTTGATATCATTGCGCATCATGTCAACACCACATCTAGTGCTACCTGCAGCTAGAGCGCTGCCTGGCCGTACAATATAGTGACCTCTGAGAGACACACGGGTCTTGACAAGCCTGAGTATTTGCCATCTTCCCCTAAGGCCTGCTAGTGGCAGCTGTATGCCAGACTAGGTTGTCACAGCTCAATGTTGAGCCGGTCTAGAGCTTCACGCCCTCTGGAAGCACCCTAGCCAGCACGTCAGCTGACAGCCTGTCCACCTGCACAAGCCAATGCATGCTCAGACAAGCCTTTCATAATAGTGTGTATTGCACAAGCACTCCTGACTTCAGTGTCAGCCGATAATGCCCACTCAGCAGCACTTTCACTCTTTGTGCTAGCCCGCTCAACAGTCTGCATCCCTCAGCACAGCACGGCTTTTTCTATGAGTGACGCAGGCACACCCAGGCACTCCAAGCCAGTCCTGAGTCAGCAGACAGGGTAACGTGCACCATCGGATTTCTCTAGGCTGCACATGGGAGGCAAGCACACCTGGGAGTCCAGGTCTTTGAGGGCAGCCTCCTTCTCCTTCTCCAGAGCATCCAGGGCTGTCTTCAGCTCCTTGTCGATTTTCTGCAGCAGAGCCACACATCGATGAGCCTCGGGCACATCACCGTACCAGTCATGCTTCTCAAGACTTCATCATACGAGCATGCAAGATTTTCTACAAGCGTCTAGCCACACCCCTCATGCCAATCCGCAAGGTCATCAAGCACACACCCGCAGCTGACTGGCGCTGTGCTGTGCCATGCTGAGCCCTCAAATTTCACGTCAGGACATATGAGGGGGATCAGGGCCTCACCGACTTGACCTCGTTGAGGCGCTTGTCGCTCTGGGCCTGCGCCTCGGCCTTGGCCTCCTGGATCTCCTTCTGGGCGGCCTGGCGCGCCTCCGCCAGCACCTTCTCGGCCGCCTCCTGCCTCGACTTGATCTCGTCGTCGTTGCCCTGCAGTGCGCGTCTCACAGCTCAGCTACCAATGTACGTACAGGTGCCGCATCATGCTTTGACTCAGCACGGCTGCTCGATGTCAGCTCATTATTGTTGCCCTAAGCGCACGCCTCAAAGCTCGGCTTGACACTGACCCATGCATGCAGCACAGTGGCACCTAGAGCTGCTATGTAGTGCTCCTCTCAAACTCCCTGCCAGCCTGCTGCGCTGCCACCTGTTCCAGGCTGAGACTGTGCAGATTTCACGTTATCCTGACACCCCAGCAAGAGTCCGACAACATGAAATGTGACACACATTTGCAGCTCGGAACAGGATTAAAAGACAGCAGCGCAACTATGTTTGGTGTTCTGAGGCGTATGCAATGTGAGCAGACCCAGATCATGCACAAGCTAGAGAGCAGTACACCTGGGCTTGATATCATGATATATGCGGAAGATTGGCATTCTTGAGAGTGGCTTGCCTTGAACTTCTTCAGCTGATCCCTGATGTAACCATCACGCTCGTCCAGGACCTTGCCGACGGGGCCAAACCAGAACTTGTCCAGGAACACCATGAGGAGCAGGAACTGGCCAGCCATGATGGGCAAGGTCAGGTTGAAGTCGAAAATCTTTCCGGCATCTGCGTGTGCTGGCAGCGCCATCAAAGCGTTGCTGATTGCTACGAGGGCTGCTGGCCTAACGAAAGCTGGGAGCTTTGCATCCCTGCGAGCAGCAGAATAAATCAGTCCCAGAGATGCTTTCTCCGCACTCTCATTGACCCGCGCAGATTGCCACAGCCTCGCAGATGAGTGTTAATTGCCCCAACAGCATGCTGCAGCTGCACAGATTCATCGCGTGTTGCTATGGCAGGCCCCAAGCTGATCTGCTGGTGATGCGGGCCTTTGCAGCACCCCAGGTGGATGCAAGGGGCATGGCAGTTGCATGTGATCATTCGCAGGATGAAATGCACCTGACTGCCTGCTGTGCTGCTGCCTGAGCCTCGTTCTGTGACTTCTGTGACCGCACCACAAAGCTGGCCCTACGCCCCTGGGCTGCTGAGGGGGCGCGCAGAGAGACCGCGAACGGCCTAAGGCTCAGCTGCTGGAGGGCCGTGGCTACCATGGCTGCTATATCGACCTGTCACGCTGTACCCAGAGCTCCAGCTGATGGCCCTTGCTTTCAGCCTCTGGATAGATCGAGTGAAGTTTAGGAGGGACGCTACAGGGTCGCCCACTTATAGCATATTACTAAGAGGCAGTTCAACTTTTCAAGGAACAGCTTTGCCTCCAGGTAGAGCAGAGAAGCAGGCGCAGCAGCTTCCTACCGGCGGGCAGAGCATCACAGCGGGTGCCTTTGCTGGTCAGAATGTCTCGCGGCAGGCCGGGCCCCGGCCTGAGCGCCCGCAGAGCTGCATAGGTTGTGAAGTTGAGGTATTCAGCATGCCAGCAGTCTTCGAGGCTCAGACGGGCGTCCAGCGGCTGCGCTGAGACATCATGCTCCATCACAACTACACCGCGGGCGAGCAGGCCGAAGCCTTGAACCGCGAGAATGGCAGTCAGGGCTTACAACAGGGCAGAAATGCACCCACGCAGCAGAAGGGGAAGAGGAAAGAGGAGAACGCCAAGGTCCGACCACGAACCTCACAAGTGCTATACTGACGTCCGCCTGGGCATGCGCGACCATGACATGAGGCTCCACTTTCGCTAACAACAACACGTGGCCATGGGCATGGTGCTATTGTCCCCCCATATCGAGCATTGGCATGCAGACTTTCCAGGCACTGGGCGCCCCAAAGAAAGGAAGACCTGCCTTTGGAGACATCACTAATGCAGCGGCAGCAGCAAGACACATCGTTTCTTCTGAGGAAGAGGTGAGCGCCCAACTCCAGGCAGCAAATAGTTCTTATGCCATCGACAGCGCTAGGGACGTCCAACACCAGCGGCAGTCTCTCCTTTGCAATATTAGACATCAATAGACTATCAAGCATGCATTTCGATGTTCAGATTTTCCCTCCTGAGACCTACTGAGTTGATCGATGGCCTCGCAGCCCTTTGGTAAACCTTCCAGTAGAGCAACAGATATTGACAGGGATTGGCTGGTATAGTCTTTGGGGGAATACACAGGCCCCAATCGCCGCAACAAGGTTGATTCTTCGGAGAATCGAATGAACATATCCCCATCTTGGTCTATGTATTGCAGGTAGCTAGATTATCCCTGGAGCATGAGCACTCACAGCAGCAGCGATCGGATGCCGACGAACGGCCGACCATTCCATATGAGACATCGAGTGGTAAGCCACTAAAGCACCTAGCCTCATGGGCATGGCCACTTTCAAATCCTAGCTTAGAAGCAGCGCTGAGACGCCCATCAGGCTCTGCTCTCCTGGCCGGCAGACTCCTCTGCAATCCTGACAGCAGCTTCTATATTGCAGGGAGATCAATGCAGATGGAAGTGCACAGACCAGCAGCAAGCCCGCAGTGGATTGACATAGACTCTGCAGACATGGAGAACCCCATGGCATGCACAGAGTACGTGGAGTCCATTATGGATCACCTCTACCAGGCAGAGGTATGCCCAGACCCTTTCCAACCTTCGTATACCTTTACAAGAGCTGCCCTTCTTTCACCAGCAGGGGGGGGATATGCATGTGCTTTGTCATCAGTCAAGATCAGCCCGTAGTCATCAGCCGTAATCGGCCTGTTGTTGCAGTAGCATAGTTGCTGTGATCCCTTGCTCAAGAACATATGCTGCTGCAAACAGACGCAGCAGTCACCTGCACCTGCCTCTCTCACCATTGCATGACCTACCTGTAGCCCATGGCCAATAGACCTGACGCGATATCAGATTTCTAAGAACTTGTGCACTGCCCTGCAGAGGAGACGGCGACCGCTATCAGGCTACATGAGCATCGTGCAGACAGACGTGCATGCTGGCATGCGCAGCATCCTAGTAGACTGGCTTGTAGAGGTGTCCCTGGTAAGACCCGCCAGCTCACCCACTCTTCACCTATCTATGTCCAGTCATCAGTGGCCCTGATGATGACCCCCTGACATTTATTGACCACCAGACCTCTCATGACACCAAATGTGTTTTCCTCTCTGATGCGCAATACCGCCTCATTGCTTTCCATGCCTGCCAGAGTACACAGTGGAACCCGTGTAGTTGCTCTGCCTCAGCTCCCGGACAGCATCAGGTTGTGGAGCTACAGAGTGCAAAGTGCAACATGCCTGGCGTGCGGTATGCAGGAGTTCAAGCTGGTGTCAGACACGCTGTTCCTGGGGGTGTCCTGTATAGACCGCTTCCTGAGCATCCAGAACGTCTCCCGCTCGCAGCTGCAGCTTGTGGGCGTCACCTGCATGTTCCTGGCCTCCAAGTACGAGGAGATCTATGCTCCCACGGTACGTCCCCAGCCTCCTTTGCCCGCTCACATCTTATCACTGATGGCAAGCAGCAGCTCGGCCTGTGCAGTAGGTTGTCTTCCAGTAAAAGGTCATGCTCTTCAGTGTATGGCCCCAGCAGTGCCACAGCATAGAAGTGGCCCCTTGACAGGAGTCAGCAGCACCTGTAGTTGGGAGTTGGCTGGGGCTTGAGGCTCAGAGTGTGACAGAGGTGTTTGAGCAGCAGTCCAGTGCTTCCTTCAGGCAGTGTTCAGGGCTGCACCTACCCGCACTGACTCAGCTGAGGGCTCGCAGTGCGTCGGTTGCAGCAGCGAGTGCATTGCAAAGGCACCAATTGCTCTTGGGGCTGAAGCATGTTGCAGGGCCGCAGCTTCCCGCTGGAGGGCTTACAGAACGCTATCTGCAGAATGCGCATGCTGAAACCACCAGCTAGGTTCATGCTGAGCTGTGCTTGTGCTGCAGGGGGAGGAGTACAGCTACATCACGGACAACACCTACTCCAAGAGGGAGATCCTGCGCATGGAGGAGATCATCTGGGGCGCCCTCAAGTTCGAGCTGACGGTGCCCACGCCCCGCACCTTCCTGCGCCGCTTCATCAAGGCCTCCGCGGCCGACTGGCCCCCCTCCAGCATCTGGAGGTGCGCGCTCCTGCCCCTGCAGCGTGCCAGTGCAGCTTGAGATGGAAGTGATCTCTGCACCATGTCTGGCGTCCCCTGTGGAGCCAGGGCGCCTGCAATGGCTCAGCAACCTGACAGCTCAGATACGCATGAGAGATACAGCTGCGCTGCCCTCATGTTCAGCAGTGTACCATTGTTTTGATGGGTGATGAACATCACATGTTTCTCACAATGAGCGATGAGGCCTCTCTGCACATGCTCGTGTCTTTACGAGACCGGCTGTGCTACTGAATGCTTGGGCTAGCCCCTACAATGTCAACCAGATAGCCTTGTTATACCAGCAGGCAAGCAGGCCTTTGTAGCAGTCAAGCGTGATCCTGCGTGGCGCTCAGGGTTCTGTACCTGGCATGCAGGGTGCAGCACGAGTACCTGGCGGCCTACATCACAGAGCTGGCGCTGCCCGAGTACAGCGCGCTGCAGTGGCTGCCTTCCATCATCGCGGCAGCCGCCGTCCTGCTGGCGCGCCACATCTGCGCCATCAACATCCCCATCATGCGCAGCCTGCAGCCCTGGTCGCCCACCCTCCAGCACTACTCCGGCTACAGGTGCGCGCTCACCTGCTCACATGTTTACATTAGGAACGTCAGGCTGCCACCCCGATCACACACCCTCCAGCACCACTGTGGCAGCAAGTGCAGCTCCCGCAGCACAGCTCAGGCATCAGCTCATATGCCTCACTGTGCTGGCGTCTCGCGCTCATCACCATCAGGGCCGCTCGCCAGAGTAGCGCAAGACGCCCAGCACAGTGGTGCTTACTGGTGGCAACTGCATGTGCGCTGCCCGCCACCCTCTGCAGGAGTCAGACTGATGGCAGAAATACAATGCACATGTTGATGCAATTCACATGGAGGGAGAAGTCGGTGAATCCTGTCGCAGGCCCAGCGAGCTGAGAGAGTACGCGCCAGCGCTGCACGCCTTCCACAGCAGCTTACTCGTGGTAACTGCATACTAGTGCTGTCTGGCAATCTTCGCAGGAGTCTACCCGATTTGAAATGTCAGTGCTTCCTGTCACAGGCCCAGCGAGCTGAGAGAGTGCGCAACAGCGCTGCATGCCTTCCACGTGAAGGCCAGCCGGCGGACGCCGCCCGCAGAGGCCAAGACGGCCATCTATGAGAAGTACGCGCAGCACCGCTACCACAGCGTGGCCATGCGCCTGAACCCCCCTCTGGAGCTGCCCCCCCAGCTCTTCGAGGACCCCGAGGCCTGCATGGAGTTGTGACAGCTGGCACCAGGGCTGAGCCACAATTGGCGCTCGCCCCTCTGCAGAAGTCGCAACCCTGACAGCAGCCGCATGGCACCCTCTGCCTGGCCAGAAGGCACCGCCCCAAGTACTTGATGGAAGAGATCTGTGTGCTGGGACGCCCTGCTAGGCTTGCAACCCTCATGTGACAGAGCTGCAGAGCAATCTGTGGGGGTTGGGGGAGGAGAGGTGTTCATAAGAGGCCTCTAGCTGGCCTGAGATGGCATTGCACATAGTTGGACAGAAGAAGCAAGCCTCCAGCACTGCTGCGGCATGCGCTCATTGCAACGGATGCAAGGCAGGCTCAATAGGATGATCCGCGTGGACGTGTTGAGAAGCTGCTGTGTAAAGAGCATCCGGCGCAGGCAAGCCATGTTGGCTTTCGTCGTAGCTGATAGTGAGAGGGTCATTGTGACAATGCGTGCCTATGGTCAATCAAAATGGGATTGCCCCTGCCAGGCTGGTAGCACACGCATGCGGCTGGAAAACAAGATCTTCCAGAAGCAGAGTGTGCGCGGTTCTTGTGGCAAATGTGAGCGATGATGTGTGAGATCAGGTGTAAGGTACTCGATCTGACTCTGATGGTCAATGGTGACCCACACTCACCTAGGACTCGGACTCTACACTCTGTAAGAGTGACTTTTGCATACTGGCTGACAAGACAGGCTTCCTGCGCTTTGGGTTCAGCCAAACTCAACACAACCAAAACAAGTTGTGCTGCCGTACACACAACACTGCTTTGTACGATGTACTGTTGGCAAGCAGAATGCCATGTACACTGGAACTGAGCTGCGCCACCCTAGTGCGCTGAGGAAATCCTGCTCCGCCCACTCAGCCCACACAGCAGCCAAGTAACAAATGCTACTAGTACTCCAAGTGCCAAAAGGAGCTGTACCTTTGGACTGCGTGGCGTGCCAGGGCCCTTGTAAACCTTGCCAACTGCCGACTGATGGGCCTGGCCTTACTTGCCTCCCCTGGACTTTAGAAGTGTGACAACATCATTTATATAAACAAATCTTCATTATGATGGCGAGATACCGGTGGTCATTCACCTACAGTGGGGTGGATGCCTGTGCAGAATACTCTGCTCAAAACACTTTCCTGGTGATGAGGCACAGTCCCTCTCTCATCCTTGGTCTTAATGGTGTCGGAAGAGTCATTGACTGAGGTGTGCGCTTGCGGAATCCGTTCGGAAGGTCTCGGAAGTGATGACGTTGCTTCAGCACATGCGCCAGCTTGCTGAACGGACGTCGGTAAGACGCCTTGGAAGCCACTGCCAGAACATGCTCAAATTCAAGATGCTTGCTCCTCTCATCTTTGACAACGGGCTGTCGGAGTTCATCCGCAAGTGCGGCATGATGCCTGCCCTTGTGTCCGGCTCACTATAGGCTGGGCGCTGTCCTCGTGCGGAATAAGCGCCAGTGATATCTGGACATCGTATACAGAGCTTGGCAGCGGAAGGCTGCGAAGGCATTGCAGCCTTTGTGATGGCGGACATTGACTCGGTACTCGCATCATGGGCCACTGACAACTTCATGGATGGAGCGCAAGAGGAGGCCAGAATTTCTTCATCCGACGTTGTCACTCGCACGCATATTGGTGACACCGTCAAGATGCACTTTCTCTCCTACTATGGCAATGTGTCTATGGAGACCTACACCAAGAAGCCAGTCGCTAAGTTGTTGGGATGGCTGGCCAAGCTGTATATCTCAACCACGGCTGCAAAGGATCATCTAACGCACTGTCGCCACTACTTCTTGGAACAAGAATGGGATCACATGAGCTGGCAGCCTCGTAAGAGGGTGAGCTGCCTCCCTTGCTACCGCCCCTGGGGTATTGTATTGCTATATTGGAAACTCATGTGATTTGCCCCCATGGGAATTCTCAAGATTACGTGCTAGCTTTGACGCTCGTTACCGCGGAAGGTTGGGTTACTCTGGCTCTACCACACCCTGCAGACGTTCCGGCGGATGAATGGACAAGGACGCTAAACAAAAGAGTGTACATCATCACAGACCTGCTGGTGGCCTCATCAGGATTATGATCATGGTTGTATTCTCCCCCATATTGAGCATTGGCATGCAGGGTTTCCAGGCACTGGGCTCCCCAAAGAAGGGAAGACCTGCTTTTGAAGACATCACAAATGTAGCGGCAGCAGCGAGACATGTTGTTTCTTCTGAGGAGCAGGTGAGCGCCCAATTTAAGATAGCATATGTATTTCATGTAGCAAATGCCGTGGGTCATGCCATCGAGAGCGCCAGGGACGCCCAACACCAGCGGGAGTCCTCCTCTGAGATTGTAGACTACACCACCGTGCATGCTCTTCGATTTTCAGCTTTTCTCTCTTAGGACCTTCCGAGTTGATTGATGGCCTGGCAGCCTTGGAACAATATTTACAGCAGGGCAACAAAGATTGGCAAAGATTGGCTAGTCTATTAGATGTACAGGCCCCAATTGCCGCAACAAGGTTGTGCCTTCGAAGATTTGAATAAACATACCTCCATCGTGGGCTACGTGTTGCAGGCAGCTAGATTATCCTTGGAGCATGAGCACTCACAGCAGCAGCAATCGGATGCCGACGAATGGCTAACCATTTCGTATGAGGCATCGAGTGGTGAGCCACCACAGCAGTCGGCTCTTTCTGGGCATGGTCACATTCAAATCCTGGTCCAAATGCAGCACAGAGACGTCCATCAAGCTCTGCTCTCCTGGCAGGTCGACTCCTTGCTAAGCCTAATGGCATGCTCTTTGTACATTGCAGGGAGATCAATGCAGACAACATGCCGACAGTGGATTGACATAGACGCTGCAGACATAGAGAACTCCGTGGCATGCACAGACTATATGGAGTCCATCATGGACCACCTCTTCCAAGCAGAGGTATGCCCGGGCACTGCCCAGGCTTCCTGTTCCAGACGAGAGAAGTGCATGCCCTTCTTTGACGAGCAGCAGGGAGGGGTGCATGTGCTTTTGTCATTGCTCATGATCAGCTATGATCATCAGCCGTGATCGGCCTGTAATTGCAGCAGTGCAGATGCAAGATTCCCCACTCAAGATAACTCAAGCACATTTACAGCAGCAATGGCACAATCACTCCACCATCATTGCATCACCTATCAGAGGCGAATGGCAGATGGACCTGAGGCAAGAACCAATCCCTGAGGCTTATACACTGCCATGCAGAGGAAATGGCAACCCTTAGCAGGCTACATGAGCATTGTGCAGACAGACGTGCATGCTGGCATGCGCAGCATCCTCGTAGACTGGCTTGTGCAAGTGTCCCTGGTGAGATACACAAATCACCTTACCCACCCCCTACATATGTACGGTCAGTCATCACTAGTTGTGACGGTCACCCCTTGACACAAGAAACGACTGCAGCATTGCTCGTGACTCCAGATTCTCTGTTCTCTCTGCGCAGTGCATCCTTGTCAGCAATATATCAAGAGGCACTGCCTCGATTATCGTGACTCGCTCAGGTCATAAAATTGAAGATGCACAACAAAACAATGCTGATGTGCCTGATGGGCTGCGCAGGCATTCAAGCTGGTGCCAGACACGCTGTTCCTGGGGGTATCCTGTGTAGACCGCTTCCTAAGCATCCAAGACGTCTCCCGCTCGCAGCTGCAGCTGGTGGGCGTTACCTGCCTGTTCCTGGCCTCCAAGTATGAGGAGATCAACGCTCTCACGGTATGCCTGCTGTCTGCTATGCCCGCTCAGATCGTTTCACAATGGCAAGCATGACCAGACCCTATATTCCAGCGGGAGGTTGATACCGCTTTAAAACTCATCCTTGCACAGTCTCAGATGCATCAAAGCATGGTAGAGGCCTTCCAATGCAAGCATTTGAGAGGAATTAGTCGCTCAAGATAAGGCACAGCGTGTGAGGTGTCCGGGCAGCATCTTATTGCTTCATTCAGGCGATCTTGCACGCACTTCGCTTGTGCCTGCCACTGCCCGAGGGCTTGCAGTGCGTTGTCTGCAGACAGCGCATAGTGAAGGCGCCAATATCCGATATACTGACCCGCGTCATACTGCGAAGCCGCAATCGCCTGTATAGAATCCACTGAGAGATCCCTGCAAATGCCCATAAAGGAAGCACCCGCTGATGTCATGCTGACCATGCTTGTGCTGCAGGGGGAGCAGAGCAGCTACATCACGGACAACACCTACTCCAAGAGGGAGATTCTGCGGATGGAGTTGAGCATCTTGAAGGCCCTGAAGTATAAGCTGGCGGTGCCCACGCCCTGCACCTTCCTGCACCGCTTCATCAAGGCCTCCACGGCCGACTGGCCTCCCTTCAGCATCTGGAGGTGCGGGCACATGCCCTCACAGCATATCAGTGCGGGCCATTGATGTCCAGGTTGCTGCACAATGTCTGGCATTCCCTGTGGAGCAAGGCTGTCTGCATCGGCTCACAAAATTCCACCTGGCGTGCGACAGAGACAGACCAGCACTGAACCAGGTGTCCTGTGTTGGCAATGTGTGGTCATTTGTCTCAAACGCCTCCTCAGGACAATGGACACACGTTTGTATCCTCCAGGCCCGTCTGCAACTGAATGCTCTGGCTCGGCCCTCAGATGCTGAACAATTATGCTCCACGTGACCTGCAGCCATGCACGCGTTCTGAAAAGGCCAGTCACATCTGTCTAACACATCTGCTGTGCTCAGATCCTCAGAACCCATGTCTGGCATGCAGGGTGCAGCACGAGTACCTGGCGGCCTACGTCACAGAGCTGGCGCTGCCCGAGTACAGCGCTCTGCAGTGGCTGCCTTCCATCATCGCGGCAGCCGCCGTCCTGCTGGCGCGCCACATCTGCGCCATCAACATCCCCATCATGCGCAGCCTGCAGCCCTGGTCGCCCACCCTCCAACACTACTCCGGTTACAGGTGCACATCCAGCCGCTCGCATATTCATACTTGGATGTCCAGGCTGCGACCCTATAATCAGACACCCTCAATACCACCATGTCTGCAAATGCAGCTTCTGCAGCACAGGTCAGTCTTAGATCAGCAATGTGACCGTGCTGGGATCCTAAGCTGAAGCTAGCGAGGTAGTTCCGGTACAGCTCAATGGTGGCAGCTGCATATGCGCTGCCTGGCGCCCCATTCAGAGGTCAATCTGATCGTGCGATCTTGATGTGAGATGTCAGCGCTCCCTGTTGCAGGCCAAGCGAGCTGAGAGAGTGCGCAACAGCGCTGCACGCCTTCCATGTGAAGGTCAGCCAGCGAGCGCCCGCAGAGGCCACAACAGCCATCTACGACAAGTATGCGCAGCACCACTATCACAACGTGGCCATGCGCCTGGAACCCCCTCTGGAGCTGCCACCTCAGCTCTTCGAGGACCCCGAAGCCTGGATAGAGTTGTGATATCTGGCACCAGGGCTGAGCCAGAATTGGAGCTCGCCTCTTTGCAGAAGCCGCAATCCGTGTGAGACCTAGAGGGCAGACCTGGATGCGTAGCACCCTCTGGCAGTGCCTGCCTAGCACTCAGTGCTTCGTGTACTCAAGGAGGACATTTGTGCGCTGGGATGCCCTGCTAGGCAAGCAACCCTCATGGAAGTGTAACAGAGCAGTCTGAGTGGATTGGGGGAAAGAAGTGTTCATTGAGGGCATCCTGCTGGCTGAGATGGCATTGCACATAATTGGGATCTTGCCGAAAGAAGCTCCTTCAGTATGCGCTCGTCGTGATAGATGCGCGCTCAAACTGATGACCCGTGTGTTGAGAGAGTGCTACATAAATGGCATCTGACGCAGGCAAGCCATGCTGGCTTTTGTTGTAGCTCATATTAAGAGGGTGACCGTGACAATGCGTGCTGGAAAATGAAATGGGATGACCCCTGGCAGCATGCGCATGCAGCTAGAATGTGCAAGCTAAAGGAACAAGCACAGTGTGTGCGCTTCATGTGGGAACAATGAGCAAGGATGGGCGAAATTGATTGAAAGTACTCCTCTTACACTGTCACAGCTACCAGGTAGTACCTGTGGGTCTACAACTTCTACGGTTGTGCCAATGAGTCTCATTTCTGTACACCGCAAAAATTCACGCGTGCGTACGGCGAGGAGGAGGCCCCCACACAGGTCCAGAGATCTTTGAGCAAATGAGTGGCTGATACATCACACAAAGCTCGTATGTTGCCTTCGCTCCTACGCCTTTTCCATTGCAGCAAGAGAAGTGTCACTTGGCTTGGTCTCAGCCTCCACAAAAGAGGGCGCATGCATCTTTGTGTCACGAGGAAGTGAGTCGTATCGGTGGGGCTTGTGCAGGAAACACATGTGCGTCAGCTTCCCAGTGGCATCATACTCCACCCCAATCACGCGGTAAGCGACCACCTTTGATGCCCCTGTGCATGCATGCCCCTCTTTTGTGCAAGCTGCTCGAATTTAGAGCTACGAAGAGTGTGCCGATGCTTGGAGAAGCATCCAACATCACACATGCTTCATTTGACTGAAGCCTTCAAGCAAAAGTACAGAAGAAGTTATACACAGCCCTGTACACCTTGAGTAAAGCTCACCTTGTTTGGAGGGCTGCTGGTCATCCCGGCTAAGCTCTGGGGTGTGCACTGGAATTGGAACGCTAGCGCTTGATGAGGCGTTGAGGTGCTGCTTGGTGGGAACTGGCGAGGCCACCAGCACATCTGTGATCATATAGAGTCTCTTGTTGCCCATAGCCCATTTATTCTTGCCCGGTATGGCCTGCAGGGTGTAGCAAATCTGGACCAGATGCAAGCTAGCTAAAGATGTGGGCAAGGCTTGATGCATGACATAGCTGAGTTTTCAATAATGGCCTTCAGTTCCTCTCACAGGAGCTTCATGCACCACATCACGGAAGCGCGTCGTAGAGCATCTGGTGCTGTAGCCCACCCTCTGACGGTCGGGCTTCCAGTTCTGGGGATCCCAGCCCGGGTCTACAGCATAATGGTAAAGTGCGTGCAAGGACTGCTGTGGTGCCGTGGTCGCGGAGACCTTCGGCTCGGCCAGACAGCTCATCAGCGCTGGAAACGACTTCTTGCTGTAGGACGTCATGCGATCATAGCCACTGAAGCTAAATTTCATCTTGACGGCTTCACCATCATATGTCCTTCTATAGAGACCTAAACTGGAAGCGGCCTCCTCTCGCACTCGTGTCAAGAACTCGTCCGTGGTCCATGCTGCCCATGCCGTCTGAATGTCCCGCAGCATGGAGGCTGCATAGTCGTTGCAGTCGTCTGCTGCCCAGCTCGTCAGAGTCCCTATGGGAGTGAGACATCGTTTGCGGCTGTTGCGCACGAGAATATCGCCCAGCCTGTAATCCCGTGCAGCAAGAGACGCAGGCACCATGCCCGAGCAGTCCCTCCATTTTGAGAGCCTCTCCTCACCCATGGTTATTCAAGATGTTCTCGACACAGCTATCGCCCAGCACAACTACTCCTATACGCAAGGTGGCGCTGATGTGTTGACCCGACGTCATCACTTCCGAAACCTTCCGATACAGGTATCTGGAACCTGTACAGAGCGCGTACGGGAGGTGAGTTGCGCGTGCAAGATATCCAGAGGCTTGTGTGATCAGACCATCATTGGGCTCATGGGGCCCATGCCCAAAGCAACTGCAAGCCATGACACCGCATCACTCTCTACACAAGAGCAGCCATTGCACTCAGAACACACATACCCTGTGAATTTTGGATGTGCACTTGTACATTACTTCACACAACACTAGCTGGCAACACAATCTCAATCCATATCAGCTGTGGCTGCCTTCTTGTTGGCACAGAGCTGTACATCGCTATCGGCATTACACACCCTGAATGTCCATGCTGTATGAACACACATGGCAGATACTTAGCTATACAGCTGCTTCTTCCCTCCCACTGGGGCACCATTGCATCGTTGTGCCACCTGCAACTCTGATGGTGAGGTGTTGCTGCTGATTGGGGCATATGCCACCACGGTAATTCTGATCCCGCTCGCCCATCGCACGTAGAGGTGTGGTCAATTGTCCTTGTACTCGGCAATGTCCCTGGCATACCATAGTTTGAGCGCCTCACTTGTTGATTCCTCGGGGCTTCTTTGCAGCAGGCGCCTTGGCTGTACGCTTCCTTCCCTTGCCCTTACCAATTGCACCCTTGCGGCTTTCAGCTGCCTCGAGGCTTGTGGGCTTGTAGATTGCCACTTCTGGCTCAAGCACCTTGAACTCCTTCCCATGGTAATTGTCAGGGTCCACAAGGAACCTTGACTGTTCATTCCAAAGACCCACCTGCACGCCACGCCCATTGCCTCCGTACAGTTCCATTGCAATGATGGGCACTTGCATGCAACAACCATTGTGCTTCAGTGGCAGCCATTCTGACTCAAGACGCATCAGCCAAGAACTACACCAGCGCTCTTGCACGCGATGAAGCAGTTCAGGCAGTGCCATCACGTAATGTAGATGTAGCCCAGTTTATGCAAGCGGGGGAATATGACATTGCACAGCCACCTCGTTGTATGATCAGTCTCTTTTGCACAAGCCACCCAACACACGCTGCCAAACGCGTATCAGCTCCAAACCTAGGGTATCGAGGGGCCACCATGGATGTTGACAGTGGGGCTCACCAGGTAGTCAGGTCCCATGAGTTCTTCCAGGCTTTGCACGGCATGGCTCTGCATTTCAGTCGGTTTCGTTTTGGCTTCCTCGCCCGGCGGCTCCTGCGGCGTCTTTTTTGCTGCAGGCGGCTTTGTATTTGCTGCACGTGGCAGCGTGTCTGCTGGAAGCGGTCTGTGTTCCATTGCCTTCCGTAGAGTGTGGAGGTGGCTAAGTGCTCCAGTCTTTGGATGGTACTCTGCCCCAATCACGCGGAAGGCAACGAGCTTCGGCGCGCCTGTGCGCTTGATGCCTGCACATGGGAGACAGCCATTCTCTGGTCCTTCAATGTCAAATCTGCTCCTTGGAAGGCAGCTTCAGCACAATGTGCACACGTGTACCCTGTAATCCGATCTCTTTGGTGCTGATCATATCCTTACATCTATGGGATAACCCATCTGATGAGGAAGCTCAGATGAGCTTCTGCACTGTTGCACGCAGGTGGAGGGGACTCCCAGCTTGATACCTACATCACAAAGTGTACACTTATGGACTATCACATGATGTCACAGGCCTGCTCACCTTCCTTTGAGACATTGCTGACTTTCAGGCTGGCTTCTGGGGTGTGCGTGGGCAGTGGAATGCCGTGAGCCAGTGCGGCCACTGCCAGAGGGCTGGCCCCGGCTTCCAGCGAGCCGTCAGAGCTGTGCTCCGTGGACACTGTCGAGGCTAGCAGCACGTCCGTGATGATGTAGATTCTGTTGTCCAGGTCTCCTGTCCACTCCCCTGGTATGGCCTGCAAAGCGTAGCATACCTCCCCAAAATGGATGCACACTGGCCTAACACCACGAAAATACCTTGGAGCGCTGCTGATCTTGTATTCAGCAGTGCACAAGGAGTGTCATACATCGTAGGAGCATCATCGCTGCAGCATGGAAGGCAGCTCACCCTCTGACGGTTGAGAGTCCAGCTCATGGGATCCCAGCCTCGGTCCAGACTGTACTGGCGAAGCTCATGCAGGTTCTGGTGTTTTTTGGTCCTTGAGGACCCTCTTAGCTTGGCCAGCCACTCCACCAGTGCTGTGAACGAGTACACAGACTCCGCCTTCATGGACTCCTCGCCATAGTACGAGAAGCTCAGCTTGACGGCTTTGCCATCGTACGTTTCTGTGATGACGCTTGCTGTGGAGGATTTGGCGTCCTCTCGCACGCGTTTCATGAACCCGTCCGTGCTCCATGCTGCGCATGCTGCGTGTATGTCGCGCAGCACGGAGGCTGCTGACTCCTTACAACCTTCCGCTGCCCAGCTTTCAATATCACCGATGGGCATTAAACACCTTTTGGCGCTGTTGCGCACCAGTACAGCGCATAATTTGTAGTTTTGCGCAGCAAGGGGTGCAGGCACCATGCCGTACATGCGGACGCCCGAGAGCGTGTCGTTCCCCATGGCTGTTCCAGGCAGCTTATGCCACAATATCTATACAGAAGACTTGTGAGAGAACTTCTACGGAATGCTTATCTGCAAGAACTGATGCTGATGACCCAGCGTCACCACTTCCGAAAGCTTCCGAAACAGGGCATGTCAAGGAGAGACACCGTTCCTGGGTTCTAAAAGGTTCCACAAGTACTCACAAGCTATATAAGGCAGACTGTCAGCTCTTTCAAGCCGTTACGTGCGTGGGCAAATGCTCGCCTGGACTCCACCAGGCTTCCTTCAGCGTCACAGCCTTGCAGAGCAGTTGCAATTATTGATGCAGCAAGAGCGAGAAATAAGACTAGCGTACCTCCAAGTGGAGCCTCATGCTGACCTATACCTCAGGTACTGATCCCCGTGCTTGGGACAATCAAACCTCAGACGCTGCAACGCAGCTATTGAGACAGCTTGGTTGTCAATAGAGCACTCTACCATACTCTCATGAGCACGCTAACGCACAAGAGTATGGTGCAGGTGAACTGCCCTGCGAAACTACTGGAGATCTTCTGAAGACACTGTTCCGAGAGCTGAACAAGCTCTACTTTGAGGGGTCTCTCACCTGTGAGGTCCTATGGGGGCCCAAGTCCATGATCAGGTGGGACTTTACACACCCATCTCCTTGCATTCCTGAATATGTAGAGCATGGGCACTGGCATCCCTAACACTAGCACACTTTATGCCCTGCTCATGGCTCAAGTGGGCACCTGTTGCTGCAGGTGTGCAGGGCTGACATCTGTGAAGGGAAAGCGCACAGTCATTCGCTTGTCACCGGTGTTGCTGCACCCGGTGAGACCCTACCTTCTGCATGCCTTGAGCTGTCACAGTCAAAAAGGCACCTCTCTCGCATTGGACACCCATGGGACTAACAGTTCTCTCACGCTGCGTTCCAGGTGACCGTGAACCTGTTGAACATCCTGCTGCATGAGATGATTCATGCCCACCTCCTGAAAACAGACCCCAACAGCTGCGTCCTTGATGGAGGCCACGGCACAGCCTTCAAGGACAAGGCACGGCAGATCATGGACACTGAAGTGGATGACAGCCAGGTGGTGTGCTGTTCACTCCAAACGAGCATCCATAGTCTGTTGCACACCACGCCTATGGCACGCTCCTGCATATGATATAAAAGCCTGCAGGACTGCTTCATCAGCGTACAATGTGAAGGGGTCGACAAAGCAGGGTATTGCCAAAGTTTGGATCTGGGCGAAGCTTGGCCAAACACGCTTTGAGTTTGCATTGAGTATGCCCTGTCAATACAGATTTGGTCACTTGACTTTCAAGCTTGAAGACTGTCGGTCATTACGTCATGTCATCTATGGTGATTGGGACACAGGTGTGGGCCATAACACGGAGACCAAAGGAGAAGTACCTCATTCAGCAGTACCACACAGAGGGCTGGAAGTATGTAAACAGCATGGCCCACTGCTACCAGGTGACCGCCCTGAAGACCTCTGCTAGCATTGTCACAGGTACCACAATGCATTGTGGGGGTGCATGCACTATCATAAACCTGGCAGCAATCAACAATGGGAAGCAGCTGACAGGTGTGTGTTTGCATTGCTGATGGGACAAGAAGTTACTCAAATTGCTCTGAACACCTTCGATGTGTTCTCATACTCCGAGCTAGCACCTCGACCTATGGTATGGCTTCTGTTGCAGTGCAAGTGTGGCTGGACTGTCTGGCGGGGCACTGCATGCAAGCCCATTGAGGAGCACTGTGTCTGCTACCGCCACCCGGAGGATAGGGAGAAGCTGCTGAGTTGCGAGGATCGAGGCGAGGATGGCTGGCACTGCTCCAGGCTGAGGATATTCCCGCCGCAAGACTGCCCCTGGCATGACCATGCCAGTAGGCACACGTCGCAGGACCCCATAAAATGGACCAAGGCAAGTGCATTCCGATGTTACACTGTATGGCATACACCAGTACTGCTTCTACGGTTGAAGTTTGAACGTGTGCTGCTTGCATTTCATGGGCAGTTGGAATACCTTGAGCAGCTCACGTACCCTTACAGTCCGTCAGCACCGCTTGCGACGCTGGGGTATAGCCCTTTGACACTAGGGAGCATTGCTGGGGCTGAAGCAACTCCCACTTTATCCAACAGGTAGCTGAGCCTGCAAATTACTCGCCTGGGAAGGCACGCATCACCACTGATGAGTGTGGACCGCCACTTCCGCCGCAGAATACCGGAGACGAAGAGATAGTATTTCTGCTGCCTCCTCGCACTGGTTGGGCGCCTGAACAGGCATCCGCTGCTCTAGAGGTAGTCCTTTACATGTGCTCCATGTCCCCTCTAAAAGGAGGCTCGTGCAGGCATGGACCGAACTCACTCGACACATGCTATGTTCAACCCACGTTCCCAGCTTTTGCTTGCTAGAAAGGCAGGTCCGTACATTTGCTAGATGCAGGGATGTAGCCGTGATGTACACTTTTGTTGTCAAAGCGCTTAGTGCAGGGTTTTGCTTGGACAAGTATGTATGAGTATGCCCAGCGCTATGCAGGCAACAGTGGAGCAGCGCGGACTGGGACTTGTCTGTCCAGCCATCTCCTTTGACACCACCATCGTGCTCGTGACTGAGGCAGGCCTGAGCCCCCTAGAATTCCTGAAGGCAATTCTGGCGCTCGAGGCGGGCATTGACCACCACAATGGCCAGATGAGCCTGGTGTACTTGCGCAATCGGTTGGCCATTGAGCGCCTTCGTACAGTCAACTCAAGGTAGGCAATTCCCACTATGATGTACCTGCAGCCCCGGCAAGGTTGTGCTCGCATCGCTAGTATCGGCTGGCTGCAGGCCGCCTATGCATTATAAATACAGGGAAGGTGGTCATGCAACCTCATCTTGTGCCATCTCAAGCTCACTGCACCACAGCCTGCGCATGCTTGCAGTCAGCTGGATTTCACCCTGTGCAGGTGGCTGGACAGCACCGACTTGCAGAGTAGAGAAGATGACGCACACATGTACTTCCCGCTCAGCGACACAGAGTAAGCACCTCCCTATACCTTCATGCTTGAATCTTGAGTTGTGCAGAAGGAGCGCCTTCTTGCAGGGATTCGTTGGACTCAGGAGCTGATGGACGTCCTGGGATGCAGGAGGCACTGGGCCTGGCCATGGGAACATGTGAATGTGACACCCCTGAAACCGGGCGCAATGCACCTAGTCATCACCAGCTCCGGCCAGCGCAAGCGCTCTCAACGTAAAGCCAAGCGACGGCGCATCACTTATGCTGGCTAAAGGACTCCTCTAGCCTGGCGCATTCTTAGCAGCGCTCAAATTAGCAGCAGCTTGACAGCGCTAGTAAGGTCGGCATGTACATGCATGGGAGGATACCATAACATGGCCTACACCTGTGTTTTAACATTGGCTCATGTGTATACGCCAGGAAGAGCAAGGCTGTGTCAGCCAGCGGGCAATTGCTGCGGACAAGTGCGCTGAGCACACGGATCTGTATAGAGCACATATGTATGATATAGTAGATGATGACATGCAATGCCACTAAGCCACTGTCTACTGCTCTGTATCGGCCTTGTCTGGCACGCCTGGATCAGAGGTATAGCTTCATATGCCATTGGATGGCATCTCTGGGATGGCTTCTGTATACAATATACTGTATATATATATATAACAATATATATACACTGCCTGCATTCTCTGTACTATCTGCATGGATCAAGCACTTCGCCCCAAGGCTAGCCGAGACTGTCAGATTGCACTCGCACGCTCCAGGGAGTGGTCCTCGCTGTCTGGAGCACTGGTAGGGCCAGGCGCGCTGGCACAGTCAGATGCGTCTGCCCAGGGCCACAGCCAAGGGAAGGTGCCATGCACAGCGACCGCAAGGTGCTGTGTTGCTGGAAGCTTCAGAGTCTCCCCTGCATGTAGGAGCAGGCTCAATGGCTGGGAGCATACAGGGACGGGTATGCAATCAGTCATAACCTGACGCTCACTGCACACTTCGGCCATCCTGAATTCAGATCAGGGCAGCTGCAGCAAGGAGCTGCACCTGTCAGCAGAAGGCGGCGGTGGCGCTCCCCGCCAGGATTGTCATCAATGCACTGGGACAGATCAGCGCCAGCAGAGGGCGGTGCACTGGGGGGTACACCTGCAAGCAGCTGCATGCGGTAAGTGGTGCTGCATGGTCACTATCACATGCAATGAGCTGTTCTAGCAGCAGCCTGTACAGAAAGATGCTTCTGTGACATTCTGGCAGCAATGCTCCCCAGCCACTGACAGCTCAGCTGGCAGAACCCTCTCAACATGCGTCGTACATGGCTTGATCGGGTTGCAGGCGATATAAGAGGTCTATACGTGCGAATTCACTGTCGTGGATGGCAGAGGCTCACTGACTTGTGACTGCGCAGCTGTCTGGGCAGCGAGCATCGCGAGAGCGATGCACGATAGTAAGACAGCATCCCTGACCTTCATTGCCTGCAACATGCGATACCATACATAAGATCGCATTTGAAACACAAAAACGCCTCTCCTTTCACGCTGCGGCATATTCTGTGCGTTGGAAGCGGTCTGTTTTCCGTCACGGTAGACCCTCACCGATGGACGCCAGGATCACTTCAGAGGCTTACCATTTCGTTGCTTTCGGATTAGGAAAGAAGCGCACGAGGCTCGAGACTCGATTCTCAGTCTGCTACAGTCAAATCGTAGTGGTTGAAAGCAAGTCCAAGGTAGTGAG
This sequence comes from Coccomyxa sp. LA000219, assembly GCA_000812005.1. NCBI lineage: Eukaryota > Viridiplantae > Chlorophyta > Trebouxiophyceae > Coccomyxaceae > Coccomyxa > Coccomyxa sp. LA000219. The sequence continues at coordinate 2,336,408 of KN714658.1, forward strand.
TATGATCCCAGGCCAGCAGTACGTCATCCGTACAATAGACATGGATAAACTCCAAACAGTGCTGCGAGGGTGGCATCGTCTGCTTTTCACAGTGGGCCTGCAAGACTCTCTTCCTTACAGGCTTAGCATCTCTTTGCCTTGTGCCACAGCGAGCTACCCTTCCAATTACCTGGCAAGCATGTCACAGTCAGTCAGAGACAATGCGATGTGCAGGACAATCCCACAGGTCTCCAACACAATGTGCTCACTCAACAGTTCGACCACAGACTGTCTGCAAGCAATCCCGGTCCCTTGTTGACAACCCCTTGCAGGCACAAATAGCAAATCAACCAGCTCCCTGCTCGGGCCGCCAAAAGCCAACCAACATCTCTACTCTGTGACAAAGCTGGGGTTCGCGGCCAGCACGCGCTCGTGCTGCACGCGGCGGGCAAATGCAGTGTCCGAGTCCGAAAGCGCTCGCTCCGGAGTCTCAACGACAACCAGAATCCCCATGACGCGGATGAGGTGATTGATGATCTCGCCCACCGGCACAACCTCCTCAAGCCAGTCTCTAGTCTGTGACAAAGTTGGGGTTGACGGCCAGCACGCGCTCGCGCTGCACGCGGCGGGCGAAGGCAGTGTCGGAGTCCGAGGGCGCCCGCTCGGGCGTCTCGACAACCACCAGAATGCCCATGACGCGGATGAGGTGGTTGATGATCTTGCCCACCAGCACAAACTCCTCCTTCAGCTCCTCCTCCGTCATCTGGCTCACTTGCCTGCACCATCGCTCACCCTCTCATGATGGCATACTGGTCTGCCCATTAGGCTGGCACCTGTCTACTGCCCAGCCAGGCATGATGCAGATACCCAGCAGCTGCAGCAATGTAAGCTCTGTCACACTGGCACGCATATTTGACCCACCGGCATGGCACCCATGTGGTTGCGAAGCCATGCCATGATGCGGGCGCCATAAATGCTGTCGCATCCTGAGCAGCACCTCCATTGATGCACAGGCAGGGGTAGCTGGGAAGGCGCTCGAAGCAAAACAGGTCTGCCTGAAGCGGACCGTAAACTGTGTCCAGAGATGAATTCTCACCTCTCGGACTGGTGCGCAAAGTACCAGTCCACCAGCTCGTGCTGCTTGACGCCGGTGACTTCCATGTCGCCCAGAGTGGCGCCCAGCTCACCCTGGCGCTCGCGCTCCTGAAAGTGCATCACCAGCAGATCCTGCGCACGCGACACAGCACAGTCAGCATGACAGGTTGATTGCTTTTGCATTGGCGTCAGCAGGAAGCCTCAGCTCCTCCTACAAATTGGTTGTGCTCACCCCAGCGACCCACCCAAGCTGTGCAGGGCGTTCTGTAGAGCACTTTGCACAGCGCACATATGCGCTGGCCAATCAGGTTAGCCCAACTTTTCAGCATGTGGGTAAGCACAGTCATGCGCCCAACCATACCTCGCTTGAGCTGGGGCCGGAACGGTGTGCTGGACATCCCTGTCAAGCACCAAGCAGCAGACCACACATTTGTCATTTTGAGAACCGGTAACTACCACGCCGCAGTGCATTGACAAGCACAGGCATGGGCCCCACCTTGACCTGGTTGAGCTTGCGCTGGGAGACCTTGGTCTGCTGCTTCTGGCCCCGCGCCTCCTCCACGGCCGCCTCTGCCTCCTGGCGTTCCCTCTCCAGCTCTGGCTCCGGCTGCTCAGACGCAGCATCATGGTACTCTGCAAGGCAGCGCTATCCTGACCACACATCCTTTTTTGACAACCATGCCTAGGCTGTTTCCCAGGGGAGCGCTATAGCAGGGGAATTGTCCCTCTCCAGTTTGATTAAGGATGCAGGTCAGAGGGCTCCTTAACACGTAGTCAGCACGTGCTTATAGTAAGGATAAGATCTGTCAGCTGTGGTCTTGCCCCGCTCACCTGTGCTGCGGGTTGACGGCCGGTCCTCTTGTATCGTCCTGCCCCGTGCAGCTGCTCCAGTGCTGGCGCTTGCTGGAGCACCTGCCACCGACACACTCTCCGCTTAGAACATGTACTTCTCTTGCAGTACTTCAGGCAGACAAGCCCTTGTTGTGCGAGCTCTTACAGAAGAGAGCAAACACTCCCTAGAGGGTGGGCTCTGGGCTGTTACCAGGCAGACTGTGGGATTATGACTTGGGTCGGGTGCTCAACATCACTGAGCTACGAGTCACTGGGGATTCAAGTGGATCACACCTGCAGCAGCGCTGCCAGGGCGCCTGTGGCGCGCCAGGACCTCATCCGCCTCCTCCTGGTCATCCACGTAGTCATCATCGGCCATGTCCTCATCAGGCGCCTCCACTGCTATGATGCTGTTCTTCACCAGCCGCCGTGCCTGCGGTCACATGAACATCTCAAGGCAGTCTGTCATGTAGCAGTGCAGTGATGAGACCAGATGCGTGACTGGTCAGGCACAGGAATCAAGACACCTTTGCACCACCTGTGCAGCATCTCAGGGCCCAGCAGACAGGCACAGGACTCGTGCACATCACAATGAAGAGCTGCAGCAACAGTTTCGAGCAAGGGTCATTGAGCCGCATGCATGCATGTGATGAAGGGTGAGGGATAGCAGGAGTGCTGCAGACCTCCCGGACGTAGGTGGGGGTGATCTTCTCAGTGCACCGCAACCTGGCCAGCGCCTCTGACAGCCTCACCAGCGCCTCCAGCTGCCGCACAGTGATCCTGCATTCCCACTCTCACACAATGAATGCACATCATTTGAAGAGCTCTGAAGTGCTGTGGCTGCATACTGGATGTTCATTTATTCCCTGCATTGCTCCACCTGACAGAGCTTTCAGGCATACCTGTAGGAGGTGGATGAGCCGGGCGCCGCGTCCTCCGTCCTGAGCCGCTTGTAGCTCTCCACCAGCTCCCGCTTTGCCTGTACAGGCACCCACTCACGTGAGCACCCACCCAGAGAAATGCTGCTTAGGCATCTCATTAGGAGGCCGCATACATGACGCTGGACAGGATGCCAAACGGTTGTCACAATGTGCATGCTATGCCAACTGTACCCTGGTGTTGAGCAGCCCCCTGACTGCTGAAACGTGTCTGACAGTGATGCTTCAGTCCCGCCCAGCGGAAATGGCATCCATACCTACAACTGCTCTCCCACTCAAAACATTGGTAAGACTGGTCAAACTCACCGCGGCAGTGAGCTCGGGCTTGTGGGCGCGCGCATACTTCAGGTAGAGCTGGATGTCGGCCATGGTGTAGGGGACGTCGAAGGCCTGGTCCTGGCGCTGGTGCACCGCCACGATGTGGGAGGCGATGCGGTAGTCCATGATATCGTCCGGGTCGTCTATCATCACGTGCATCAGGTCAAACCTGCAGCAGACTTCCACATGGGCCTCAGAGTAGATAATTCCATATGCCACATGGCGTGCTACCAAAAGTGGCACAGACAATCTGGGGCACATGGATCAGTGCACTGCCAATGCCACTTATAGGGGAGACCTGCCACAGCACGGTGATACATTGGGGGCCTGTCACGACAAGACGGTCAAGGACAGCCCTGCACCCAGGAGACACAGGTCCCACTATGTGTTGCTGAGTGGCCATACAGACAATGTGCTTGGAAGTCACTCAGCATCTGGAATGTCACCTGGACAGGATGGCCGGGGGCAGCCCCACATTGTACCGCAGCGGCTTTGATCTGTCGTAGCGGCCCCCTATGGGGTTGGCTGCAGCAAGAATGGCCGTCCTGGCATTCAGGGTGGCCTGCACCCATGCATTCCCTATGAGTCACTGCACAGGCAAGCCTACACTGCTGTCACATGAAGGCTATGCAGCTGTGACCCGGGCTTTGGGCTGGTCCAAGAAACCTGGCATGACTACCTCACGGCATCTGGGATCCCAACAGCACAGCACGGCGTGGGAAAGAGCGCGACCTGGATGCCTGCTTTGGCGATGGAGATGGTCTGCTGCTCCATGGCCTCGTGGATGGCCACCTGGTCCTTCACGTCCATCTTGTCGAACTCGTCGATGCAGCAGATGCCGTTGTCCGCCAGCATCAGCGCTCCCGCCTCGATGCAGAAGTCATTGCTGTCCGACTCCTGCAGCACCCGGTCTCACTCGGTGTGCGGACTTTGACCAGAGCACCTTGCCCGGCATGCTCAGCTGTTCTAATTTTACATCAGCACAAAGGGCACATGCTCAACTAGACACCAATACCCCACACGCGATGTGCATAGACATCTGTGTAGGAGCAATAACCAATCGTGATGTGCGCAGCTTCCTAGTAGCACAGCTCTGCTCTTGGGCGCTCGATCAGGGTTGCTGAGAAAGTGTCAGACCTGCCCGCGCAGAGACACAGCAGACCCAGAAAGCGCGGTTTCCAAGTGGAGCATAGACTGTCCTCTATTGTGAATAAGAGGGAGGGCTGCGCGCCTTGACGACGGAGGCGGTGAGGCCGGCGGCGGAGGAGGACTTGCCGGAGGTGTACACGGCGCGCGGCAGGAAGTTGGCCACGTACTTGAGCATCTGCGACTTGGCGCAGGAGGGGTCCCCTATGATGGCCACGTTGATGTCCCCTCTCAGGTTGATGCCCTGCGGTGCACTCGCCCTGCTCAAGATTGCCTTGGCCCTTGTGCACGCACACAAATGCTCCAATGATTGATCAGCTCTGAAATCTCAGAGCCGTCCAGCTGGTGATGCTCCATGTGAGCTTGTGTAAGGTAATATAATCCACCATGCCGGTTGTGGTGGTTGATTTTAAGGCTACAGAGAAGCTGTGCCCAACTGCCAGTGCACCATGCATCAGCTGGCTATGTAGGTACTCCCAGCAACATATCGATCATAGCCACAATACTGCTCAGCCACAACCATTGCAGATGCTCCGGCATTCTCAGTCTACCAGACAAGTAGCACTTTCTGTTTGCAACGTACCTCGACAGTCTGCTTGTGGACGCCTCCCAGCAGCATGAGCAGGATGGCCTTCTTGATGTCCAGGTGGCCAAACACCCCGGGCGCCAGGGACTTGGCCAGGTGCTCGTAGATCTGCCCGTTCTCCTTCATCATCAACACCTGCCACATGCAGAGCAGGCACCTCAGAGCGAGCCAATTACAAAACAATGCACATCCATTCGCAGCCTAGCACTACATCTTTGAGATGTACCATGAGCAGCATTTGTCCCTGTGATACCACCCTGTAGTTTTGTTCGCCTTTCAATGCATACTCGCTCCTGCAGAGCCCTTCGAGACATGAATCATGCATTATTACAGGAAATGATGCCTGCGCTTGAAGGGCACCTGGGCGGCCTGTTCTGGCGTCATGGCCTCTAGCACATCCTCGGGTGAGGCGTCGTCATCGCTGCGGATGTTGATCATGCCCTGCCGCACATCCGCTGGCTGCACACATTGCACAGCATCAGTCCCATGGCTTTGCTCTCATAAACCTGGAGGGTGTGACACTCAAGTTCAAGTTCAATTCCGCACTTCTGCTCAGCATTATGATGGTGTAAAGCGGACCTGTCTGCTCGGGCATTGCAGGTGGTCTTGCAGTGCGTTACCTGTACAGAGGAGGCCAGGAATGCAAGCCTGTAGGTGAGCTCGCGGACTCCGATGTTCTTGGGCCCTGTGATTCCACCTCCCTCACTTGCAGCTGCGTTCCTCCCTGCAAATCATGACTCACACTACTCAACAACAATTCAGCGACTCCTTAGCATTGCTGTAAGGAATGGCACATTTCAACACGGTACCACAGCAATATACATGAGCTGTAGAATTATAAAGCCAGTGACCAAAACTTCTGGTAGAATCTCTTGCCACCAGAACCCATGCAGCAGTCTGAGAAGCTAGGAAAGTCTCACCGGCGCCCTTGAGAAGGCTGCGCTGGCCAGGCGCGGTGATGACGGAGACGTCTGGCACGACAACCAGACTGCCGGAGAAGACGAGCTTGTCGCCAGCGCGCGCCTGCTCCACAATGTCGTTGCGGAAGATGACCTCCATGGTCCGGGGCAGGCTGCCCGCTGGTACCTGCGCATGCCACCCCTCTCAGCTCAAGGCAGCGCCCTCAGAACGTAGAGTGCACCATATGTCCTGACAGGAGCAGGTGCACTCATCTAGGCTCAAGCTTACACCTGCACATGTCACCTCTCTGGCGGTGTGAAATGCGGCCTCATTCCTTCTGCTGGCAGGGGCAGCTGGGATCACTCTTCTGTCTGGCGAGTCCAAAGCATGAGCTTCAACAGCTTTTTCTCATCAGCATCTGGCCAAGATAAGCCTTACAGAGTGAAGCACTGGCTGCTGCCAACGGAAGGAGTGAGGGCATGAGTGTAATGCGCAGCCAAGGGATGCACACCTCGTCAGTGGTCTCCTGCACTTTTGCGCGCTGCCAGTCGATGAAGGTGCTCTCCTCCTTCTCCAGCGCCCAGCTCTTCCTGCGAAGGCCACCCTCACACCTGAGACCACTCTGCGCTGATCACAGAGCGCAGAGGGCCTACTAGACATCTTCCAGCCGCTCCTGCAAGGCTTGCAGAAGGGAAGGAGGTGAGGGGGGTTGCTCTCACTTGTTCTGGCAGGCGGTCTGGGTGCACATGAGGGGCTCGGTGAACTTGAACTGCTGCTCGACGTCCCGCACCAGCGTCCCGCACTCCAGGCAGCGGAAGCACCCCGTGAACAGCTCCGGCCGCACCTCGCTCGTCCGCGTCACAGTTCCTGCAGCAGGCTTGGGTTCTTCAGCCGCGTGCATGTGCGACATGTGTTGACGCGGTGAGAACACAACGTGCACTGCATATGAGCTTGCTCTGCACTTGTACCGCTGCTCTGGCACGGCCAGCACCGGAAGATGTGCCTCCGGCACCTCACTCGCTCACGCGCATGCATGCTAGAGCTGTAAAGCAGCAGGCCACTGTACAAAGCAAATACACGGTCTGCCTTAGCTAGCATGGCATGAGACTGCACACATCACTCGGCCGGGCAGCGGGCATGTCGGGCGCACCGGCAAAGCAGACGAGCTGGCCCAGGTGGCGGGCCATGAGGTGGCGCAGCTTGGTGAGGGTGGGGACGCTGATGAAGCTGACGAAGAACTCCCGCTGCAGCCCGTCCTGCGTCAGCACCAGCCGCTCCGCGTGCGCCCTCACCAGCTCCTGCACCGCCTGTATTGCAGAGGAAAACACAACCAGTTAGAGCTGTGACAGATCTGCATCATGATGAGTATCATGATGCAGCTCTGTAGCCGCCCTCGTGCTGTCATGTGCAGCAAAGGCCGCTGCTCCACACCGGGTGCTTTGCATGCGCAATCACTATCTCCTGCACCGCCTGTGATGCAGACAATCGAGGTTAGCGCCTACAGGATGTGTGGGCAAGACCAAAGCTGACTGAGTAGTCCTGAAGCAGCTTGTTCGCTCTCACAGGCTCCTGCGCCCCTCTCTCACGGACCAAGTTAGAAGAGTCAGAGCTGTGAGCAAGTCTGGCGCCTGATGTCCCGGGTCCCTAACCAATCAGGATACTTAAGCTCTGTAGGAGCCCATCTGCTCGCTTGGACGACGAAGGCCAACCCTCCATGCAAGCAGGCTTCCTCAATCTGCTGTGCAGACTGGCAGCTTGAGGAAGCAGCTACAGAGGTAAGAGATTACATGGCGGAGGCCCAGCTCCACCCGGTAGTGGTGCTGCTGGATGAGGCCGGCCAGCTCAGCATCAAAGGACTCCACATGCCGGAAGTCCACTTGCAGGGTGGCCGATTGGGTGAGCTCCTGAGCCTGCACGCAAGGAAGCATTGCTGAGACTGTGAGGAACCGGTTGGCACACGACTAGTACCATCAACGTCTGCAGGACTGAGATGACTTCCTGCAGCCTGCCAAGTATTCATCACTCGCTGACTAAGCTACAACACTGATGAAAGATGGGCATGCTTCCCTGAGTATATGTGTCATCTATATGGAGCAGGGAGGATAGCGGAGTCATCCGAGAGATGCGCCCAACGTATAACATCTTGTAACATACCTGCTCGATGTAGATTTTGTTGGGCTGCGTGGGCTCGCCCTGCTGGCTTTCGTGAGTCTCCTGGCTGCGGCTGACGTCATTATCGGTCTCGCTGTATGTGCTCAAGAAGTCTAGGAACTTCCTCCTAGCCAGCTCTCGCAGGGCGGATGTGCTGCCTGCATCCTCTGGGTTGAGCCCTGGATGAACTTCCATCTCTGCTGATGGTTATGCGCTAGCTATGCTATCATTATGGGACTATCGACGCTTCAAGGCAATCTTAAAGCCACCTGATGGGTGTACTCACCATATGGCATCTAAGGCGGGAAGGCTGGCCTTGAAAGAGACCTGCGCAGAGGCGTGCCTTGCAGCTACCACGGGCCAGGAAGCTGCCATCAGGGAATCAGACGGCCGATCATCGGCGATAGCCTGGACCTTGCACGAATTGCTTGATGAACCCCTTTTCTTAAGATCAGGACGAAAATAGGGCACATAAGGCAAGGAGACTGGGATGGGTGGTGAGGGCGAGAACGAGATGTGACTCACAGCGAGAACCCTTCTACTGTGTCAAGAGCAATCTGGAGCAGCAGGCCTCGTATCACTGATGATCAGGGCCTCTAGGTGGTTCTGGCTCAAGGCAAAGTGCTGAAGAACCCCACGACGTCACAGGTACCTGGGCTGGTTCGATCGGGCTGTGGCAGGGTGAGGCAAGAAGTGCCGCGCCAGGGACAGCGTTCTCCAGCGTCCAGAAGGTATCTCTTGCTTGTATTGGACGTTGTAAGGCCTTCTCCATCCCTATCTCTTGGCAATACCCGCAGCAACCAGTCACGACTTCTAGTAAAGGGCCTGTATGCAGGTCCCTTTCGGAGGCTGAGGCAGATCCAGGCATATGCAGGTCTTGATGAGGGTTCACATGAGCCACTGGTGCGCTCAGCACAGAGAATAATATTGCAGGTTGAGAAACCAATTGGGCTGATTGCAGCACGATCTGTAGCCCAAGACGAGGTCATCAATGTGAGACTTGCTGTTTGGAGTACTGTGCCGATAGGACTCAAGTCTTGTCAGTGGGCTGGGACCAGCTGAAGTCGCCAGTGCTGCAGGGCTATGCAGCACTGCGCGGTCTGATGGTTCTTGAGATGGTGTTGAAGACCCTTCTTGCTGTATCGAGCTTCCTCATCGTACAAGGTGTGATCACAGGGATTACCAAGTTTACTCTCCTTTCACGGAAAGCAACTGCCTCTCGGAACGACTTCTAAGTGCGTTCAAACATGTTGCAGGCTTGAGTCCAGATGAAAGTAGAAATGCTGCCGAGGGCGACAGTGCTCTTCTCCTTGCCTTCAGGGACAGCCTGGTGAGTCCTCAAATAATGATGAAATGGCATGCTGCTGAGTGCTGTCATCCGTCAGGCTTGACTGGTCACTGGGTGTACAGGCTGAGGCACCACCCTCACTCGCTGCTTGGAACGGATCTGCATGCAATGCATCCCGTGCTTGGCATGGGGTGTCCTGTGAAGGTGGGCAAGTGGTGAAGGTAAATATCACAACGCTAAGCCTGAAAGGTGAGATGCCCATTAGCAAGATGTCACTGCATGTGTACTGTCGCTGTTTTCTCTTGTGCTGGGATAGTGCAGCATTTCAAGGACTACGCAGCACTCACACTGTGGCAGGCCACTTTCAGAGAATGTTGATGCCCTGATAACATCCAGCCATGGTGTGCAGGGACGTTGCCTCCCACTTGGTCTGGTCTCAGACACATGAGAGTTCTTGACCTGTCCGGTAACAAGCTCGTAGGTGCGTTCAGGCGCTCCCGCTTATGAGGCATGTCTGACAGGACTCAGGGTGTATGCTCTTTGCACACCCATGTCCGTGTAATGCTGCAATTCAAGAGTATTGCAAGCCTTCAGCAGATCACTAAAGTACTAAACAAGCTGCAGTTTTGCGCTCATGTCTGCATGGGTGCACCTTCAGACCTCAGCTCTGCAAATGGGCACTACTCATGGCGTTATGCTGTGATGTGCAGGGACGCTGCCACCATCTTGGTCTGCGCTAAGTAATCTGAATACGCTATATCTGCGTGATAACGAGCTGACAGGTGCAGTCATCTTAAATTGCTGCTGTTGTTGCTGCTCCAAGTCAGCTTTGTGTGCACATGTGTTGCTCACAGGGATGGCATGCTGCTCTGCAAGCAGAACGCCCTCATAAGGTCTGCACAAGAAAGGACGTTAGGCAAAGTTTCTCAGCGTTCTGATGCTTTATTGGATGTTGTCAGTGGGGAAATGTCAGATGCATTAGCACTGGGCCTATAAGGCGTCATTCTGGAATAGCAAGCATGTGTGTACTGCTTACCTTTTAGCTGGTGTGCAGGAACGCTGCCGTCAACGTGGTGTAAGATAAGAACTCTACAAGTACTTGTTATGAACTCAAATAACCTGACAGGTGCGCACTTGTGTATACTCCTACTTTGAGCTTCCGGCGACGCTGAACACTGGTTGCATATACATGATAAAAACTACTGACTGCAATTGCGCAGGAACGCTGCCAGCATCATGGTTGCTCCTAGACAATTTGTTAGCGCTCTCTGTTCCTCTTAACAAGCTGACAGGTGCCACCTTTAAGACCACAATGACATGCAGCAGCAACAATGCGAGTGACTCAGATAGCTGCATGTAAGCATACTTTACATCACCAGTAGTGTTTCTGGTGCAGGGACACTGCCACTATCATGGTCTGCAATGAAGAGTCTGCAGTTGCTTGATCTAAGCTCCAGCAATCTAACAGGTGCAGTACGGTGGAATACTCCCCGCTCCTGATCAGCATCCAGCTGCACACAAATATTTTGTCCATGAAGTAAAGATGTTTTTTGGGCACGCACAAGCCCTATCAGAAGACTATGGTCCTTTCACTGCTTGTGTTTCCAATAGTTCACACTCCCTAAACTGCAGTCTTCTATCTTGCCGGTGCAGGAACACTGCCTGGTGTTTGGTCTGCATTGGGGAGTTTACGCACGCTATCCTTGAACTCCAACAGCTTAACAGGTGCATTCTCATCATTTGCCTTGACGGTTTGATTTATGCCAGTTTCTGCTCTGTCAGCAAGGACTATGTATACCAACTGTAATGCCTCTCCATTAATGTGTAGGAACATTGCCATCCTCATGGTCCAACCTTCATCTGGACTTCCTCACCCTCTCGTCTAACAATCTATCAGGTGCCTCCTTGACGTTTAGCTCCAATGTGAGAAACGTTGCTTCCGACATTTGAGAAGCTCTACCCAACGAAAAATTCCTCCTTTGATGCAGCCTGAATTGCTGCCTTATTGCGCAGGGACGCTGCCAAACTCATGGTCTGCGCTGACAACGATGACCACGCTTAGTCTGAATTCCAACAAATTATCAGGTGCAGCTTCCAGGTTGGCGGTCACACAGACTCCTGACGGCTATACCGGCTCACAAACTACGCTCGTACTTATATGTTCTGCTGTGTCAAGAGCCATGGACGGCTGCTGCTGCAGGGCCTCTGCCATCCTCATGGTCTGCACTGGGAAACTTGAGTCAACTTGCCTTAAGTTCCAACAACCTGACGGGTGTGTTCTTTTCCTGTGTGTCATTGCTCTGCACCTACAATTTTCTTCAGAATTGAAACCTGTACAAACATGTGGCCTGGTGGAAGCGCTGCTTACTGTCACGCAGGGAGTTTGCCAGAGCTGTGGCACATATTAGGTAGTTTGGAAACGCTTACCCTACGTTCAAACATGATGACAGGTGCCTCTTCTAAGCCCAAGTGCTTCTCCTTTATACAGTTTTGACATCCCAAGCTCACAAATCTGGCCCAGATAGATGTTGGCTTGCTGGTGCAGGAACATTGCCATTCAGATGGTCTGCAATGGAGAGCTTGAGCACGCTTGATCTAGCTTACAACAATCTGACAGGTTAATCCTTATACTTCATAGCCGTTCTCCCAGCTTCCATTTCATGAGGCTCCATCCTCAGAAAGATGATGATCGTGCCGCTTGCTCACTATTGTGCAGGGATGGTACCATTCTCATGGTCTACTCTCCATAAGCTGAACTACCTCGTCCTATCTTCAAACAATCTGACAGGTGCCTCCACAACTCAAAGTCCTTGTCCATTGTTAGACACGAAACAGTTTGCAGCTTCTCTCATGACGGTTCTCAATGTGCCAGGGGCGCTGCCATCCTCATGGTATGCGCTACAGGATCTTAGCACGCTCAGTCTGGCTTCAAACCGTTTATCAGGTATTCCCTAATTCTGACTCGCCCTGACTCCTGGATGCTACTTCAGCCTAGAGACGCTGTATACAAATCATGCAACATAGCCATAGCCACCTGCTGATGTAGGAACGCTACCATCGTCATGGTCTGCACTTGGGAATCTGCGATCCCTTTTCCTACAGTCCAATAATGTGACAGGCGCGGTCCTCTGAGTATGATCCTCTTTAACCTTGAGCTTGGCAGCTTACCCTCTATGAGTTGGCATGCCCAGTGTCGAGCTTGCCTGCTAGCTGCAGGGCCGCTACCATCCTCATGGTCTGCATTGGGGAATTTGGGCTCTGTTTCTCTACAATCCAATCATCTCACAGGTGCTGTCTTCTGATTATGATTATGATCATGCTTTTGCCTTGGAGCTAAGCAGCTTAGACCTCCATGAGCTGGCATGCCTAATGTCAAGTTTGCCTGCTGGTGTAGGGACGCTGCCATCCTCATGGTTTGCGTTGGGCAACCTGACCACGCTTGGTTTGGCTTCCAACGGCTTATCAGGTGCATTGCAAGATCGTAAGAAGCTTTCGAGTTGACAGTCTCCTCAATTCTTGCAGCTAAGGCAGCTAACAAAGACCCCATGATACTTGTATAGGGAGCCATTGTTGCATGCTGGTGCAGGATCACTGCCATCCTCATGGTCAGGATTGCGGAAATTGGAAAGGCTTGACCTATCCATCAATGAAATACTAGGTGCATTTGCTGATTGCAAGCACCCGTCGAATTGACCATGAATTCTCCTGGCATCTCGGATCGTATGGGAGCATGCTCATGTCATTGTGAACGTGCAGCAGATAGCGACAACGCTTTTGATTCTATCGTGCAGTGAAGAACCTACTAGCCTGGTCATATGATGTGCGTGAGAACAGGACTGAGGGAGTGAGAAGAAATACATTGACAGGTGTGTCGCTTGACGCATACGTGGTTGCTCTCCGTTACAATCCACACCAGGCGCATCATAATTGTGATTCCTTGCCTGTTGACATAAAGGTACCTTGCCCTCCTCATGGTCGGCACTACAATCCTTGACCATACTCAAGCTGGGTGCAAACAACCTATCAGGTGTGTCCTCTCCATCCACAATTCCTTAAGGCCAAGCACATGACCCACTTCCTTATGAGCAAGGTAGTAGGGAATTTGTTGCACGCTGGTGCGCAGGAACACTACCTTCCGCATGGTCGTCAATGCAGAACTTGAGCACGCTACAATTGGATGTGAACAACCTGACGGGTGTGCTTCAGGGAACGCCTATGTCTGCTTTGACACACGAAGTCTCTTTCAGCTTCTGGCTCTGTGAGCAAGCTCTCGGGGTAATCTTTGCTTGCTCATGTGCAGGGACACTGCCATCCTCATGGTCTATGATGGGGAAATTGAGCGCACTCTCCGTGCAATTTACTCAGCTGAGAGGTGCACTCCTTTGGCTTCACCGCCAGCTTGAAGCATGTGATGTTATTTGCCTGAGCAATGAACTTCCATTACTTGTGAGCATAATCAAAGTATTGCTGGGTTAGGGACACTGCCACCCTCGTGGTCCGCACTTGGAGACTTGACAACGCTCGACTTGTTTACTAATAGTCTGACAGGTGCGTCCTTTGATGTCACACAGCTATAACCTTCGTTTGTCACTTTGTAGCTTAAGAAGCTACAATCAAGCTATGAGGGGTGTTTACTGGCTCGTGTGCAGGGACCTTGCCTTCCTCGTGGTCTGCACTGGGCAATTTGAGTCTCCTTGTCTTGCAATCCAACAAACTGCAAGGTACAATCTTCATATCTTGTGATATTTTGAGGCAAAAACAATTTGTCACCTAAAAGCTTTGCAAGCATGCATACTTCTGTAGATTTTGCTGCTCGTGTGTAGGGACGTTGCCTTCCTCATGGTCTTCACTGATAAACCTATCCTATCTCGGATTGGGGTATAACAACTTCACAGGTGCATCCTTAGCAAGCTGAGCCTGAAGCTCTTGGAGCAATAGCTCTTTGACAGTGCCGCCATCTGGAAAAATATGTCCGGGTGTACACCAATGTCAGATTCCTTGGAGGAATGCATTTTTCATTGATAGGCAAGCACCATATGCAGGAACATTGCCATCTTCGTGGTCTGCCTTGAGCGGTTTGACCCAACTTGACCTACAGTCAAACAAGCTTTCAGGTGTGTCTTTGGCCAAGAAGCCTCTATAGCTCTTACTGTTACGATCGCTCTTGTCATTAAAATTGACATATGCCAGCCCTCTCCCTGCTGCATAAAGGACCTGTACCACAGATTGGCGCCGGGCAACCGTATCCCCGTGATCTACCATTGACAGGTGCTTGTCAAATGTCTCGTGATTGTTGCTCGCCCTCTCTGCGTATCAACAATGTGCTCTTCAAGAACCTGGATCATGGCTCTTGTCATTTTCATGCAAAATAAAGTTTTGAAGCTACAGATAATGTGCTTTGCTCTATCTGCGCACAGATCTTGAAGATACAGTGCTTTTGTAGCATCCCTGGAGCCTATGTCAGAGGGATATGGATTCTGTGGTCCAGTGCCTAGCAACCTCTTTGTGGTAAATGTTCAGACTGGCCTGCGACGTGTGGGAGTTTTTGCTGCTGGCCTGTGCCCAGGTGGGAAGCTTGTTCTTGAGAAGCTTCAGTAGTTGTGGTGAGAGCACAATGAACAACTTTTGTAGCCCAAGATCACATGCTCTTGTAAATGCAGGTCCTACCCCAAGCCAACTCAACGATCATCGGCCGGGGACCCCACGAGGTGAACATAACTTGTTGCATCAATGCACAATAAGAGTCCAAGGTGTAGATTGTACCTGACATGTGGCCTGAGAGGTGACTCTTGCTGTGTGGGCATGCATGCAGTTGCGATTATAGTCGCAGCGACTGGGGTGGTGGCACTCTTGTTGCTCCTGGCGACACTGTGTGTACTATTTGCAAGAAGACAGCAGCAGCACAAGCACAGCAGCAGCAAGCAGATAGCCCTCATGAGCATTTCTGGTACCACATCAAAATCTCATAGCAGCCTAGACACAATTGACATGGAGATGAACAAATCCCACGAAGCGGTTGTTCTAGGCCAAGGCACCTTTGGGAAGGTCTGCAACTGTCTCTGCCACCTCACTATCCTTTGCCTCTTTATCAAGCCTTGCATCACTCCTCTATCGGGATCATACAGCCTTGCTCAACCACAAAGCCTTCTGCAACATAGAAGGATCTGTGCATGACAAGGACGCTTAGCATGCAGGTGTACAAAGGGCGGTGGAATGGCATTTTGGTGGCTGTCAAGGCTCTGAATAGCAATGCAGAGGAGGTTGAGGATGACTTGCAAAGGGAGGCTGTTATCCTAAGCAAATTGCGCCACCCGCACATTGTAAAGTTTCTGGGTCTCTTTAGAGACACCAATGATAAGGTGTTGTTCCACTTCTCACTTCAAGTCTCATGTTCACACTGCGCTCTCACCATGCATGTCGAAGCTAGTTGCTATACATACAGTATTTGATGATCATGGAGTACATGCAAGGAGGCAACCTTGCTGCTGCGCTTGCTGCTGAAGACCCAAATCGGCGAAAACTAGCGTGGGCAAGGAACGGAAAGCTGGTAGCACAAGGAGTAGCCTCTGGCCTCGCTTATCTGTATTCACAAAAGGTGAGAGTTCTGATGTCAAACCGGTACTAGCAGTGCAATGATGATGCCTCAAAAGAAGGGCATGCCCCCTGACAAGGGACTGCTGGGACAGAGTGTGCGGGGTATGGAGATTTGCTGCAATGACTGATGAGGCTGTGGGCACCCAGAATATCTGTAGCTCAGTATGTTGCTACCATTCCCACCACGAGCATGCTGTTATGTTAGCTTCAACCTTGAGCTTCTAGGCGTGCAAGGCAAGTAGTTGAGAGTCCAAAAGCATACGTGCAGGTCGTGAGTTTTGACGTGAAGCCTACCAACATCATGTTGGACCGCAGCTTGAGGGTGGCCAAACTCGCAGACATGGGCTTGGCAAAGATCTTGAACCAAAGCCATACCATGACGCACATGGTGAGAAGCATCTCTGAATCTCTTGCATGCATGCCTCTGGCCTTCCCGTATGATAAACTTTCATGCTTGCATTGCAACCACTGATGACAGAGATGCATGTGCAGAGGGGAACACTTGATTACATGGCCCCAGAGCTGATGGCTTACGATGATGATACCACACAACAGTATCCAATAACATCAGCGGTGGATGTGTATAGCTTTGGCCTCGTGTTGTGGCAGATTATAACGGCAGAGGTTCCTAACAGGGCTGCGGGCGCATTGCGCATGCCAAGGTGCCCTTCTGTTGCACTTCCTCCCCAGCTTACAAAACTGGTTAAGTGGCCTCGTCAAGGACTGCCTCTTGTGTGGCATGCATATTCTGTGTCCAGGCAAACGTGGTCAAGATGTTCATGCAGGAGTCCGGAGGAGTGTCCGGCGGACATTGTAACCCTCTACCAAGCATGCTTATGCACAGACCCAAGGGAACGCCCAACCGCTGCTGAGCTGGTTCAAAGGCTGCGTTTGTAAAGCCCGGGCCTTTCTATTATCCAAACACTTGAACGTGGATGGCAAACAACCCTTGTTGCGGTCTTGCATCTTGAGAGACTCAGCAGGCACTTATCAGACTTGAGTACCGACGTAGATATTTATCCTTCATGTTGTCTGCCTCATCTTGGCAGACTTGCCTGAGCCCACACTATGAATCCCAACACCCCAATAGACAGCATAGCAGGACCATCCAAAGGAGGCCAAATCCGTGTTTGGCATCTTGTACCATACATGCACAGTGAAAGACTGATAGGGCTGTATGGGCTCGGTGTAATGGCTCTTGTGAGTGTCCTGGCTGCGGTTGAATTCATCTGTCTCCCCTAGCCAGCTTCGCAGGGCACATGTATTGCCTGCACTGCATGCGGCATCCTCTGGGTCGAGCCCGGAATGGACTTCCATCTCTGCAGATACTTACGCACTAGCTACATCCAATTACGTAACTCATTGACGCTCAAGAGCAGCACTTACAGCCACCTGGAGGATGCAGTTGCCATATGGCATCGAAGGCGGGAAGGCCTTGAAAGAGACCTGCGCAGAGGCGTGCTTTGCAGCTACCCGGGGCCAGGAAGCTGGAAACAGAGAATCAGACGGCCGATCGTCGGCGATAGCCCGAACCTTGCACGACCTTCTTATTGCTAAATCAACCCATTCTCAGATCATTAGGCGAGAACAGGGTACATGAGGCATACAGATACAATCAGGTTGAAAAGGCGAGAAGGAGAAGTGACTCAGAGCGAAACCCTTCTCTTTATTACGGCAGGCTCTGAGGGTCTGGGCTCGTGAAGGCAATGATCAAGCTTTATAAAGTGCCCTGGCCCAAGACAAAACGCCAAAGAAGCCCCCAACGTCACAGCTGTAAGAGCTCGTGCATACAGCCTGTGGCAGGGTAAGGCAAGAAGCCTCAGCGCCAAAGGCAGCCTTCTCTGGCGTCAGGGAGGTATCTTCCAATCATACTGGATGCTTTTACAGGCACGTTCCATCTCTTAACGGTGCTCGCAGCGACCAGTCAAAACTAATAGTACAGGCTTGTACGCAGATTCTGTTCAAGCGCTGGAGCAATTACAGGCATACGCATGTGTTAAGAGGGCTCTCATGAGAGAATATTGCGCTCAGCACAGAGACGAAAGTCGCAGGTATAGTAAACCAATTCTGCGCGGGATGCAGCATGATCTGCTGCTTCATGACCATGCCACCATCTGTATAAGTTGCACAAAGGAGTGCTGCGCATCTCGCAAGAGCGCCTTGTGAATGGGCTCTGATGAGCTGGTGCTGCAGATGCTGCAGGGCCAAGTAGCGCTGTGATGGTCCAAAAGGGTTCCGACATGATGTTGAAGGGCCTCCTGGCTGTATTGGGCCTCCTTACAGTCCGGGGTGCGATGACAGTGTCTCACAGGCATGGGTTACCCCTCAGGCAAAGCAGCTGCCTTCAGTGAGTCCGTTAAATGCATCGTCTCTCGCAGGCTTGGGCATGAATGTAAGTCAACATGTCACTGATGACGACAGTGCACTTCTCCTTGTCTTCAGGGACAGCCTAGTGAGTCCTTAACTCCCCTCTGCAATGGCATGCTATTAAGTGCTGTCAGGCATTCAAGCATGAGTTGTGCCTGCTGCGTACAGCCAGAGGTACCAACTTTAATGGCTGCCTGGAATGGATCTGCTTGCACAACATCCCCTGCTTGGAGCGGGGTCTTTTGCAAAGATGGGCGAGTGGCAACAGTCAATATCTCAAACTTGAACCTGAAAGGTGAGCTGATACATCGCATGCATCCTGTGCTTGGTCCCTTATCAGTGGATCAAATCAGCATCTTACACGATTGGGTAGAAATGGTATTTGGACAGATTGGTCTTCAGAACATAGGTTGGGACTTTGCTGAACAGCTTTGATAATTCTGGTGTGCAGGGACGCTGCCCCCATCTTGGAGTGGCCTTGAATATCTGGCCATGCTCGACATGTCTGGAAATCAGATGACAGGTGCGATTTGATCAGTGACACTTTTTGCACTGGCATATTTTCAAGAGGATGACTCTGCTGTATGTATTTTACGCGTCCTGCCCTGCTGTTAATGATAGCACTATCGTAAACTCATTCCAGATTTCAACCAACTATATGCTGCAGGGTTACCGTCTTTGAAAGTGTCTCATTCGGCATTGGCCTGCAGGAACATTACCACCCTCTTGGTCTAGCCTCTGACGGTTGAAGCTGCTTGACATGTCCAGAAATAAGCTGACAGGCGCGTGCTCTGAGCTGGCAAGTTGAGGCGTGGCTGTTGGGACCTGAGGGTTGAACTTGTCACACATGTATGTGCTTGTAGGCTAGAACGCAGAGAATGCCTGCCCTTTCGCCATTCTTGAGCAAAGGCAATACTCAAATCAGACTGTGCCCTGATCTGCATGGTGCATAATTAAGCCACCACAGCCGTCACATTCATCTTGGCCCAAGAGCTGTCTTTCCACAGCACAGTGGCAGCCTTCTATGATGCTGAATTGTTGTAAGGTTCACAAGCTGATGAGCCTCCTCTGGGCTGCCAGTGGCTTGGTGTACAATGTACTAGGTAGCTCCCAGCTTCGCAAGCAAGCACGCTAGTATGACTGCTGCATGGTGTGGTGCAGGGACTTTGCCGTTATCATGGTCAGCGCTTGAAAGCCTGGGCATGCTTGATCTGGGCTCCAATAAGCTGACAGGTGCAATTCTGTACATGTTCCGCTGCGATACCTCGTCCCTGCAAGCAAGTGTGTTGTCCCGCGCAGACGGGATGCTATTGTGCAGCACACTGCCCCTTTGACATGTACACACTATTGAAGTGGTACACATTTCTGGATTCCTTGATCCGTGACCACGTCTTGAGCCCACAATCTGTCAGACACATGTGCACTGGGTGTTTCTGGCCAATCGTATCCCTGGAATGCATGCATGCAATATTTTATGTTATCCGTTTGTGTGCAGGAACGCTGCCGTCAATCTGGTCTGAGCTGAGAAGATTGGACACGCTACATCTTTATTGGAACAACATGACAGGTTCTCTGTCCGTTTCCATTCATTCTGAGACCCGACAACTTTGAGATGAGTACTACTGGAGCTTACGGACCTTGCTGGATTGGGTGCCTGCTAGCGTGCAGGGCCGCTGCCATCATCATGGTCTCTATTGGGCAACTTGACCGCGCTCAATCTCACGGCAAATGGGCTATCAGGTGCTTGCCACTTGAGCCCACACTTGCGTGCACAACGGTATCGGCTCAAATTGCTTCGTGTGTGCATGCTCTAGACAAAAGCTGCCTGGGGTGCAGGGACGTTGCCGTCACCATGGTCAGTGATGGACAGTATGAGAGTGCTGTCTCTCAGTGCGAATAATCTGACAGGTGCCTACTTCGAGGCCGCTCTGCTTCCACTTCTCAGACAAGTTATAGCTCACAACGCCAGGTCTGCCGGTAACATTCTGTCTGCTAGTGCAGGGACTCTGCCGTCCGCATGGTCTGCACTGCAACAGCTTAGCACGCTTGACTTAAATGCCAACAAACTGACAGGTGTGTCTCGCCATTAGTGAAGCTGCCAGCTTATTGATGGGACACCAGCTTTCTCATGGTTGGAGACCGCTGCATGCTCGTGTGCAGGCACATTCCCATCATCATGGTCCCTACTCGGCAACTTGAGCGTGCTTAAGCTTGAAGCAAACATGTTATCAGGTGCGTGCCTCCCTTGAGGCACACTAAGCATATGCATAGCATATGCATAAGTGCATTAGCTACGGAACCCTCCTGTAGGCATGTGAGTAGTAACACGCCTGCCGGTGCAGGGACGCTGCCGTCATCATGGTCATCGATGGCCAATTTAAGCGCCATCTCTATTGGTGGTGGCATAACAGGTGCCTTAGCTGAGGCTGCTATGTTTCCACATCTCACACGACTGGCATCTTGCAAAGCCAAGCCTGCCATAAGGTATTCATGCTGACGGTGCAGGGACATTGCCATCTGCATGGTCTGCGTTGAGGAAGCTTAGCACAGTTGACTTGGGCTCTCACAATCTGACAGGTGTGTCTCTTGCCGCTTGTGACTACCTCAAATATGATGGGGTAAGCAGCTTCCGCATGTGAACCAGCTGGGGACTGTTTCTTGTCAACATGCAGGGACTCTGCCGTCGTCATGGTCTTCCATGGGCGACTTGAGCACACTGAATTTAGGTGTCAGTCAGCTGACAGGTGCCAACTCTTGACACGCTGTGTTGACAAAAGTGTCAGCTCACTGTACGGAAGCTTGTCACACAGTGTTGCGTCTTCCTGTGCGGAGACAATGCCGTATTGGTCTCCACTTCTGCGAATGAGCTTCCTAAGTGCAATCTCTGCTTGCTGCTGCGTAGAGACGCTGCCGGCATCATGGTCTGCTTTGGGAAATTTGACTGGCCTGTATCTGCATGTCAACAACTTGACAGGTACGGTTTTCTGAGAAGTCAGCATTCTGCTCTATGAGGAAGCCATAGAGCCATGGTTAGTCATCGCAGGAATCGCAGCCATGATGTCTGTGGCGAGCTTCATTCGCATAAAGTGTCCACTTGGTGTACTATAGGGATAATGAGTGGCACTTCAGTGCTGGTGTGGTGTGCAAGCAGTGCCATGGCACTTCACAGTTGGGGCGCATGCTTAGTTGCCTTCATGTGCAGATATGTGTCCTTCATGCTAAAATATGGCTCTTGGCGCTGTCAGCCTCTGATTGTCTCCCAGCTCTCTCAAACCAGTATTTTGATTGCAGTGTGCATTTGGTTTTGCAGGGACACTGCCAGCTTCATGGTCTGCTCTGGGAAAGCTGACATCGTTAGCCGTTAATTACAACAATTTGACAGGTGCACTAATCTCTCTGTTGGAAGGAAGCATTGTACGCATCTGAAACTTATGTTTTCCATTGAGTAGCTTGTTGGTGTTCAGACATTGCCCTCTAGGTCTCAGACAGCCGCAGCAACATGACACACATGGTATTCCTATCGGGCCACAGTTTCCAACAAAATATGCATTCCTCAATGAACGCTATCAACTTGTATGCAGGTTCGTTGCCGCCGCTGTGGTCGGAGCTGAAGAATTTAAGAACAATGATCATGTATTCAAATCATTTCATAGGTGAGCTGCACTTTCTGCATTGTGCAAACGAGACCAGCTGATGTTGCTGTCAGTGCATAGCTCTACAGGCAACTGTCTTATACACTGCTTTCCTTCATCTTTGTAGGGAATCTCCCATCCTCATGGTCGGCCATGAGAAGTCTGGAACTGATTTTCATAGACAATAATACACTGACAGGTGCGTCCTCTATACATCACCTGTAAGGCCTGTGTGATCTTATATCTTCTTCAGGTCATATGTGTCTTGTGGTACAGACGACCTTGATTGGCTTACCGCTCTGGAAATGTGCATTCTCATGGCATGCTGCTCTGCAGGGACGCTGCCAATGTCGTGGTATGCACTGCAGAATTTGACAAGGCTATCCCTCAACTTCAATAATCTGTCAGGTATAGTTTGCAAAACATTCGAAATCAACTTAGGACTTGTAAGAGATGTTAATGAACCTGCATGCTCATGTGTAGGGATTGCTTGACACCGTTTTCTATGTAAGTGTTGCCTGCTGAGGTGCAGGAACGCTACCTTTCTCGTGGTCCTCATTCCAGTCGATGTCACAGCTTGAGCTATCTCACAATTCCTTGACAGGTGCAGTATATCAATTTGCCTGTGCCTAGTTTTCATGAGCTGTTGGATCATAAGCTTCTTGGACTGCCATGTTTGACACTGAGTATCGGACCATAGGTCCCTCCCTTGGTGTGCTTACATTTACCCTTACCCATGGTTTGCAGGAAGATTGCCATCTTCGTGGGCCCTTTCCCGCATACGCAGTTTTGACTTACATGCAAACAAGCTTGTAGGTCTGTCCCTATCCGGCAAGACCCTTGACATTGTAGTCCTGGCTACTAGGCTGCACACCCACAGGCTCTCTGCTATTGTTACTCACGCAATAATAACAATGGCCTTTGTGTGGCGTGAAGGAAGCCTGCCTTCGACCTGGACGCGGCAACCACCTCCAAACGAAGGGCTTCGAAGGACAGGTGCTTGGAACTTAGTCGGCTCACACTTGACTTTATTGTTCATATAAGAAAATATGATTGAATACATACAGCTAGCTCGAATATGCTAGAGGAGAGACCACACTCACCTTTGGAACCGACCATATGAGGGACAGGACTTTCCCTACAAATGGTCTTCTGATTGCCAGGTCCATGCAGGACCATAAGCTAAGGCCTTACACGGCAGATGCTTTGCGTTGACCGTCCACGCGCCCTTAAAAATGTATTGCTGCTGTGTGCAGCATACTTGGAGCCCATGTCTGAGGGGTATGGGTTCTGTGGCATAGTGCCTGACGACCTCCTTGTGTATGACGGTCAGACTTTCAGGCGCCACCAGGGAGTCTCTTTCAATGTTACCACATGCCCAGGTGTGAACCCTCTCCTTCAAGTATGTGTGCAGCAGAAGCATATGCAACCTCTATACCCTTGCACCAACTGCTTTCCGTGCATGCAGATCTTAACCAGGGCCAGACCTCCCGTCATTGGCTACAAGCTCCAGAAGGTGAATGCACTGAGATCAGCTTTTAGCACAACAAGGCTAGACAATTGGTGCATCTCAAGCCATAGCGTGGTACATGAATCGTCTCCTGATCTGAGGGCATGCATGCAGTTGCGGCCATCAGCATAGCGGCTGGGCTGGTGGCAACTTTATTGCTATTGGCAGCAATGTGTCTCCTGTATGCAAAGAGACAGAGCTCCAAGCGCAGCAGCACGCAATGACTCTTGTGAGCGGCTTCAGCCACTCGTCAAACTCTCACAGCAGCCTCGACACAGTTGACCTGAAAATGAATAAATCTCATGAAGCAGTTGTTTTGGGTCAAGGCACCTTTGGTAAGGTCTGCAACTGTCACCTCACTGTCCGTGGCCTTGGCTTTGGGCCTTGCACTGCCTCTCAGGGGTTACCTAGCCCTATATAGCTCTCCAATATAAGTCTCCTGCAGTAACAGAGCATTCGTATAGGAAAGGAATGCTTCGCATGCAGGTGTACAAAGAACGCCGGAATGGCAATTTGGTGACTGTCAAGGCTCTGAACAGGAGTGCAGAGGAGGTTGAAGAAGAGTTGCAGAGGGAAGCTGCCATCCTGAGCAAGCTGCGCCACTCACACAGCATTGGCCTACGCCATCGCCCGACTGCTGCTGAGCTGAGTCAGAGGCTTGCAATGACAGGCTTGAGCCAGCCAATCAAGCAGACTAAGACATAACCACGGATGGCAAATTAGCTTGCTGATACTCACGGAGTACCTGTGACCTGAAGCAGAGTAAAACAGAGAAGCGCACTGAAGCAGCTGCATTGTTTTGAAAGTAGTTGTTGTGTCAGGAATACCTAACAAAAGCCTCCATGCATCAGGGATCTTGTGACACCAATGCTCTGTGAGAGCCTTAGCAGGGGCTCCGCCTGCTGCCTGTCAAAAGTTTCCCTGGCTGCGGATGATATCATCATCTGCCTCGCTGTCAATGATGTTCAATGAAATCTTAACAGTCGCTCCTGGACACTCTTGGCAGGGCGATATGCTGCCTGCAACCGCTGAGTTGATCCCTAGCTGAGCCTGTTGTTCGTCAACGTCTCTGCGCTCGCTAATGTCATGCTGTTTGGCATCGACACTACCTGACTAACATCATCTCTATCACATATGGCCCAAGGATCACGGTGATCACAAGGTCCAAAATCTGGACCTCGTCCTTGCAGAATGTATGCAATAAATGCTGAGATGTCTAGCAAGCAAAGTGCCTTCTAGCTGCGACAGACGTGATGGTTCCAGTCCTCATCTGCAGACAACCTTCGTATGGCCTTTGACTTAGTGATGAGTCAACCACGCTGACGACATCACGTAAGAGCCTTATGACATGGGCACCTCACCAGTCGACTCGCTTCCACATTACTCTGCATTCATTACAGGACACACCAGAAGCAACAATCTAGCTGAAGCACAGCAGGTTTGGTTTTACCGCGGCCATCATCGCAGCCCTAAGCTTGCCATAGAGAGCAGAACGCTTGATTTCTAGAAGCGATGTCTGGCCACAGCAGATTAGCCTCCAAATCGTGGACGTTCAACAAGAAGTGGCCTGCTAGCCAGAGAGATGCCACGGCCTGAATGTGCCCTGACTGAGTGCTTTTGCAATAGACAATTGAGTGAGTGAGCTAGCTCAGACACGTCCAGCTTCCGTTATTGGCATTTCCAGATCAGATCGTTGATTTGCGTAGCCGGAAGGCTCGGGTATAGAGTCTGCAAAGATGAGCATAGCTACAGTACGTCCGGCGCCGTCAGCAGTACACGTAGGAAAGTCCAGAAAGACGCTTTTCTCTTCCGAGCATATACGGGGTGCTGGCTCTCGTCCAGCCTTCTCCAAACCTTCCAGAGCCCGTCGGTCTTCAGGATCTCGGCTGTGCATAGCAGCACAGGTTGCAGAGGTGGGCTTCAGCTGCTTGGTATGCATGCACTGGCATTCAAGTTCACCTGTGTTCATCATCCTCCATCATTGCGTAGGAATATTTGTATGTCTACAACATTTCCGACAGTGCTCTGCGTGCAGGCTGACACATCGTTTGACACAGCTTTTGGCAGCATCGCGAAGAAGTTTCAGGGAGCTTCAGGGCCAAAGGAAAGGGCCAATGTTCTCCTCAAGCTTGCAGAGGCGCTGCCCCATATGCCCGCAGACATGCGCATCAATGACAACCGCGTGATGGGCTGCACATCACAGGTGCGCCTGCTCTCTGCCCATAGTCTGCCCATACCTACCCGTCACTTTATGATTGTGTAGAGTTCCGCTGGTTAAATCTTAGGTAGCCCTGTCAAGAGTCCGAGTTCAGAGCCAGGCAGTGGTTCGCTTACTGTACAGTATCCACAGAGTATAGGAGTGGGATGGGGAAGTTGCCATTCGCGGCTTGGCGCAATCCAGCACATAGATTGGAGTGTGCTGTTATTGTTGTGCAGGTGTGGGTGCATGCTGAGATGGACTCTGCGGGGCGCATCAAATTTGCAGCGGATAGCGACAGCAAGCTGACTCGCGGTCTTGCCGCTGTGCTTGTGAAGGCGCTCTCAGGGCTCACGCCTGATCAAGTCCTGCAGGTTTGTTACTTGTCTTTTTATCATGCTCAATCACTGAACTGGTCCCCAAAGAGGTCCCTGCTGTGACTGCAGGTAGGATTTTGAGATATTGTATGAATCATTAAGGTCTGCTTGTACTGCAGCTGCCAGTTGCAGCATGAGTATGCTGAGGTCATGAAGCTATATTCAACTGGTCTGAACGTCATTTCGCGGATTATATAGGTGGAGCCAGAGGCACTGGCAGAGCTACAGCTGGGGCCAGCAGTGCTGACGCCCTCGCGCAGCAACGGCTTCCTGAACATGCTGGAGGCCATGCGCAAGCGCGCCCGGGCGCTCTCGGGCAGCGTCCTGCCCGTGTTTCCCTCCCTGCGCATCAGCGCCGCTGACATCACCCCGCAGGGCGCCTTTGCCGAGGCGCAGGCCCAGTTCCTGCAGCCAGACCCCAAACAAGTTGACGCCCTTGTCAAGGTGTGCCCTTGAAGTCCATCTTGGGGAATGCTGTTGTGCGGCCTCAGAGTTGCTCTGAATGCTGATGTAACTACCCGCTCTGAGCTGCGTCCTCCATCTTTGTGCAGTGGGGACATATTTGCTGATGGTATTGCCACCTGCAGCCTTTACGATGCTTTTCACCAGGGCAGGACTCTGACGCAGCTGCTCTGTTCTGTACTCAGAATGAAGTTGAAGTCATCTAATAACAGCTGTAATACTGGCCATGCAGGTGCTGTCTGAGAAGAAGATCGGGGTTGTGGCGCACTTCTACATGGACCCAGAGGTGCAGGGCGTGCTGAGTGCGGCGCAGGAGCGCTGGCCGCACATCCACATCAGCGACTCCCTGGTCATGGCTGACTCAGCGGTCCGCATGGCGGAGGCCGGCTGCAAGGCTGTCACCGTGCTGGGTGTAGACTTCATGTCTGAGAACGTGCGCGCTATCCTGGACGAGGCAGGCTGCAAGGATGTCCAGGTATGGCCCCAATAAGTCCTGGCATTTCCTTTATTGTCACGGTCCTCTCATGAGCTCTGCACTGCCCAGTGTACATCCTCTGGGACAATCCCTTACCTGCGGCCACGCAGAGGTACAACACGTCTCTGCAAGGCCTTGAGCCAATGCTGATTCTACATGTCTGCTTGCAGTGGTGTCAGGGCAATGGCACGAGTCCCTCTATCTGTCTTCTCAGAGGACTGAAGCTGAACACCCTACTGTGCAGGTGTACCGCATGGCAGAGGCTGACATAGGCTGCTCGCTGGCCGAGGCTGCCGAGGCGCCCGCCTACACCGACTACCTGGCTGCCGCGGCAGATGAGTCAGCGCCAGCTCTGCATGTGGTGTACATCAACACCAGCCTGCGCACCAAGGCGCTGGCGCACGCCCAAGTGCCCACCATCACCTGCACCTCCTCCAATGTGGTCCAGACCGTGCTGCAGGTGAGTTCCTACCTTGTGCCCTGACAAACCCTTCATAATAGAGTGCCTTCATATGCTAAGTGCCTTCGAGCTACTCCTTACAGACTTGACCTTGGTGTCATGTCAAAAGGTCAGTGGTAATGTGTCCAGACAACTTGCAAGGGCTCTGGTGTTGGAGCTTGGGTTGAAGTAGATGTTGTTGTATGATATACTTCACAGGCTAAAACCTTAGGTCCTGATCATGGAGGACATTACACTGTGCACTCAGATACTACCTTATCTCACTGGTATGCTGCACCAGCTGTCTGACTGCTACAGTGCCTTCGTGCTGCAGGCCTTTGCACAGGTGCCAGACATCCATGTGTACTATGGGCCGGACACCTACATGGGCCGCAACCTGGCTGTCATGCTGCGTGCCGTGTCCCAGCTCAGCGATGAGGAGATTGCTGCCCTGCACCCTGCCCACAACCGGGCATCTGTCAAGGTGCAGCCCTCATGCCCAATGCGTCCAAGTATGTGCCTGTGAGAGCCCCACTGCAGTCTGTGTATGGACAGCTGCATGCAGTAAGGCCTGTGCGCCTACCTTCTTGGCACAGAACTCCATCTTTCTTTACTGCCACAGACAAAAGTAGCCACTGTGGCACCCCTTTGGGCATATGATTTGTACTATGGGCTCTTTGTGTGGCTGCATGTCTACTGATTTTCGTAGGTTACTGAGAGCACTGTTCTGCTTCCTTTTTATAGCATCTGTTTACAGTGAGAGTGCCTGTGCAGGCGCTGCTGCCCCGGCTGCATGTCTTCCAGGAGGGCACCTGCATCGTGCACCACCTGTTTGGTGCAGAGGTGTCCGAGATGGTCAAGGCCGCCTACGGAGATGCCTTCCTGACTGCCCACTTTGAGGTGCTTTTCCTTGCTGTGCTCTGTTATGTGGGGCCAAGAAGAATTGGCCATGCTGCTTGCTGTCCTTGCAGCTCCTGCTGACTAGCTTGAGTGGGAAGTCAAGGGTGACTTGGTGCACTTCCTGAGAGATCTGTCGGGCAGTATGGATTGACACAGCTGGACGCGACTTTGGGGCATCACTGAATAATAGCCACACAACTCTGCCTTGGCTGTACAGAGGCTGAGGGACTGATCTTTTGCAGGTGCCTGGAGAGATGTTTGCGCTGGCAATGGAGGCCAAGAAGAGGGACATGGGCGTCGTGGGGTCCACGCAGAACATTCTGGACTTCATTGCGGCCAAGCTTAAGGATGCCATGGAGCGCCCCTTCCCTGACACCCTCCAGGTACTCTTTCTGGCTCTGGTGCTGCTGTAACTAGCAGCACTGTAAGCAGCAAGGCTGCAGCCTTCTGAAACCCCTCAAGCTCTCCTTGTTAGGCAAGGCGATAAGGTGAAGGCTATAGGTATTGACCTGTTGCGTGGCAGTCACTTCTAAGAATTCCTTGTGCCCAGGACTCAAGTGTGATCATAGGCTCATGCACTGAGACTATGCAGGCAGGGTGAGGAGAGTTCACGCTCACATTCCAGGCATTTTGCAGGTGGTGCTGGGCACAGAGTCGGGCATGGTGACGGCCATTGTGCGCAAGGTGCAAGCCATGCTGCAAGCCTCGGGCCGGCAGGATGTTGCAGTGGAGATTGTGTTCCCGGTGGCTTCCGAGGCCATCACGACAGACAACTCTGCGCGCTCCAGCCCTGCCCAGGATGGCAATGGCACCGGCAATGGCGTAACGTTGCCCGGCGGCCTGCCCATCGTACCCGGACCTGCGGGCGGCGAGGGATGCTCTGCAGAGGGCGGCTGTGCATCTTGCCCATACATGAAGGTGACTTGCGGGCTCTTTGCTGACTATGTACAGGGCCACAGCTATCACAGCCTGTGTGTGGTGATTTGTGTGACAGAGGGGCATGAGAACAGCCAGCAGAGCTTTTGGCAGTTGTGCAGCAGGACCTTTCGTTCCTACTCATGCAGAATGTTGGGGGTACTAGAAGGGCCCTCACAGAGATGCCTGTGTGCTGCGATGCACTAATACTGCATTCTGTTGTGCAGATGAACACCCTGATGGCCCTGATGTCCGTCTGCGCCAAGGTTGGCACGCCTGGGGAGGCGCTGCTGGAGGCCTACAGGCCTCGCGCCTATGTGGAGCAGGTCAATGGGCGCTCTCTTGCATCAGCAGGCTGCGAGCCCATCCTGCACATGCGCGGCTTCCAGACCACCAAGAAGCTGCCACCTGCCCTGGAGGCTGACATTCTAAGCCGCAAACGCCATGCCTGATGTGCTGTGCAATTGCAAGCCGAGGGGCACAATGTGGAGCCCTCTAAGAAGGGGATATCATGTGCAAGCAGCTGTAGTTGCTATGCTGTTTGGCACCAACACTTTTTAGCCCTGAGTGGCCTAAATTCATGAGTAAAGACCTCGAAAGTGTTGTTCCTGGATATGGCACTGCACTTCTATAAAGATGGTGCTGTCACATGCCGTTGCTTGATGATATACACCGCTCTTGCTATAATGGCTTCTACTATTCGTGGCACCGTCTGGCGTTTCAAGTAGGTGCCCGCCTGTACCGTCCAAAGACGTCAAGCATATTTGTAGAGGCATCGCAAGCCTTTACGGGGTTGGGCCACTACGGTTTTGAGCATCGTGATCAATCATTACGGAATGGCCGCGTGCTGTATTGATATTTGGCAGCCGCAGCGCCCCTTCTCATGCACTTTGGCGCAGCGAGGAACACAGCGTGCCGCTAGGGAAGCCAAGAAGGCTGTGGAGGCGTTGCAAAGGTATGTCGCGCGTCTCCAGTCTGGCGGCCAACACCACGCCTCCCCTGGCATACGTCGCCCCTTGTTTGGCCTGACTCAGCCAGCCAATTGCAAAGCCACAATTTTCTAGCAGACAGGGCTAGTAGCGCTGTAATCAAAGTGTGGGGTGCTCCTCTTCTCGGGTTGCTGAGAATGCGGCCCCCGGTCCACACCGTGGTCCATCAGCGGACCTGGCTGCTTTATGCCTATCTTTGGCAGGGGTTTTCCTGATGCTAGAGGCTGCTCAGTTTCTGACCATTCTAAGTTTTAGATGGCTTTTTTTGGCCCGGGCATGGGCGACGCCAGTTAGGTCGCTCCTGCGCGTGCTGCAAGCTGGTCCCTGGCCCAGCAACATGACGCCCTTTGGCCGTGATGGCGGTCTGAGAGGTTTACAACTGCAGCGGTATGGCAATACCGCATGCGATGGCTGGCGAAGTTCACGATGTGCCGCATCAATTGCATTGCAGAGGACGTGCTTAGTATTCGTGATGGTCGAATGTAGAGCAGAATTGTCACACTCCCCAGGGCTGACATTCACATTATTACGCGTGTGCATACATGCGTCTCGGGCACCGTATACGGCACTGTCTGCGTGACAAGGGCTTTTAGGGCTCCTGCAGTGAGGCTGTTGTGCCATGCGCAGATGTCGCTGGTTAACAGCGTTGTGGGGCCAGGGGCTGCTGCACCGTCCCCTTCCGCTGCCGATCCGTGCGCAGCAGGCGCGGATGACTCATGCTCCGACCCCGACTTTGCCTTGAAACTTCGTATTGGAGCAGTTTTCATTCTTCTGGCCTCCTCCACACTTGGGGTCTGGCTGCCAGTCATAGCTGGTGAGCCTCTGGACACAGCTAGGTATCAGGAATTGGTACAGCAGCAGCAAACACTCTCTCCCTTTTGAGCGCTTTGGCTGCAATGAATGTTCTCTTGAGCGCTTATCGCCTCTCTGCAAACAAGCTGTCATGTCAGATGTCATAGCCAGGCACAGCAGGCTCATGTGTGCTATATGGTAGGAGAGCACTGCTCTCGTTCTGGACTGACAAAAACGCAAGAAGAGGCTTCTGGCAAGCATGCCCAAGCTGCGGCTAGAGCGCCATGAATCTGATGCGCTAAGTTTCTGTTGTGCAGGGAAAGTAAGCCCGTATGCTGCAACGGGCGGCAGCATGTTCTTCATGCTCAAGGCATTTGGCGCAGGCGTCATTCTGGCAACAGGTTTCATCCACATGTGGCCTGATGCCAATGATGCCTTCTCCAACACCTGCCTCGGTGGGTGCCCTCTTCACATTAAACGAGCTCTTGGCAAAGCCTTGGGCAATGAAGCAGGCAAGAGCAGTGGGCAAGCTCTGTCTGGTACCGCAATGCTGTGGTGCGTTGTGCATCATTCAGCCCTGAATTGGAAGTTTGCTGAGCAACACAGGGCTGATCAGACGCATGGATCTCAGAATCTGAACTCTGCTCAATTCTATGCCAGGCATGTGACCATAATGATGGCCTAGGAGAGATTGCAGATTTGCAGAGCTTGTACTGTGCGTGTATCTGCATGCACCTCAAGCTTCAGCGGCATGCAAACAGAGCTCACTCGCAAAAGTGCTTTGTGACACCTCTTCGCCTGGCAAATTCCCCTTCAGGGCCACCACAGGTGGCAGAGAGTCTCTTGCTTGCTGGCTGCTCATTGGATATCATTGAACCTGTCTGTGTCTGCAGGATGGCCAGACTACCCTTGGGCCTCACTCTTCGCCATGGTCACCATACTCTGCGTGCTCATCCTGGAGCACGTTGTGAGCCGCGCCTACGAGCGCCGCCTGACTAGGCAGCTCACCAACCGCACTCACACCCAGGGTACGCGGCTGTCACTCACTGCATCATCCAGAGCAGTACGGACAGCCGGGGCGGCTGCACAGGGATCATGTGCTGGTCGCATGAGAAAGCCTCTCACAATGCAGATGCATCATTTGCAGCTCCAGCTGTCAAGTTGGCCATGAGTGTTCTGGCCATGTAGATTGAGGACCAGGTCGCCTGTGATGTGTCAGCATGCTGTTACAGCTTTTTCTCCATGCAACGGTCAGTCTTGACATGTAGTCTTTGGCTTATAACCTTAGTCTCATGACGGACGGAGGAGTCAACATTGCATGCCAGAGTATGGTGGGGGTCTCGTTTGCTCACCTAGGCCTTGCGTGCATGCAGGCGCAGCCAATGGCAACCCGGCAGGTGCTCTGGCCAATGTGGATGAGAAAGATCTTGCCCAGAGGGACGCCCACATCCGCAGCTTTGCCATCGCACAGGTGCGCTGCACCGTCTGTTCATAGCACAGCAGGCATGCTGCGCAGCAACTTTCAAGACATATACATTTGATGTAAGCAGATGCCTGACAGAGCTGGCATGCCAAAATCGTCTTTATCCCGTCAGGAAAGATTCTGCGCAGTCAGGAGTCATACTCCAGAGTTGAGGTGCCGCAGCCGTTGAGCAGAGAAACATGCTCATTTATATCACAGGTCATACTTCAAGCATGCAACATGTCAAGCCGCTGGTGACACTGGCAAGTGTCCTGCGCCATGCAAGTGGTGCCCAAACCAGCCCATGTCACTCCATGCTGAGGCCGCATGTGTGCGCAGGTGCTGGAGTCCGGCATTGCCTTCCACTCGGTGCTGATCGGGATTGCGCTCGGCGTGAGCGACTCCCCCTGCACCATCCGCCCCCTGCTGGCAGCGCTCACGTTCCACCAGTTCTTTGAGGGCGTGGCCCTTGGCTCCTGCCTGCTGCAGGCGAGCTTCGGCCTTTGCTGCTTCCACTGCTCTCGCACCCTTGTCTCCTGCCATCACTGCAGGCCGATGAGCCATGCTACCTGGACGCTCTCTCGCTCCCTGTGCAAGTTGCATCAAAGGGCAAGCATCTGTCAGCTAAAGCTGCGGGTATGAGCATGCAGCATTGCATGCCCTGCCTGCATGGGCACCATAATCAGTGCTGGAGTGTTGGGGAAATGCTTTTCATGCGAGGCATGCTCCTGATGGGCTTATGCCGCCCTGCAGGCCAGCTTCAGGTCATGGGCATTTGCCGCCATGGCATTTATCTTCACCATCACTACCCCCATTGGCATTGCCGTTGGGATTGGCATTGCCAGCACCTACAATGCCAACTCGACCAACGCCCTCATCACCCAGGGCATCTTTGACGCAGTCTCTACAGGTCATCCCCTAGTCCCTACCCGATCCATAAACGCACAATACATGCTGTGCGGCTGCATATATGGCAGCCGTAGCGTGTTGTCCACAGCTTTATACAGAAGTGGCCCTCTACAAGATGTGTGCATATGCCCTGTAAATGATGATGGCTGAGAGTCTTAATGGTTTGGGAGCAGCTCTGGCCCGAATGGGGCATTGACAGGGACCACGCTGGCAAAGCGTGCAGAGCAGGGCTCAATCTGACCTCACCCATGTCTGTGTGTGCAGGCATCCTCATCTACATGTCCCTAGTGGACCTCATTGCCCCGGACTTCAACTCACCACAGTTCCTGGCCAGCCTGAGGCTACAGCTGGGCGGCTACACATGCCTGATTCTGGGCGCCGCTCTCATGGCCATCATTGGGATCTGGGCCTAGCTGCCCTGTTCTCAGCCCAGCTGACAACTCGTCCTTGGTGGAGTCTCTCAGCAAGCTTCTCCCATGCCTGTTGTGGGATCTAGAGCAAGATGTTCCCCTTTTGGGACCCCTAGTCCGTCCAGGACTGTTCGACCCCTCACAGTAGTCACTGGTCCTGCCAGCATGCCTCGCCTCAATGGCTACGGCTGTTTGGTCTGCTCTATAGCGGGTGCTCCTGGTACTGCAAATGCCGCTCAATACATTGCAGCTGTTTACGGGCGGATCCCAGCAGACTGAGCACTATGACAGTCTGAGGAGGGGCTCGGCCCAATTTGTGTAGTCTTTTAGTGGGTTTAAAGGGTTGTGTATCTTTGCTCGGCCAGCAATGCTGAGCATGGAGCTTTCTAGCCTGGTCCTCTTCTGGCCCTTGCAACTGCCTCATCCCTTGGTTTGCGCAGCCCCTGCAAGAGTATGTTTTGGACATATCAAGATGTGCCCATGAGCCGCAGCACATTTGCTGCCTGGGTTGCAGTTGCTTGACGGATCGAGAGCTGTCTTGGCAGCCCTACAGCGCATGGGTATGCAGAGCTGTGCGCAGCAGAGGATGTAAAGCCAAGAGGGCCTCTTTAGACCGCCCTCCTTTCTTTACACACTGCTTGCGGCAGCTGGCAATCAGCATACTGCTGTTGTGGCCATGAGGACTATCGTGCAGTATTAGGAAGACTGGCAAGAACAAGCACTTTAGCCTTGAATGTCAGCCTGGCGTTATGACATGATCCTAGTGTAAGCACATGCACTGCTGTCGCAGAAGGACATCCTATAGCCTCGCATGGTAAATATTTCCTTTCCGGAGAGGCGATCAAACTTGAGAGCTCGTCTGCCTTGATGTCTGCACACCTGCTCTTTGGACATGTCTCGGAGCGCTCCTGTCATTCCTGCACGCATGTGAAACCTTCCCTCAGTCTCCATCATCACAAACCAATCAGACAGGTCCCTTGCATGGTCCTATCTGAGCTGATGACAAACATGAGTTCATGGGTGTAGCTGCCCACTGTCCTGAAGTCTCCGGTGTACTCCAGAAAGCCTGCAACATCCTCGGCAGCCTCCTCCCCATGGTGCCTTGCCACATATGCAAGCGCCATGTCTGTGCCTGCAATGTCATCACATTGAGGTGTCAGCCCTACATCTGCCTTCCGAGTGCAATTCATGCTTGCACAGCCTGAAGCATGATCTCACAGAAGCTCAAGCTGCCACTTGCACAGCTGCAGCCACCCAACAGACCGCTGTGCCTGTGTCATGGCTGGGCAGAGGCACATCTGCATGGTTGCCCAGGCG
Organism: Coccomyxa sp. LA000219; assembly: GCA_000812005.1. Taxonomy (NCBI): domain Eukaryota; kingdom Viridiplantae; phylum Chlorophyta; class Trebouxiophyceae; family Coccomyxaceae; genus Coccomyxa; species Coccomyxa sp. LA000219. The sequence goes on from KN714658.1 coordinate 2,371,387, forward strand.
CCTCCTGTCCCAGCAAGGTGGCTTCTTGCAGACAGCCTGCCAAGCTCTACATGGACATGGTGCCATGAGAGCCTTACTGCCCGTTGTAAGAGAGCTACGCCGCACCTGCTGTGACACCCGCTGATGTCCAAATAGGTCCATCCACCACCCACCTTGCCTCTAGGTCCCACGCTGTCTTGGGCCCCTGGGCAGTGGCCCACTGCCATGCGCCCTTGTTGGTTGTGGCACGCCTGTCGCCAGCCAGCACACATTGAAGTGCATGTAGTGTACTGTACAATGCAGACATAACCAACACTCTGCACACACATGACACTCTGTATAGCATGGCATCTATAGGTGTCTGCAGTTGCGTGTAGCAGTCCACTGAGCCCATCAGCCATAAACCTTAGGCATGGCTTTGTATGCTCTCAGCGACACATAACAGCGGGATGTGAGCGGTGTGTGCTCTCGGTTTCACTACCTGCGCCTGGACTCTGAGCGCTAGAGGAAGTTCAGAGGCAAGTCAGGCAGGGCAAGGGAGTGACCTGCCATCCAGCACCCCGGCCCGAGCAGCCAGGGCAGAGCCTGTGCAGACTGTCAGGAGGTGAGGGGTACTTTCAGAGCTTCTTGCAAGTGGTGGCGCAAAGCGCTGGATGAATTTGATGACCTGTTCGTTATCTATCTCTTTTCTTGTTCCGAAGCCACCTACAATGAAGGGGGTTCTCAACATGCCACCTTGGACTTGCTCATGGCAGTGTAGGGATCTGAAACGTGCTGCATTTTCCTCATCCTGTGCTGGCACCAAAAAAGGCCAGGGAAGGGACAGCATTGCTGCAGGTGCGGCCAACGAGAGAGCGCCGGCTTACCAACAAGGACAAGGATGTCTGGCTTTGGGCACGTCTCAAAGTCATACTCTGTCACAGTGCTAATGCCGATAGAGCTCGCGACGGGTCCAGCAGTCTCAGAGACCGTCAAGATCTGATATGCTCCACTCAGCGTGTGACTGCCAAGGACGGATACAGGTCCATAGAAATCGAGCATCTCAAAGCCACGGAAGAGCAGGAAGGCAGCTTTCTTTGCCATCGTCATGTACCCCTCTCCTTTCCTTCGGCACCAGCCTTTCTGAGGCCACACCACTATAGACCAACTTATTGTAGCAGGAACTCCTTCTTTGTGCACTTACATTGTACGGCGCTCACAGAGATCGCTTAGCACATCCGGTCAGGTACATGAATTACGTCATCTCGGAACCCAGATCTGACCTTGTCGAAAGAGCGCTGCAAGGTGCACGCAAGCGTCCCATTATCTCGCCCTCCTGTCGTAGAGACATAGGGCGCATCCTTATGGTGCGTTATGGAGCCCCATCAATTGCCACTTAGGCTTCCGATCTTTGTTGCTTGGGCCATGGCAGTTGACGGTGATACTTCAGCCATGGCAAGCGTTGCGCGCCATTGCGAACCATCTAGGAAGCTTCCTCAGCCCTCGTTACATATATGCAAATTTGGCCAACTCAACCTGCAAGAACAGACGTCCCACAACTGCAGCTGTCAGCTGGTACTTGGTTCATGCGTTGCTCCCACACTCAGCACTCACATCATACTGGCCAGCATGCATGCACTTTGCAGCCTCCTGGAAGTTCCTGCTGTAGCATGTCAGCCTACTGTAGCCTACCTTGAACCTCAGAGTGAGGCCGATGGCCTGATCGACACTTGATGCAGTACCCTAGCGTCTGAACCATGTGTTTAATGCTCTCCGATGCGCCTCCTGTATAGCTTACAAAGCTCAAGCCATGCCTTTCAAAGTGACAGTATCACCAGGCTCCTGGAGACTTGGTCTGCTGAGTAGCGTTTGCGCCCTTCCTCCACTGCTTGCTGCGGCCGTGACTCAGCACATGCTTCAACACGCTCATACTGTCAGGGCCGGTCAAGCACTGCCTTGCACATTCTATCTACATGGCGCTGCTCCACTGCACTCTCCCAGAGTCTGTCAGCAAATGCCGCAAGCGCTCTCTGGGGCGCGCGCCTCAGAAGCGGAACTCGGGCTCGATGTCCATGCTCCAGTGGAACTTGGCCAGCAGGCTCTTGTTGAAGATCTTCTCGATGGGCACCTCATGCACCTTGCACCAGGCCACGGTGATGCGCGGGTCCAGGTAGTTGATCTTGGAGGTCCCCAGCGCCACCGTCTTCAAGTCCTCCTTCACCTTGGCATTGATCTCCATCTTGGCCAGCATCTCGCGCTTGCGCTCTATCTGCCGCTCCAGCCTACACAGTAGATGCAGCACTCCAGTCAGAAACACATGCACTCAGGTGATGCATTGTGGCCTGTCTGCCTCTGCAGCCTGCAACTGGCAGCCCTGGCCTGATCACCAACCATGCAAGAAGTGATGCATCATGCTAGCGCCCTATCTGCCGCTCCAGCCTGTACGGCAGATGCAGCATTCAGGAAAAACATGCACTGCATGATGCGTTGTGGTCTGACTGCTTGTGCAGCGTGCAGGGCGAATGCATGGTATACAAAGAGAAGGCTGTGTAAGCTCACGTGTCAGCAGCCCGAGGCTTATTGCCGTTGTACTGCTTGCCCTTCTGGGAGGCCACCAGCTCGGCCTGCAGCGCGTCCAGCAGCTCCTGCTGCTGCAGCAGCTTCGCCTCCATCTTCTGCATCTGCCCGGTGTGCCCCTTGGGCACTGCCCGCTGGTGATTGCACAGTATGGCCACCTGCGCAGTCACACACAATGGTGCTATCCCATAGGCCTCTGATGGTCTACAGGACCTTGCTGCAGGGACGGCCACACACAGAAAACCCTAGCAAATGCCAGTGGGACCTGCAGGACTCTTAGGTCTATACGATCTCCATCTGGTAGAATCTTAAAGCAGTCGACATGAGCATTCTGTCATGATGTCCAGAACTAGGTCAGTAGCAGAGTGGTGCCAGAGATGGGAGTCGTATCAAGAGAGGGCTGCTGACCTCTTTGTTGGCCCTGTCATACTCAGCCTTCTTCTCATCGACGGTGGTGGCAGTGCTCTCCTTGTTGAGCAGCGCATCCAGGGTGATGCTGGCGTTGTACGTGCGGAACACCTGTCGCATCAGCAGCCTTCTTCATGTAGCCGTTCGGGCACGGCAAGCAGTGACAGCAGAGCGTGCTTGCAAGCCCTCTGCCAAGATGACTCAGCTGAAGTGTCCTTCATGAGCGCCGTTGTGTCAGCCCATTTGCTTCGGGCAGGCTGCCCAAAGAGTGCCCGTAACAAGGGCACTTGCGTCTGCCTAAACACTGTGTGGCAGGCTGCCCAGAGAGTGCTCCATGTTGAGATATGGCAAATGAGAGCAGATTGGAGGGGGCTGCCGAACCTTCACGGAGAGGCCATCCATAAGGTCCTTCAGGCGCTTGTTTAGGTCCCCTGCGTCCATGGTGTCAAAGAGCTGGTCCTCAGGCTTCTTCCCTGCAAGGCATACATACTGCTGCATCAGGGATCTCATGACTGGGGGTGCCTTGAAGTCCCAGAGACACAGCCTGTGTGCGCTATGCTCATGGCCTCTGACAATTTGCGTGCCTACTCTGCGCAAGGGCGCACGCTGCATGCATCAGCCATGCAGCGCAAATGCACAGTCCATGGTACATTATAGCATTCGTGGCATTTTGGGCGCCCTGAGCATCAGGCTGCTGCATGCACTGGACATGTAATTCAGAGGCAGCAGCTCTGGCTAGGAGAGGACAGGGACAGGGCTTGGTGGGATAGGAGACTCACGCTTGCCCTGCGCGTCCTTTCTGCAGAACTCCTGAACCAGCTCGTAGACGCGCTGGTTGACCTGCACCTCGTTCTCGTAGCGGATGCTGTCCTTTCCCAGGAAGTCGAACTTGATGTGGTTGTCCTCCATGCAGTCCACATTTTCCACCTGTGAGACGGTACAGACAGTCACTCTGAAGTGAAGCATAGCAAATAACACGCGTCCAGCCGTGGTAATAGGACCATTATCAGGATCAGCTCGGAACTTTGTCTGGCACGTCATCTGTCAGGCTAGCTCTATGCTGACATGATGTGCAATGCAGGGACTGCGACTTTGATGGTGATTTGTCTGGTAAAAGCTGGCCACACCCAGGCTAGGCACCAGACACCCTGCAACTGACGCTTTGCGCAATGCTGCGATGTCACCCTTGTGGCCGGGGTGCGACTTCAGCTTGATCAGGAGTGACAAAGCTCTAACCCCTGGCCTAGCAAGGTGCCAGAGAGACAATAAACGGGAAACCTCCCAAGGTAACCTGGATCGAGCAGAGCTGCACCTTGAGGGTGCAGCAGCCGACGGTGTCGGCCTCGTCCTCGTCCTTCTCGTGGCCGGCACGCAGCGCCAGCTTGTCGATGAAGTACAGCGCGACCGCCATCTGGCGCTCGCGCATGGTGCTGGCGTACCAGTCATCCTCATACGCCTTCCGGATGCCCCCGATGAACTCCTGGGCGCAACACAGAGGCCTCTCTCAGTCGTCCCAGTCCAGGAGCTGGAGCCTTGTGCCGCATTCCCGGCTCATGTCTGCATTACCCGGTCTGAGCAGGCCATACATGCAGCTGATGCACACCCCCTGACGCCGCCTGCTGCTGACAGTGGCCACTACCACATTTCCCGAGCTGCATTGAGCCTCAGCAGAGGAGAGTCTAGGCAACCTGCTTACAGACGCTGCACGCCATACGCCATAGTGCTCCAGCAATTTGAAGACATCTCAAGGCGCTGATGCTCAGATGCGACCTCACGTCAAGCTGCGGAGTGGGCTGTTTGCCCCAGAACTCCAGTCTGGAGTTGGGTGCTCTGCAACGCATGCTGCATGCCCATGAAGCCATTCGCCGCGGCTATGGGCAGCGCTGCCAGGTCAGGCAACTGCAATGTATCTTGCGAGCAGGGGCGGGGAGTGCCGTCTCACCTTGAGCTGGCGGGCCTTCTCGTACTTGGCGAGGTCGGAGTCGGACTTGAACTTGGAGTCGGCGGACAGCCAGACGTACTTGTAGTCCTTGGCGGAGATGGGGTCCTTCCAGTAGGCCAGCCAGGTGACAGTGTTGTCGTGCCGGACCTCCTTCCACTCCTGCCCCGGGTAGGGGTGCTCCGGAATGGGCACGCCCCTCCCTGCATGGGAAGAAAGTCTCTGAGCAAGCGCTTACTGACTCTCCAAGCCTTTCTGCCCAGGTAGGGTGCTTCAAAGCGAGCATGCCCGGCCTGCATAGGAATGAATTCTCTAAGCGAGCGCCAGCTGAGTGTCCGAGCGATCCTGCCCGGGGTAGGGGTGCTCCGGGATGGGCACACCCTTCCCTGCATACAGATAGAGTCTGTAAGCCAATGCCTGCTAATTGTCCAGGCCTTTTTACAAGCAGACGGGCACACCCGGACCTGCACATCATCAACTTCTCACAGTGACTGACTGAAGTGCTGCATGTCAGACGTCTGCGGCTCCTGACACATTGAAACTATTCCAGATCGCAGACCCTGACGCCTGTACGGATCCCATTGCTGGCTAGGTTCAAGGAGAGAATGAAGCCCCTGTGTTCTTGCAGCTGATCAGTGGCATGACTGAATCCGGCTGGGCAGCATTCTCGGGTGGCCAAGGTCACTCACCAATGTTGATGGTGATGTCTCGGGGGTAGATGCGCGCTTTGAGCTTGCCCATCCTCGGGTGGTCCCCTCTCCCTCTGAACAGACCCGGCGGCTCCACCCTGAAGTTGCCCAACTGCACCCAGCGCCTCACACACATCAACATCAAGCAACTGCTTCAGCAGCAGCCACACTGCACCTTGTGCTATGCTGGGACCAGGCAGATGATGCACAACAAGCCACAGGCATGCGGCAACTGTCCTGAGCTTGCATGGCCATGACCAGTGGCTGATGCCTTCGCAGCACCCATGGACTCCTCGTGTTGGACCGCACCAGGATGATGGCAGAGTCAGTACCTGCTCCTTGCGGCCATCCACAAGTGCATACTTGTACTTGGCCTCTGCTTCTTCCTTCTCCTTCTTCAGGCGCGCCTTCTCCTGCAGTGCAGTCACCCCCCATTCAGCAATCTGCCCTCTGAGCACAGAACGAGCAGCATCCCTCTTGCAACAGTGAAACCAGCATGCCCTAGATGTACATGTATGACGCAGCCTCAGCATTGATGGCCAACATGAAGGTCCGCCTGAGCAAAACTTTATGGTGATCAGTCTCAAAGGACATTGTTGCAGAGGGCAGGCATCTGGTGCCAAGCTGCTGAGCCAGCTGCTGCAGAGGCAAGTGTGCATGGCGCACCTCTTTATCCAGCCCCTTTCTCTTTTCACGCTCGGCCATGTGCCACTCGTAGATGGGCGTGAAGTCGCACTTCTTCAAGGACTGTATGACATGGCCCTTCCCCAGGATCGGCTTCCAGTCCGCCCAGAAGTTGTCCAGGAACTGCTGCTTTTCCAAGTATGCTGTGCCAGTCATCACCGCCATGGCAGTCGCCACCTGGCCCAGCAAATCACATCTCAGCACCTCACACACAGCTGGAACGCCCTCACGCCACTAGCCATGAACGCAATGCCAACTTCATGCTTCCTCCTTATGATGCTTCCATGCACAACAATGCAGAGCCTCTGAGGTGTGACCTATAGATGGACTTGCCCATGTCAAGTCTCATGTGCATCTGTGACACATGCACATGAAAGGCTGAGCAGGCTTTGTAAGCAAGGCGCTGAGAGAGGTGTGCACCTCTTCCTGCCTAGGGGTGAGATCCACAGGCTTGCCATCGTACAGCATCTTGATGCCGTGGGGGGTGTACTCGGGAGGGAACTGCACGCCGCTGTGCTCCAGCGTCTCCCACTTGACGCTCTTGTCCTCCGCCCCCTGCACACCAGCAACCTGTCCGTCTGGGAGTTCGCATGCCTCCAGCTGCGCCAGAGAGAGTGAGGCTCAACGGGATGCTTCAAGCAAGGTCGAGAATATCTTTTGACAGGCTAAAGCTCCAGCCAAGCCTTGCAGTCCCGTGCATGACAATGGGATTGCAATGCACGCCTTAAGCCACTTATGATTTATGATTACCGGCATGCGGATTGCCAGCACGCCTTCTGCAGACCTAGCACTGTACAGGCAGAAACCTCCTATGCGCAAGCCAGACGCCTGAAAAGTGAGATAACATGCCAGTGCACACCTTTGCGGCCTCCCTGCTGGGCTGGGTGCGCTGCTTGGCAGACCGCTTGGTTCCCCTGCTTTTGGGCTGGTCCGCCTTCTTGGACTTCTTTGCCTTGCGCTTACTGATGGGCTCGTCATCAGAGTCGATCTCTTCCTCGCTCTCCTCCTCTTCAGGCTCCGGCTCCTCTTCAGGCTCCGGCTTCTTTCTTTTCTTAGCCGGCTGCGCAGCCTGCTGTGCCAACAGGAACCTCACTCAACCCTGACTCTAGCACATGTGTCTATACATTCCGTAGCTTTCCGACTGGCTGCCCTGCCTGCAGTGTCAGCGCAGGATCTCCTGACCAGCTCAGGAAGTCTGCTGAACATTGAGCGCTGGCCGCATATCGCAGCAGAGGTCGTGCCAGCAGCACTTGACGTCCAACCCCCAGAGCACGCCAGAAGTTGACACAATTTGATCACCACAAGGTGACGGCTGCAGTTTCAGCAGTGCCAAGCGCGGTGCAAGCACTTGTCATGTTCCCAATATCTGGCTCAGCTGACACGAATGCAGTATGTAGTGTGACAACTCAGCATGCCACACCTGTCAGCCATGTCAGCAGGCAGGTGCATACCTTCTCAATTTTGACCTTCTTCTTTGCTGGCATGGCCCCGTTCTCGCTCGGCTTCTTCTGCGGCTTCTTGGCCATAGCCGGCCCTTTGCTGGCAGGGATTGGCGTCTTGCCATTTGCCTGCAAGCCGCGCAACACATGTCACCAGAACTTCAGCATGCAGGCTTCTGCACAGGATTTTTATACGCCCATGACAGGTGCCACGGGGAAGCCCTCATGGCAGTATCTTGCACATATCAGGGCAGAAAAGTGTGGGTTTGCCAGGGAGTATGCCTGAGATTGAAGTGCATGTCATTGTGCATACCTTAAAGCCTTTCCTTAGCGCCAGGGGGATGTCGTCCTCGGAGTCTTCAGAGTCCGAGTCATCCAGGAGCTTTCGCTTGCCATTCGCCTGCGCAGCCCCATCTGCGGCCTGTTTAGGAGGTGCGGCTGGTGCGGCTTCCTGCTTACTGGAAGCCGGCGCTGGAGCCTCACCAGACGCCTTGTCCGCTGGCGCTGCTGCTGCTGCTGGCGGAGTGATCTCTGGCGCTGTTGCTGCCGGCTTTGGTGACTGGGGAGGCTTCTTCTTAGCATCTGCCTGCGGCCCGGCTGAGTGAGGTCTAGGTGCAGGCTTGGCCCCTGCATCAGCCTCGACTGGCTGGGCTGTCCCTGACTGGGCAGGTGCCTGCTCAGCGGGCCCTTGCTTGTGCTGCACAGCTGCAGCAGGCTGCTCGCTTGGAGCTGCCTTGCTGGCTGCAGCAGGCTCAGCAGCTGCCACGTTGCCGTTGCTCAGCTGCAACCCATTGCTGCTCTCTGGCAGGGGTGCAGCCTGCCCAGGCTCTGAGGCAGAAGACTCCTTATTGCTAGTGGCAGCTGAGATCGGCTCATCTCTGGCAGCTGCGCTGTATTCTTGCGCAGGAGCAGGAGAGGCTGCAGCTGCTGCCAGGCGTGCTAGCGCTGCTGGGGACCTGGGTATCTGCCCGTTCTCTGGGGCGGATGCAGGGCGCGCATCTGCAAAGGGCTTGGCGCCGCCTGAGCAGAGCACAGATTTGGGCTTCAGACACACGTGCACACCCTCAGCAGCATGCATGCTGAGAAGTCCCTCCGCCATGGACTGACAATAAGCAGATGCTTGTCATGCAATCTTTGCAGCCTTATTGGAGATCTCGCGGTCTTACAACGAGAATCCAATCAATCTCCATACAGCCCAACAGTGCATTGCAAGTTGGCTGGCATGAGTGGCAGACCTGGACTTTTTGGACTTTTGCATGCTCGGGGTGTAGAAGGCCGTGTGCCCAGCCTTGGAGATGCTGGCGCCTTCTTGCTCCCCAAAGGAGACCCAGTCTTCACAGGCGGCACCTGCAGGCATGTCACTCGCGTCAATCTTTCCTTTAAAGTATAGCTGATGGACGACTTCATCCCTTAGTCCCTGCTCGAAGTCAGGTCCCGGCACCCGTTTACTCTCCTTATGTCTCTCTCTGTACGGCCATGTGCGCCCTGATGGATACCCTACGCCAAAGCTTTCCCAGCAGGGAACGGGTGCTCATTTACACCACCATCACGTTCTGCTCATCCCCCATCTCCTGCCTTTGAGTGCCCTTTCGGCCTATCCAGATGTGTACCAAACCGGTTGGCTTTGCAACAAGCGCATTTCTTGGTCATGAGACTCTGCATGCAGAGTGTAAAGCAGGATGTGCACCTGCATATGAGCCGGCGCGTCATCATCCTGCAATGGTCTAGCATCCTCCTTGTGATCCGCTACGGGTGCCTCTAACACAGCTCCGCTCATTATCTCAGCTGTGGTGCTCCTGCAGAGGCTGCTGGAGCACCAAGTGCTGTTGAAGATCCTTAGCGTTAAGAGGGTTGTGATGGCCTGAGAGACCTGCACCAGCTGTGGTGGCTGTACTAAAGTACCGAGGTGTCTTACAGACTGCTGGCAAAGCTTTTGAAGGGCTTCAGACGGAACCTCAAGCCTGGAGCGCAAACACTCATGTGGTGCCAAACTTGGCTCAACCTTCCAACTCCTTTTCGTCCAGCGATGCTCTAGCAGATGGTCAGATGATCACAATAACATTGCATAACAGGTCATAGGCTACAGAGTAATATATCAGAGGCCTCTTAAGGTCTGTGCCTGCTGAGTACATCAGAAGCCTGTGCTCCCTGGTGACAGTGTAGCAACATAGCTTAGGAGATACTTCTACCGGGCATTTGATTCCAAAAGGCAGAAAAGTTTGCACTTCTTATCTTTGAGCCCATTGCACAGCTCAGCTGCTTCCTTCGCAGCGAAAGTGTTCCAGCCCTATTTCGATCGGTGCCTCACGGCCAACGTGATGCCCACTTCCAGCCGATAGGACAACACCTGTTGATTAGAGGAGTTTGCAGCTTTCTGCAAGGGGGCAAGTACAGTATTTAGCAGGACAGCAGTGTCCCGAAAGGAATCAGGGCAAAATGTCCCAGAACCGGTATGTAGTGGTTCCGACCGTCACGGTCTTGGCTGTGATGAAGGCACGACTGGTTGGTGCGGTCAAAGGCCACGCTCTTCTCAAGAAGAAAGCAGATGCTCTGACAGTCAGGCAAGTCTCCAACACCTTACCTGACCTGTTTTGCAGCTCAGAAGGTTGTCTCTGGAGCAGGGCCCTGCAGCATCTAGCCTCACATGCTTGCTCTTGTTCAACAGGTTCAGGCAGATCCTCAAAAAGATTGTGGACACCAAAGAGGGCATGGGAAAGAAGATGCGCGACAGCTCATTTGCCCTGACAGAGGCGAAGTATGCAGCTGGGGAGTTCAGGCACACTGTCTTTGACAGCGTGGAGACGGTGCGCACCCCTGCTCTTTTCACACTGTTGTGGCATCCACTAGCTCTGGTCAAAAGCACTTGCGAGCAAGAGCCATAGAGCACACGCATTTCTCTCGAGTCGCATGCCCGGGTTATGGGGTGACATCAGCACAGCAGGTGCTGTTGGCATGGTAATTGCTAAACGTTTGAAGTCTCTCTGAATGTTAGTCTTCTTGTGCAACAGGCCCAGGTCAGGGTGATTGCCCAAACGGACAATGTGGCAGGAGTGCGCATCCCCAAGTTTGAGCAGCACAACATGAGCGGCGAGAGCAAGATGAATCTGACCGGGCTGGGCAAGGGCGGGCAGCAGGTCCAGCAGTGCAGAAAGGTGGGCAAACTGCTTTGCTAGTATGATCTTTGCTGCAACAAGCGCATGGGAGCCTATCAGGAAGACGCCGTATGGCTGCTTGCCGTTCTTGTGTAACAATGGCTTTCAAGGAGACACATGCCAGCTTTGGCATTGCTTGCACAGACTTCTGTGCCATGCTGAGGGATTGTAGGCATGCGCCAGTCTTCCCACTGCAGGTTCGCAGCGTCATGATGACCATTTCTTTCTCATGCAGGCATACCTGAAAGCTGTGGAGCTGCTGATTGAGCTGGCGTCGCTCCAGACAGCCTTCCTCACGCTGGACGAAGCCATCAAAACAACCAACAGGCGTGTCAATGCCCTGGACAATGTTGTGCGGCCCAGGCTGGAGAACACCATTGCCTACATCAAGGTATTCTGAGCTGATTCTCAAGTCTGTCTCCCGCCTCAGCTGCAGCTGCACCCTGCTGCACGTGTCTAGGGCGCCCATGTCAGGATGAACGTCAGCATGCTGTGGTGTTGCTGAGAGGCAGCCACTCTAGGGAGCTACAATGCAGTCCGTGAAGCTGGCTTGAGCCAGTGCAACATGAGTCGAGGCTGCAGTGAGACATTTTCTGCATCTGATACGGAGAGCTGGGTAGCTGGAAGTGGAGCAGCCTTTCAACTTGAGTAATCTGAGAAGCTAGGCTTGGGACAGTATGGGGCAGCCTCAATTGCAGCAGGTCTGAGAGATTCCTGCTGATGGGACAGGGAGAGCTGGATGAGCTGGAGCGTGAGGAGTTCTTCCGGCTGAAGAAGGTGCAGGCCAAGAAGAAGCGCGATGCAGCCATCACCGACGCACTGGTGAGCATCCCTTTCACGAGCCTCTGCCCTAGAGAGGACTGTCCAACATTCCTGAGGGAGCTTGGCACAGCATTTGCATGTCTGTGACGCTGGCAGCAGATACACCGACATGGGGTTCATGATTGCAGGTCTGCAGATCTCCGCTAAGATGCATCATCACTCAGCTCTTTGGTGTGAATTGTGTCGTCGCATGTGTGGCATAGCTCCAGTGTGGATCGCAGCAAAGTATATGTGGTGGCTGTGCAGAGGCTGGGAAACCTTAAGGTGGCGGATGGGAACAAGCTGGTCCCAGCCGACATGAGTGGCCAGCCTGCAGACGATGACATTGTCTTCTAGGGAAGTAAAATGGTGTCCCCACACGTGTGGTGCACCTCAGCCTGAGGAACCCCAAACCACCCTGAATTCTGCTGAGCGCTTTGCATGCGCCTTTAGCATGGGATCAATCCCCATTGGGCAAGGGGCCATTAGTGTACAGCATCTGAAGGAAGCATGTGCACAGTGTAGTGTCTTGAAGCTGAAGCTGATAGCTGTCGATGCCGTTTGTGTTCTCAGTATTGCTATCCAGTTGCATAAGGTGCATGCGTTAGGACCGCTGATGTGCTGCCAATCAGACGTTGTAGCTGTAAGTGTAAGGCTGGGCTTTCATCGGATATAACGCCTGCTATGCAAGGATCTGCTACTTTATGTGCAGCCTGATATGAATGCAATTGATTGCTTCCATATGATGCCTGCGCTCTCAAGCTGTGCCAAGCGGGTGCCTGACGCGCCCCTGCACAGCCGTGCGCCATACGTTGCCCTCAGGCCACCCCTAGGCAGCCTGCAACTCCCCATGCACGGAGCGCACACTGCATACTCAGCAGGGTTTTCCGGAGGCTCATAACGCCATGGAAGGCGCCATAACCCCACCGATGCGCTCTGATGGAAGTTCTTCGGTGAGGGGCTGGGAGCAGGCCAGCAGAGCTGGGCCTGGGCAATGCAATGTCGTGGCGCTCTCAGAGGCGGTTCTGGGCCAAGAAAAGGCCGTGGAAATTTTAGCCTGCCTGATTTGGATCCGCTCTGGATGCTGGTTGCTCGACATCCATCGGCTGGCCGGCTTCACGCGGTTTGCTGCACTGCCTGACCAACAAACTAGGACGGAGCGAGCAGGAACATCTGTAGCAGGCGCAGCCAAGTCGTGCGGGTGGGAGTGAGGACCGACTATAGAGTCAAGCCGTTGAGGGCAGACAGGTTCCGGGCTTGGCAAGATCAGGCAGCATGCCGCCCGGTCCGGGGCATCAGGACCCGTCTCAGAAGAAAGAAGTCAAGCTGCACCCCGAACTGCAAAGGCCCGGGCAGCAGGCAAGCATGTGGCATCGTCACGGATAGTGCTTGAGTCAGCAAATGCCATGTGGTGGTTCATGTGTTATTTGAGTATGCCTATCGTCAATCGGGACTCTGACAGCACTTTTCTTGCTGCTTGCGAGCGCCAGAAGGAGCTTTGTATAGCAACGGTGGAGTTGTGTGCCTCACAGTGTCCTGCACCCTGCAGGTACCAGGCCCAGCACCGCAGCTTACCAAGGTTCTCGCGGGATTGAGGCACACATTTGTTGTGGCAGATGCGACCCTTCCGGATTGTCCGTTGGTGTTTGCCAGCGATGGGTAAGCCCTTCTATGTGGTGATCTCGGTACTGAAATTCAGATTCTCACCCGCACAGCTGGCGAATCATGACCTATCAGCTGCTTATAAGCGAGTACACAAGCCTTTAAGGGTCTGATGCTCTTGCCTGAGGCTCAGACCCTGCCGTCCAGGTTCTTGCAGATGACTGGCTACTCAGCTGAGGAGGTGCTGGGCCACAACTGGTGAGCTCAGCTTTCGACTGTGACACCTGCATTTATGACACTCTTGCATCTTGACGCTCCACAGTTGCATGCAGAGGCCGCAAGTCCTCTTGAAAACATTCTTGAGTACACGCTGCATTTTGCCCAATGGCCAGCGCAGCCTTGGTATGACTTCTGGGCCCTCTCAAAAGCCTCTCATGGATGTGCAGCCGCTTCCTGCAAGGGGAGGGAACGGATCCCAAGGAGGTGGCCATCATCAGGGATGCTGTGAAGAAGGGCGAGGGGTGCTCTGTGAGGCTGCTCAACTACAGGAGAGATGGCACGCCCTTCTGGAACCTGCTCACCATGACGCCCATCAAGACCGAGGACGGCAAGGTGTCCAAGTTCGTTGGAGTCCAGGTGCCTTTCCAGTGCTCCTTATAGCCAGCTGACACACTTGTTTCAATGACAGCTTGCAGAGGGATCCAGGCTACTGAGCAACATTTCTGGACTCTTGATGCTGCTAAACACCTGAAGCCACCTTTTCATCTGCTTATGCAAGATGTGTGCTCTCATGTGCTGATATGGCAGGTCTGGGTCATGCCGGTGGAGGCCGGTGGAGTTGTAAGCTCTGCAGTGCATAGTGTGGATCAAGCAGGTTGGACGAAAGGTCTTTGTTGCATGGCGCTGACAGAGCAGGGCTGTGCAGGTGGATGTGACATCCAAGACGGAGGGCAAGGCCTTTGCGGACGCCACAGGCGTGCCCCTGCTGGTCAAGTATGACACCCGGCTGAGGGATAACGTGGCCAAGAACATCGTGCAGGACGTCACCACGCAAGTCCAGGTGGGTCATCTGCACTTATGCCCTGCCGGCTGTGCAGGCAGGGCATGTGTGCGCAGTGTGTATATGTGTTTTAGCCTGCAAGTGTGAGCACATCGGGATGTCAGGAATCAGCGTAGTGTGTAGTCTCCATGTCGAGAGGTCTGTGAGAGTTGGAGAGATGCTTCTGTGCGGCGTCAGAGTCCCGTTGCTGTGTTCTCTGCGTACTGGGGGCTCTCACAGTCTCTGGCTAGTGAGGAGCCCTAGTCTGCAGAGACAGCAGCATTGGGGCTCCAGAGCGAGAGAGAGATTGAGCGACGTGGGTGGGTCTGGGGTCTGAGTGTGCGAGTGAGCGTGCGAGCTGGCTGCTGCGAAGCGCCTGTCCAATAGGAGATAGCTGGCTGCTGAAAAGCGCCACTCTGTCCCCTAGGGTTTTGTTCAGGCATCTGCGGAGGGGAGGGGAGGCGAGCGAATAAGCCAATAAGGGGGACGGGCGCAGCCTGAGCTCGCCGGCTGCTCAATAGCGCCTTTGACGTCTCTGACAGTGTGGGTTCTGTTTTGGCAGGGTGGCCTAGAGTTAGTGAATAAGCGAGCGAGCGACTGAGCGAGTGATCGGGAGAGTGATGATTAGTGCGCGGGCCGCGCATTTGCTGTGTGAAACACCCTCTGTTGCTTGAATGCAGGGTGCAGAAGAGATAGATACCTCAACTGGAAAGCCAAAGGTTGCCAAGGTGAGCACTAGCATGTGTACCCAAGCAAGCATTTGTTGGGCCATGCTGGTGTCTCTGCATTATGTGTCTGATCCTGCATGCATAAAGCATGCATCTTACAGGAATGTAGGGGCTGACTGCAATAGTGGGTCCATAGGCAGGCATGCTGACGTATCTGTTGCGTCACAAGGCCTTGCACGACCCCCTGTGTTACTGTGTCTGCAGGCTGCTGAGGACGAGGACACTGGCGAATACTATGAGGGCCAGCCAGAACCCATAGCAGCACTAGCAACTCGTGCTGCAGACCTGAAGGGAAAGGCAAAAGGCAACAAGAAGGTACAGAAGCCGTCATTCATAATGCCCAAAGCAGCTGTGGACAGCGCTGACATGTCTGGCCCCACGCAGGAAGCTGAAGAGGAGGACAGCGAAGCTGCCCGGATCGCCCAGCTCAAGGGCATGTCCAAGCTGATCCACAAGATGAGCAACAGCATCAGCGCTCGCCGGCCACAGTGCTTTGGCGGGCAGCCCGGCGGCATGCCCGGACCCACTGATGGCAAGCAGGTGTGCTGGATATTCCTACAGAGAATCAAGGACCACCGTCACTTGCTTGCCAACGCAGAGCAGGGCGATTGTCGCACAATAGACCTCTTTCGTGATGTGGCTCACATCGATGCTACATCACAGAAGGGGCAATGCTGCTACAATTGCCTTGCTCTTCATCTGATCTTTGCAATGCTGTGAGGATATCTTTCATGCCTGTGATAGAGCTTGCTAAGGATAAATGACCATTCGCATGGCTGTCAATGTTGCACACAACTCTACAACTGAGAAATCCTGCTGAAGTGGAATGCATCTGATGTATGTGCTTGCGGTTCCTAATGGTTAGATGCTCTCCTTCTGTCCTGGCTGCCCTTGTTGATGCTGCGCTGCCTGTGCTCTGCAGGAGGTGTCGGCAGGCGGCGACGACCAGCTGATGCAGCAGGGGGAGCGCATCAAGAAGAAGATGACCGCCCCCAAGACCTTCCCCCGCGTCGCCATGGACCTGGCCACCACCGTGGAGCGCATCCAGCAGAACTTCTGCATCTGCGATCCCAACCTCCCCGACAACCCCATCGTCTTTGCCTCGGACGGCTTCCTGGAGATGTCCCAGTTCGACCGCTATGAGGTCCTCGGGCGGAACTGCAGATTCCTGCAGGTGGGGCCTGTGCCTCTTGTAGTCCACATGACGAGAGTATACCTTCCAATGTAATTGTATCTATCTGCAAGTTGAATTTTAAGTCTGTCTTTACAATTCCACATGTTACGGGAGGGCGAGCATCACAAGCTGCAGCCTTTGTAGGCAGGACGCACATGCATGTCATTGCCACGTCAGCAGGCTGTGCAATTGCTGTGCGCATCTGCCGTTCTGAGCTGTGCAGCTTCCTTCTGCAGGGCCCAGACACGGACCCCAAGGCGATTGCCGTCATTAAGGAAGCGATCAAGACGGGCTCTGAGGCGACCGTGCGCATCCTGAACTATCGCAAGGGCGGCGAGCCCTTCTGGAACATGCTCACCATTGCGCCCATGGCCGATGTGGACGGCACCTCCCGCTTCTTCATCGGTGTCCAGGTACACAGTCATATGAGGGCTCAATCTTGGGAGCCTGTCTAGCCTCAATTGCTCTGGGTACCTGGCTGTAATGGGTGCCTGGTATGTTTTCATGCTGGAGATGCGTTCTTGAAGGAGCCATGGGAGTGCTTGCAGTGCGCAAGCCGGGGGTACATTCATGTGATGGGCGCACATGTTGAAGACTCCACCTCCCGTGTGGGTGTGGATGTGATGTCATTGGTGTGCTGTAGGTGGACGTCACAGCAGAGGACTCAAAGGCAGGGCCCGGGGAGATCCCGGCCGTTGACCAGGCAGCAGTCAAGGCGGCAGAGCCAGTGTCGGGCGTCATGGGCGTTGCGCAGCGCCAGTTTGGCGCTGGCTGGGCGGTGCAGGACCCCTGGCATGCCATCCGGGCCGGCGTCGCGCCCATCAAGCCCCACAAGGCCCAGGTACGCTGCAGCAACCCTTGTCATAGGTTGTGTACAAGGGAAACAGAGCTGCTCAAGGAAGAGGGCATGGGAAGGTGGATTGACATGGGCCCTTGCTGACTCGCAACATGGACAGAGACCTTGTTGTTCTTCACCATCCTGGTCTCCTCTGCCCTGAGCAACCTTAGCTCGGTCCACATTATACCATCTGTGGGACCCTGCCAGAGACACCACAATGGTGTTTGACCTGTGCATGAAGCCAGGTTTTTTGAACAGATGAGGAAGAATTATAGAGGTAAGATGTGTGGCGAGGTAGAGGGCTAGCAACCTGACTTGCAGTGGTCGTGACACTGGCATTGCGCTGCTGCACAGCGCTTTGACTGGGATGTGGTGACTACTGCAGGAGAAGGCCTGGGAGTCGCTCAAGGCAGCAGAGACCAAGAACGGGCGCCTGGCGTTGTCGCAGTTCCGGCGCCTGAAGCAGCTGGGCACAGGAGATGTGGGTCTGGTGGACATGGTTGAGCTCCAGGACGGCACTGGCAGGTCAGTCTTGGCTTCATTCCTCTTCAGCTGCCAGCACAGACGTTACATCAGACGATCAGAGCCTGTTGTCAGGGCTGGCTCGGCGCCAGTGAATGTCCATATATAGATTCAGGCAACGCCTTGAGCTGAAGCCTCCAGAGGCCTGGCTGTTGCAGATATGAATATGCTGAGGAAGCACACCATGTCAGACACTATGGACCCGTGCAGAAAGTCTCTGGTTGTCCTCACTCCGACTTCAGCTCCACAATTGTGAGTAGCATGACATACGGGACTGGTGAGCCACAGCAGGAAAGAGCAGGGTCCTGACAGGGCGCTGCGCGGCTGCAGGTATGCGATGAAGACGCTGGAGAAGGCGGAGATGCTGGAGCGCAACAAGGTGATGCGCGTGCTGACGGAGGCGCGCATCCTGTCGGCCGTGGACCACCCCTTCCTGGCCTCCCTCTACGGCACCATCACCACCGACACCCACCTCCACTTCCTCATGCAGATCTGCGAGGGCGGCGAGCTCTACGCCCTGCTCACCTCGCAGCCCAGCAAGCGCTTCAAGGAGTCCCACGTCCGCTTCTACACCGCCGAGGTCCGCCCTCCAGCCCATGCTCTGCTGTTTGTATGCTTTTGAGGAGCTTTTCGCTGTGCCATACCTCTGTCCAGACAGCCTGTAGCTTGCTGATCCCGACTGTTTGTGTTTCTGAGAAGCATGGCTCATGGGCACTGGCCAGGGCTTGTCATGGTTTTGAGATATTGTGATGCAGAATGCCAATCCCTTGACCTGCACATGAGAAGGGGTACTGCATGACAGACTATACACATATGTACAGCATATTGTGACGGCTCTGAGCTTTGCTTCATGATGTGCAGGTCCTCATCGCGCTGCAGTACCTGCACCTCAAGGGCTTTGTCTACCGCGACCTGAAGCCCGAGAACATCCTGCTGCACGCGTCGGGGCACGTGGTGCTCACGGACTTCGACCTGTCCTTCTCCCAGGGCTCCACCACGGTGCACTTTGAGAAGAAGAAGAACGGGCATGCCCGCGGGCACGGGCACGGGCATGGGCACGCTGGGGCACAGGTAAAGCGATTTTACATCAAGAGACAGAGAATGACAGGAAAAGGCGCTCATGTGTGGGACTGTAGATTGCACATCTGAAGTAGATCAGCAGTTGCTGACTGGCACATGGGGTTGCAGCTTTGGGCACAGTGCATGCCACACAGGCTCCTGCAAATGCTGCTTCTTGGCTCTTGTGCTGGTAGCCTCTACATGCAATGTTGGAGGGCCTGGTTGCTCTGGACTATAGGACTGATGTACCAGCAAGACAATCGGCTCTTCACAAGCTTGCAGAGATGCAAATTGCTGCAGTGCTGGTACTGATGCTTAGGGTGTGCTGTGCAGCCTGGAGCTGTTGCACCAGAGGAGCAGGTGACCATAATTGCCGTGCCGGAGGCGCGCGCCAACTCCTTTGTGGGCACAGAGGAGTACCTGGCACCTGAGGTCATCAATGGCGTGGGACATGGAGCTGGGTGAGCCTTCTGTTATCAGCCTACTGCGCACGTTCCTGAATCTATAATGGCGCTGCTTGGGTCACATGACCTTGGCATCTTGCTTGGCAGTGCAGGCCAGCCTGATGAGATTGATGTGCACCCCAAGGAAATTTATGGACGGTGTTTATGACAATTGTATGGGTGGATCACAGGGTGGACTGGTGGAGCTTTGGCATCCTGATCTACGAGCTGCTCTACGGCTTCACGCCCTTCCGCGGCAAGAAGCGTGACGAGACCTTCAACAACATCCTCAAGCGGCCCCTCAACTTCCCAGAGCAGCCAGAGGTCTCAGAGGCCTGCAAGGTGCGCAGGGGGTTGCTGTCCTGGCCTGGCTTAAGTTGTAGTCGCTCTCGGATCAGGCAGGTCAGAGAATGTCTACAGTGGCCTTTCAGTGATTGACCCCCGGGCTGCATGGAGTGACTATGTGGTGCCTTGCACTTTACCTGTAGATGCCCAGTCCCTTGCACCTCTGGTGCTGTTCGAGTGTTTCTCCTAGCAGCTGCTGATGTTGTCATGTGCTGATAGACGTCACGTGAGCAGTCAAGACTGACTGTTATGAGTAGGTCACTAAGACAGCTGATTGTTGCGTGCAGGACATCATCTCGCAGCTGCTGGTGCGCGACCCGGAGAAGCGGCTGGGCAGCCGGGCCGGCGCGGAGGAGGTCAAGGCGCACCCCTTCTACGAGGAGATCAACTGGGGCCTCCTGCGCAACACCCGCCCCCCCTATGTGCCCCGCCGCGGCGCCTCCCGCAAGGTCCCCCCGCCCCAGCAGGCGCAGGCCCAGTTTGGCGACTTCTAGAGCAGCGCCAAGACAGGCGTCTCCTGCAAGGTCCCCTCACCCCGGCAGACACACGCCCATCTGCCGACTTGAGTCCTAGAGGAGCGCCTATCTCAGGCGGCTTACTTGTTCGCTCGGCAGGTGTCAAGCCCTGCGCATGACAGACGCATAGAGGACACTGTCGAAGGGGAGACCGGCAAGCCCTGCACTCCCATGGCAGCTTCCCCAAATGTGGCGGCAGACGCTGAGGTAGTATGCCAGTGGTGAGGATTGCTTGATGTGGCAAGACACGGGGGCGAGGACAATGTGCCTTAGTGCAGCAGGCACAGGTCTCAAGCATGCAAGCGCTACCAGGTAGCTTGACAAGGCATGAAAGGATGATGCCCCGGTTGCAGCACCGCTTTTGTGCCCCAAAGCCCAGTTCTTCCAGCAATATCTGATGCCATAGCGCTATCCTGAGGCTGAGCAGAGCGGCTTCACATGAAGCTGTGGAGCTATGCAGACACGATTTGCAAAGGGATGAGGGTAGGCGATGAGAGGCACTGCGAGGTGCAGTCTCTGCCTCTGATATATGTGGTTCCGATGGTGCAATCAGCCTGCAGGACCTAGCAGCGTGAGAGCATAGTAGCAACAACATCACTTTGCAGACTGGCTGCAGATCTGCGGACGGCCTCAGCTGCAACCAGCCCATCACACATGGCAGCACTTGAGACATGCGATGTACTGGACAAAGGATTTGATGTCTGCCAAACTGGAAGCATGGCGTTCAAGAAGCCAACTATACAGAGTGCCCAAGCCGCGACACAGCAAGTGTACACATAAGGAGCTTTTTCCCAAGACAGCTGACTTTCAAGTGTGTTCAAGCCTAGCACCCATGCCTTTGCCTTTATGATGCGCATTGAAGAGTTTTATCCTGCTGCGTGGCCCTTGCAAGGCACAGCTTGATGAGGGGGCGTTTGGCCTGACCTGGAATGAAGAGGATGCTTCACCCCTTGTATGCGCCTTGCGCTTTACACGGCTGATACGTGACTGTCCAGCTAATGTCTCTGCTTTGCAGCGTTGTGGCACTGACAGTCAGCGTGACACCCAGCAGTTTGACCTACCAAGAGGCACCCCATATTTTGATCTGATGTCCAGCAGATGAATAGTATCAGTAAACTTTGCACAAGAAAGCACCGGTAGGATTGGATGCTGGAGGAGGGTTTACTGGCAAGAGGGGCAGAGTGGGAGGGGAATAAAGAATGGAAAGGAATGCGGAATCTTTGTCATCTGAGCAGAAGGGGCTTCAATGGTAGCCCCACAGATTCTTCCCACTATTCTTTGTTGCCACAGGCATTGATAAGGGAATATGGCATGCCGCTGGGCATGCTCAGGGTGCTGATCATGCCAGAGGCATGGCAGCAGGGCGGAGACTTTCTTTCACCCGTAGGCAAGCAAACTTCTGGTCCAAGCTGCATGGCGTTACATGCTGTACCATCCAGTCGTCCCTGAGAATTGTATGTGGTCAAATCCCAAGCACACATGGGAACCTGGACGCCGGAACTGCAGATGCTACAAGCGATCTGCTGATGCTGCAACCTATGCTTGTGGGAGGGCACCCTACTGCAACTAGGCTAGTCGCATGGCAGACACGTGATACTTGATTGATAAGGGATAGAGCGGTAGTCAGCAGCCATGGCAGTGAGGATTGTATTGTTGATGACGCGGGATTCGCCTGCTGATTCTGCGGGTTGCGTCACAGATCTGTTGCAAAAGTTTTGGCAGCGTGAAGGTGTCCTGATGGCATGATGACGTATTCACTCCATGGAAGACGGCAAGCCTGTCACAAGCTTGCCTGGCGCGTTGAGAGAGGTGATGAGTGTCTGCTGACATGGAAGGTGATGTCTGCTGCATAGCAAAGTGACACAACGAGCTTAAGGTCCTCAGTCTCTGCATTGGTCAAGGATATTGGTTTGGTTGATGAAAGATAACAGCGCAAGCTTGCTAGCAGGCCGACTGTGAATCCTTTGACAGCTGTCACTGGGCACAGGTCCTCGCAGGAGCGATGCCTGCATGTGTACATCTCAGGTGCAATGATGTCGCCTGAGATCTGGCATTTCCCTGACAGGATATGCACTTCATGTGAGATGAAGCTTGACAGAAGAATGCTTGCATACTGAAGCACACGCTTCCCATGCATGGCACACTCAGTATGCAAAAGACACTTGTTACAGGGACAGACTCCAGAGGTTGCCATATGCCCAGTGTTGTGAACCTTACATGCCGTTCTTCACTTACTTTTGGTGGTCATACTTGGGCTTTAAGGTGAAGCTCCAAGCTGAGCTGTACAGATTGCACGGGGCTAGGGTATTCTTTGGTCACACACGTCTCACCATGGTTGCCTAAAGCTTTGGCTTCCTTGCCTGATACATTCTGTCCTGGCAACTTTAATTTCTCAAACCACGGCTACCAAGCAGGCTACCAAGCATGCTGGGCTCAAGCTAAGAGCCTAAGCAGCTCCTCTGCCAGACCTGCCCTGCTGGGGTGGTGGTACCTTTGGGTATCTGCATCAACGCACTAGGAAGCAGCCATGCGAGCCGCAGCAGGGATGCCTGGGCAGTACTGTGCTGGAGCAGAGCCCGAACAGGCTGCCCCTCACTTCTGCATCATCATCTTGACAAACTCCTCGTAGTTGACCTGGCCGTCGCCGTCCACGTCAGCCTCCCTGATCATCTCATCCACCTCCTCATCTGTCAGCTTCTCCCCCAGGTTGGTCATCACATGCCGCAACTGCAGCAAACGCTCATCATGAGTCCTGTTGACAGCATTGCTTGCTGTCCACCTGGTGGTGTTGGCTACACGCCAGCAATGAGGAAGACACCAACAAAAGGATGCAGTGTTGCACAATGCTCTCAGGCTGAGACCTGATCCATATAGTGGCTCCGATGACACTCTGAAAGCACGACATGCAAAGGGGCCAAGCTGTCCAGCAGACGCTGTCACCACCACTCTCATGCAGCTCATGCTTAATCTGCTGAGGCTGTGAGCCAAGACTCTTGTGACTATGGCAATGTGAAGATGGTCCCGCTCACCTCAGCTGCAGAGATGAAGCCATTGCCGTCCTTGTCAAAGACCTTGAAGGCCTCGCGGAGCTCCTCCTCTGAGTCTGAGTCCTGCACCGTGAATGACACATCAGTCGAGGAAGGCCTTCTACAAACTTCGGCACGTCATGGGTTAGCACTTGATACTTAAGGCGAGAAGTCGTCCATGGCTGGCCAGGTTCACCTTCATCTTACGTGCCATGAGGTTCAGGAACTCAGGGAAGTCGATGGTGCCGTTTCCATCTGCATCAACCTCGTTGATCATGTCCTGTAGTTCTGCCTCGGTGGGGTTCTGCCCGAGCGAACGCATCACTGTGCCAAGCTCCTTCGTCGTGATTGTGCCTGCAATTCCAATGTGCGGTGCGAGTCATCCCCCAAGCCCATCCTGACAAGCATGACTATACTTTGCCTCTTCCATCACAACTGCGATTTTCCAGCATGTTCACCCCAGGAGCACCGTGCTGGAATGCTGCAAGTCTTGGAGAGTGTTACAGGGATTGAATGATGAGCTACGCACCATCTCCGTCCTTGTCAAAGAGGGCAAAGGCCTCCTTGAACTCTGCAACCTGCTCGTCCGTTAGCTGAGCAGCCTCTGTCATGATGCTGGGGCGTGTGCGATAGCAGCTGTGTCAGCCAAAGTAGCAGAAGGTTGGCAAGAGTTGTGGTTCCAGCTTCCTGAAACAATGGCTTTGTGCCAAGGGGGAATTTCGAAGGTCGATTCCCGTAACTCTGTCACATTACGGATCAACGCCCACAGCTCTGTACTACTCTATTCACAGCTACATCTGCAATGGAGGACTTCTGAAGCATTGTAGAAGGCTTATCTGCAAGGGCGTGGTTTCCGAGTATTGGAAGGGCTCCATCAGGATGTCAGGGGCGCTGGGTGCCCTCAGGAGATCTCTCACACAAGCCCCAAAGCACGCCCGAAGTATCAAGACCGGCCAGCCCTTAAAGGGAGGTGGTCACGATGTAAGTCAATCGACTCACCAACTGCCGTCTGCAAGAAGTTTTGCCAGCACATTGATCTTGTAGGGGCCTAGGGCAGTCTAGCTTGGGACTCACAGAAGGGCACCATAAGACAGATGGGCGTCAGGCATCTCGAGCCTGTGAGCACTGCAGAACGACGATTGTGGGTTGGTGCTGCGCAGGAGCCTCACTACATACATGCAGAGCACATGTACGAGACATGGAATGTATGCACCTCCCTCAACCTTTTTGGTCCCTAATTGAGAGGGTGTCAACAGATCATTGGATTTCATTCTGCCCACCATGGAGGTCAGCATTCATCTGCAACAAATCTTAATTGACACTGGCTGTGCGTCATGCCTGCAGATCAAGAATAAGAAGCTGAAGTGGGGAGTGGCCATCAGCACATTCGTATGTACAGCCTTTGGAATCCCAGTCTACGCTGTGCACTTCTCAAATGCCAAGATGGCTGGATAGGGCTGTTCAGAGAGCACCCGCTGTTGGACCTTTCAGCCTAGCAGTAGGGGCTGCTCTGCAGCCTTGGCTGTGCAAGCAGCATTGCATCTCTCACAGCCTTCCAGCACGCAGGATCTGTTTCAGAGAATGCTTGAGCTCATGAACAGTTCTGATCAGGGGTCGGCCACACATGTGGCACAGAGGTAGAGAGCTGCAGCCATGACTGTGCACCAGCAAGGAGCTCACGAGTCCAGATTCTACAGGACCTCTAAGACAGCTAGGACAAAATAGCTGAGCAGCGAGGTGAACTCTATGGTGTAAAGCTCAGGCAAAAGTGTGCCTTGCTTCACTCATTAGATGTGACCTGCAGTCTGTACCATTATCCTGCAATCTGTCCGTCTCAAGTCAGCAGCAATAGGTGAAGTATCACACACCAACTGTAGCTTGACTGATCTAGCATATCTGTGGGCATAACAGATTGCACACTGTGCAATTCACAGCAAGCCGGCACATCAAGGTCTAACAGCGTACTATCTCACATCTTCAGCATCTCGTACACCGAGGATTCAGCTACATGCATGTGCACTGCCTGTGCAGCGCTGCGGCTTAGATGACGTCTGGAGATTGCTCACATCAGTGGCTGCTCCTCAGATGACATAAGCGCATCATGTGCTTACACAGTGCTGCGTATGTTCCATTGGTACACTTGTGCACATCTTTTTAACACCTGATGACATCTGGCCTCTCATAGCTTCAGATTCATGTAAAGCTATCATGCAGGTCTGTCATCCCAGTATCGTCTGATCTCATAAGCTGTCACTGGTGTACACTACCCCAGCCCCGCCGAGATCATATGCTGAGCTCTCCATAGTACCATGGACTCCCCACAGGGGCAGGGGTATGCATCTCATATGAGACAGTTTGTCACTTGCAGGAAACATAGAGCCTACAACACACTTCCTTCCCGCGGCATCCTCTGACCATCTTACTGGGTTGCAACCATTGGCAGCGCAATCTGATATAGCATGGTAGAATTATCTGCAAAGCTGGGCTGAGAGCTGGAACGTTTGCTGATCGCATATACGCTGGCATGTGGCAACCTCTTACTCCGCTTCATCATGCGGGCATCACCGCTGGAGGAGGGATCTCTGGATCTTCATCCCATCCCTTATCATGAAGGTCATTGCAGAGGCCTATGAGAGCATCGAGGGAGTCATAGTAGTGCTTGCTGCCGGGCCTATGAACATGTTCAATGTCCTCCCGCTTCAGCCTGAAGGAGAGCTCTGCCTTGACTGGATTCTTCCCTGCAACCAGCATCATGTCCTGAGATGGACCAGCATGCATACGGGTTGTGCAGAATGCCTTTATGTGGCTGTGAAGCCAGGGCAGCACAATTGCATCACATTGTCAGAGTACGGACAGCTATGGCAGTCTCAGGCAAGTCTGTACTATGTGAGGAACAAACACTTCTCCCAGATGAGGCATTTGAAAGGTCCGCACGGAGCACCGCTGAGCAACCACACCTGCAAGAGAGCTGTGCTGGTCTGCAAAGATCAGGACCAGGTTGACAACGCCCCTGACGCCCGCCACGCGCATGTCCCACACGCTCTTGCTGAACTCCCGCTGCGCGTAGATGGGCAGCCTCATGTCGGGAGGAAGGCCCAGCTGGCGCGGCGCATGCCTGAAGAATCTCCTCACGCCTGCATGCATGGCACCCATCGTGCACTGGCGCTGCTCCTGCAGGCAAGCTGAATGCTTGCGGTCTGGACACAGCGTGCCACTCCTGATGCAGCCTAATAAAGCAGTGCAGGCAGTGGAGCGCCAGGGTGGATGCTCATCATGGAGATGCAAGGTCTGCTGCTGCTGGCTACATGAAGTATGCAAGCTTTGCTTGACAGAGCAGGTCATGGTGATGTCACTTAGCAGCAGAATGTGTTGCAGCAGAGAGAGACCTGCAAACCCACCTGACAGGGTTGTGATATCCGTGCTAGGCGGCACAGGGCTCCACTTTGCCTCATAGTTCACGCGATTGGCATATGTGCAGTAGACATCGTTCTCCACCTGCAGTACAGAGGCCCTTCATCAAGACTGCCATCCCATGGCCCCTTCGCTGTCAGCCATCTGCCCATGTGCACTAAAGCACCCCGCGAATCTGATGTGCTTACCCTGGTTGTTTTGACCCGTGATCAGGACCTCAGGGGGAACGAGACTTACTCTGGATCTCCTTGACTTGTGCTCTGCAACGGAACAGACCAGGGAGATGGTGACATGGGATCAGGTGCCTCCCACCTTGATTTTCAGGTGAGGCTTCTTGCGGTCCTCATTCGGCTCAGCGCTGGGGTCACTGTCTGAGTCAGCCAGCCCCTCAGGAATGTGCCGGGGATCCACGTCCTTGATCTTCAGCGTCAGATCGGCGCTCCCCGGTGGCACTCCCAAACTGCCAGGCGCCCCTTGTAGGTCCTCGTAGGTTGCTAGCTTCTTGCGCAGCCTGCAGTTACATGGATCACACCTTGAGTGCTTGTGTGCTTGTGTCAGGCGGTACATCAATGGCAGGTGCAACCTCAGTAATGCTCTTACCTGGAAGATTGCCACAGAGCACGCTGGATGGTGTCGCACTCTACCCGCGATCCAGGATGAATGGCATTCGCCCAAATGTTATGTCGGCTGCATGAGGGACACAACAGGGGCAGAGTATGGCAGCAGAGCGGGAGCAACAGCTGCCGGGGGCCCTTGCAGGAGGAGTCATGTCACATGGCGAAGAGCGGCGCCTCACCTGAGGAATGCAGGACCCTTCCAAGGGTATGAGACACTGCTGTTCACCAGGGATCGCCCATCCATTGTTGATAAAGCTGTGCTGATCTGGGAGCTTACCTGCATTCATGCGCACAGTCTCTCTTTCAAGTGACAAATAGCCTTCACACTGTTGCGAGAAGAAGATGTCTTGAAGCAGGCCTCCACTGGTACAGCATACAGGTTCTTAGGTGATGCTGCATAATGACCTAAGCACACTCATATGCTTGGCAGATACATCATGCAGTGGTGGAAGACAGAGCTCACAGAGGTGCGTAGGGAACTGGGCTCGAACTGCAGTCCATGCTTCCTTCCTGTGGTTTCCAGTATGCCGTTGACCTAGAACACACACGGCATTCAGCCTGCGTTCAGGGTGGCACTGGTTGTGACTATCTGCAACAGACTGAGCAGCAACATGCAGCGACATCTGAAGCAAGCTTGGCGCTATAGCCGTGAACCTGGTCGAGAAGAGTTAAGGCACCTTTGTCAAGGCAACATTGCGGCTGGCGTCTCCAGGCAGCAGCAGCATCCGCATGGGTGGCAGTAACTCGAGCTCCCACCTGCAGCACCCACCAGTATGCTACAGTGCAGATGGAAAGCACCATTCAGCCTTTCTTTCATATGGCATGACCTCAGTCTAGATGCATTGCAAAGGGGGAGGCTCTATAGAGTGATCATGCTCTGCATGCTCAGCCTCGGAGGCATGCCCCAAATGTGCTCAAAGGTCTGCCGATGCGCAAGAGCAACGCTGCTTATTACCCTATGATGCTAGGATCCCTCTTGGCAAGCGAGAAGTTGCAGGCTGTACTGGCAGTATCCCGACCCGTAAACTCATCTGGAGTCACGGCGGCGCCCAGGGCAGGTATGGTGATGAGCCAGGCGATAAAGCAAAGTAATTTCAATAGTGCCATGTCCGCTGAAAGCACCTGTGCCTGCGCTCATGCGAAAGCCTTTGGTGTACTCATGTGTGTACAGCTATCTCACGGGATCCAAGGTTTGTGACACGCCAAACTCAGCATCCTCATGGCTATCAGGGCACGGAGAGACATCTTGCTACCTGATAAGACCAGGTAATGGATAGCTAAGAAGGGTAAACCAGCGTCAACTCGTCAATAACTGTTGGGGGCTGTTGTGCCGAGCTCCGCATGTCACACGCACGCTGTGTAAGGCTACGCCTTTCCGCAACCAGCATAACGATCGAGTTCTATATATTCTCTAGTCGCAGTCGTGTTCTGAGCCGCTGCAGTCATTCAAGATCTGGGAACATCCCTTGTCATAATCACTCTGGGCAGCGCTTGGGCAGGCTGACTCATCAGCATGCACCCAGAAGCCTGACAGATGAGGCTCTATCTCATTCATTTTCCACCAATATGCCAGTCTGCGTGGTGACTCAGCGGAGCTTGAGCCCCTTTTGGACCATGCATGAAGATGCACACACTCACACACTGATGGCACATTCATCTCACAATTGCCATAGGCCTAGCAGCTTCGATAGCATAGGCATGTACTTAAGCACGCAGTGCCCAAACGCCTAATACTTGTCTGCTTGCACTCACATTCCACTCTTGCAGTTGACTTCAGCGCAATACCAGCTGCATGCATGGGTGCGCAAGCAAAGACAGCTGGCAGCAGCTGAGGTAATCTGCGGCTCTCAGTGCTGCTCCGAAGCTTTGGCATGGACCACTGCCCTGCGCTCCAGCTCCAGCAGCTGCCCCAGCTCCCCAGGGGCAAAGTACTGCGCAAAGCCAGCGTCATCCCCTGCTGCGCCAGCCACTAGCTCGACCACCGTGGCGCCTGTGCTGCTCTGCTCGCCAAGGGACAGCAGCGCCTGCGCCTCACAGACGAAAGGGTCTCCTCTCAAGCCGATAATGCATGACACACAGCAATGTGTGTTCTACCTATATCACAGTTTTTGAGCCTCTGCGACTGTTCTGCTTAAGCTTGTGAGCCTGCCGCAGTCATTAGGGCAGCTTGCGAGCTGATCCCTGCGGTGATGCCAGGGAGGCTGGAAGTCATTTGAGTGTGGCAGGTTTATCAATGGGCAGCAAGAGCAGAGGTCTACCTCACGCAGGGCTGCACATCGCAGCAGGGATCTGGAGTACAGGACGTTCTGGCAAATTAAGGCCTGAACAGCCTCAGAGCCCACCATATTGACCACCTGCGAGTGAAGACCCAGTCAAGGTGTAGGGTGTCAGCGATCACTGTGTGCTGGTAGCTGTGCTTGTGGCACATCAACTAGGATTTCACACAGAAGCACATGTGCATGGGCGCCTGTCTGCAAAGTCCATTGGTGCAATCATCCCTTACCTGCAGAGGCCTTGGTACGCCCGGCAACTCGCCCTTTATGGCATCTGCCAGAAGCCGGGCAATGCTGGGCAGGCCCTCCGCAAGGCTGCAGGACGCTGCAATCTCTATGACACCTTCCAGAGGCTCTCCCAGGCTGCCATCTGGCAGCACCCGCTGCGCTGCGCTCTGTGCCTGCAGACCCATGGTTCCAGTTTGATGAGCAAGATTACAGCAGCTGAGACAGCAAGCAGGTCTTCAGCTGCTGCGAGACGTTTCATGCAGAGTCACATTGTACTTACTCGATTAATGAAGTGCCGCAAGGGCTCCTCTTGTTGGCAGAAAGAGCCTCTCTATCGTGTGGATTTGTTCCTTTATTGGGAGGATTTGCACCATTGTTGGGAGGTTTGATGCCTAGCATGCAGTTGATGCCTTCTATTGCAGAGCGATGTCTGGTAAGGAAGTGAGCAGACCCACCTCTGCCTGCAGTCCTAGCAGCTCTGACCGATGATCCTTGGTGGCCTCAGCTGCCGGCCTCAAGGCAGCCACGAGGCCCTCACTGATGGCCTGTGCAGCGGCTGATGCAGGTTCGGGCTCCAGCAGGCCGTACTCCTGCCCAAGCCCGTATGCCTCGCCTGCCTCTGCCCCACGCTCCTCAGCAGCAATCAACACAAACTCCTGAGAGTCCTGCGGCACACCAGGCAGATGGTCAGGAGTTTGTGAGAGCTTATAAGGCCATGCCCTTACTATCTGCACCTGTACAGTGTGCTCTGGGCCCAAGGGTTCACTTTTGAGATTTGAAGATGAGAGGCCCTCACCAGCCATGGTGTACAGCCTCAAGCACATATGTCATTGCCACCAAACAGCGCGCATGGGGTGATGTAAGCATGATGCAGACACAGAGCATCTCACATTGAGCCCGTGTTGCGTGGCGCTGGATCATGTGAATATAGAATGGGGAGAGCACATACCTGTCCTGATGTGGGGCCAGGAGCAATGAATTCCGGCACGCGGTCTGTGACAACCTGTAGAAGCGCATGCATTGCTGCCAGGCCCTTGGCTCTCAGCAGTGCGCCCTCTTCAGTGGACACCTGCCTGCCTCGCTCACCCATGACGCTGCGCTGCAGCTCTTGCCACTCCCTGTACAGCCTGCACAAGCGCTGACTTGGCTCAAAACCTATCTCCCCAAGATGAGGGGCTCATGGCAATGAGGAGCTCCGCTGCCACGCATACATCAGTGTATGCCCAAGCATACGGGGTGTGGGACGTAGATGATTATGAGCAGGCTGCCTTTTCAAGTCACACAATTACACAGGTGGTCCCCTGTGTTCCAGTGGCTTCCATGTGGGTTGTCAGGCTGCGGCCCTTTCCACACGCACAAGATGCATTGAGGCTAGGCCTCACCTGTCTGCTGCAAAGTAGGCAGCCCATGCTCTGAGCTCAGTCAGTGCGTGAAAAAGCTCCTCTGTGATGCCTGGTACATCATCAAACAACCCCTGCAGCGCAAGAAAGATCCCTCGAATTCCCATCTTCATGCTTGGGGGTTGCACGAGCCCAATTGATGAAGAGGAAGCAGCGAGTGTATTTATTGTGCTGCAGTGAGTGCGTGCCCTCACATGTTGGTGAGAGCGCATGAGCACAGCATGACTCTCACCAGCCCCAGAGCGTCCTGGAGCTCCGCGGGCAGCAGCGCCAGCAGGGCCTGGGCAGCCTGGGCCGGGCCCTGCCCAGCGCACAGGGCAAACTCCCGCAGCAGCTGGTTGGCATGCGCGGCCCCCAGATCCAGCGTCGCTGTGGCGAACCACAGCCACCGCGCAGATTGAGCCCGCAGCATTGGCCCGCCAGGCAGCGCCCACCTCGACCTCTCTGCCACCTGCGTTACACTCACAGGAGTAAGATTGTGTAATAAATGTTCCTTTTGCAACAGCCCTTTGCCCCATGTGCGAGCTAGTCACAACAGCTTGGATACACATGCTGTCACCTTCATACCCCACACTGCTTGTGTGATGGCACATTTATCTCTTGTGCTGAAGCCTCATGCACAGCTCTGCGCGGCCGTCACAACCATTGGTGTGAAGGGATGTCCCGACTGTGCATCAGCATCATCACAGCAGAAGCTGACAGGCCGCTTTATGTGCAATGGCGCTAGCGCACGTGCTGGACGATGATGGCCATCTCGTTGGCATCCACGTCGCCCTGCCCGGCCCCTGCCCAGGCCTCGAACCACTGCGCGCTGACCGAGAAGGCTTCCTCGCACGCCTCCATGCTGTGCGAGGCCGTCATCATGTTCAGGAACACCGTGTAGATCTGTAATACCATAGAGGCCATCTGAGTCAACAGCAATATGAACTCCTCTTAAGAAGGTCTTCAAAAGTGTCGTCCGCCCATGATTTCAGCATTGGGATGATCAGTCACATGGTCTGACATGCCTCAGATTGGGCTTGCTGCCATATTCCTGTAATGTCTGAAGCAGACGACGCACGGTACCTCATGTCAGGCATATGGCAAAGACGTGGCCCAAGAGCAGGCAGGGAGGGCAAGGTGTGACTATGCTCACCTCTCGCCGCTCATCTGCTCGCAGATGGCATGCATACACGGGCATCAGGGAATGCTGTCCTGAGTCCATGAGCTCTACCAGATACTGCTGCAGGAGCACATTGCAGGAGTCCTGCACAATGTAGCAACCAGCTGTCAGTATCTGCACCTTCTGTGCTTGCGGTTTACATGGTCACAGCACATGCAGCACAGGCCCGTGTCTGCCATCAATGATTACACTTTGGCCGCTGAGCCAGCAAAGAAGGTGCAACTGTCTTTCAGAGTGACTTCAAGTCATTTTCCCAAGCTCCCAAAGAGGATAGTGCGCTGCGTAGCACTGGAACTTGTATGTTAGCAGTGAGAGACGCTACACAATGCAAGGCGCTTGGAGCTTGCAGGCCGGTATGGCTTACCTGCAGGTCCCTGAAGGCAAGGCTAGCGCTCATGTCATGCGGCGGGGGCAGCAGGCCCAGCGCGGGCAGGCTGAGCGCCAGGTGCGCCGAGAAGCGCAGCATGCCCTGCTGGCGCTTGGTCGAGTCCCTGTTGAAGCTGAGGGCCCCTCCAGGCTCCCCGCTTCCTTCCACTGCATCCATTGCAGCCTGACACAAGAAATTCCATTCATAAGTCGCATTTCTCTGACCATAGCAACTTCCGGTACTCACTACCAGCAGTGCTGAGTGTGGTCTTGCCAGGAGCCGCCCATGCTACAGATCAGCATCATCAGCATTCTGACCTGACATACTTCAGGGTCATGCAGTGTGCACGTCTTGCTGTTCAGGAGTACTGGAAGGGTATCAGTCAAGCTCCGACCTGCTTCAGAGACGGGAGCAGCCCCACGAGCAGGCCCTGCCACTCATCAGCCTCCCCAAGGATGAGCTCCTGCTGCACAGCCTGGTGGTGTGCCGCTACTCTGGGCAGCGCCTTGAAGCCTCTGGCTGCAGAGGCTTGCGAGGCCTGGCTGAGCAGCATGCTCAAGTTCTTCGGTAGACTCTCCAGGAGCCTGCAGAGGTCAATGAGGTGAGGATGCATACGCAGTCTGGACAGGCGACAGCCAGCAATCGCCCTTCACAAAAAAATGTGTACATGAAACTGCCTAGGCTCACAAATGTCATAACATAAAGACCTGAGTGTGCGTTCTGATGCTACAAAATCTCCACAGGCCAGGTGCAGAAGTCCACTGAGTCCTGTCATCACCAGAAGTCCTTCAACACAAGGCTGACACGCAAGTGGAATGCTGACATTATCAGGAACTGGTAGTCCAGGGAATACCTGTCTGTGGGCCATCTGCCCTGCCCAACCGCAAGCCCTTCTCTGAGCACGCTGCCTTGCGAAGAGCTGTCAGGCAGTGCTGCAAGCAGTGGATTTGAAGGGGCGGCCGCATCAGGGGCTGAAGGCTGCATGTGAGAGTCCAGTGCTGCCTCTAGCCAGCTGCAAACAGACTTGTGGCTCTCAGAAACTGTCCTCCGGGATTTGGGCTTCAATCCCTGAACACACCTCTCACACAATGCCTCCCAGCTTCCTACTGCTCTTCCCTTCAGGTTTATATCAGCAACTGTGATACAATCCGCCGTCTAGGAAACAGGGGTGCCTCCCATATGCGCTGGCAGCCTCTAGCATGGTCCAATACCTCCCTTTGCAATGCCACATGCACAGCAAGGATCAATCAAGGAGAGGAGACAAGGATATACTCACCTCCTGGCAAGGGCCCAGACATGGTCTGGCCAGTCTCTGCAGACAGGGTAGACTGCTTGCACATTGCTGGACAGTGCTCCATACAGCGCCGCCTCGTGCGCGCTTCCCCTGGGAGAATGTACTATCCGCTCTGATGCCTGGATTTGTGCATCGAAAAGGTTGGGACTAGCACTTTTCCTGTCTTGACTGAAGTCGACTGGCAGGATGCGTACAGCAATACCCACATCAAAGCTGCAGGTGTGAGTGTTTGACAAAAGCGTAAAGCAAGAAGGCCTCTGCCCTTGGGCAAGTGACTGTTCAGCGGAAGCCTCACCTGGAAGGAGGCCCATCGCCACAGCGCGCGAAGCGTCCCACGCCCCAGCTCTGTCTCTGAGCACAGCTGCTCTGCGGTCTTGTCATCTGGTGCTATATCGACATCTTCAGCAGCCTGACCTGCACCAAGGCAGTCCATTTTGGTCTTGCAGCACTGCTATGCTTGGCTGTTTTCTCCCATTGTGAGCTCATAGAAAGCTGAAGACGCCTGCCTCGATACTTGCCACGGCAGATGGCATTGCTGTCTAAGAGCAGGCCACAATCAGATGCTGGGGTTGATGAGGTGTGATGGCAAGCCACAGGACGCACCTAGAGGTGTCAGGCCCATGCCGCCACTGCTGCCTAGTGAGGCAGCCCGCCAGGGTTGCCCGACGTGCTGACACAGCTGCCTGGCGGCTTCCAGGCGGCCGCAGCGTAGCAGTCTGAACAGGCGCGCCATCAGCCGCTCCTCCTCTCTGGCATCGCCCTCTGCCCAAGACCGTCCCTGCCTGCAAGTCACCCAGCCAGTTGAGATGTGATCACACTTTGTGGCCAACATTGGCAAATCTATTTGCAAGCGCCAAATTCTTGATGTTGGAAGCTCTGCTTGAGAGGGTGGCCTCAAAATACTTGGATCACATGAGCGTAGTTGCAAGCTGTTCCGTGTAGGTTACCAGTACGCTGTTGACTTTTCTCGCATGGCCCTTTAGCTGCACCTCAGACCGCTGCACAGCCTATTCTCTTTTCTGCTGAGGGCAGGTGGGGAAGCCACAGTGGCCAATAGGGGCTTGCTTTGCACCAAGGACCGCTGCTTGTCATCAAAGACTGTACTGCTTTTACTTGAACCAAGGCGGCGCAACCTCTGGTACAAAGACAGCTCGTTGTGTATGACCACAATAGCACTGAGACTACCTGGTGGGAGCATCGGGGTCAAGCTGGGACACCATGGCGTGATTGACTGCCGGCCGCATCTGCGCCAGAACAGCGCTCTGCTCCATGCGAGCCAGAGTCTCCCGAGGCAGTCCCTCTCCCGGAGTGAAGAACGCCCCGCTGCTGCCTGTTGTCTCAGCCTCGGCCTCAGCCCTGTCCAGTTCTGACCCGGCCAGCTCCTCAAGCCACACTATCACTCTTCCCAACCTACAGGCACCCATGCACGCAGTCAGTAAGCCCAGGCCCTGGCCCTGGCCCTGTACCCAGCAAGCCTGCTAGCGAGCTGAGAAATCAGACGCATTATTGCATACCATGGGCGCTGGGAAGCCCTGTGTAATACTAATCTCGGGGACACTTTCATGCATGGGGGTTGACATTGCATCTGACAGGCATCAAAGAGAGCCTGTCACACCTGTTGAGCTCTGCATCCTGCTCCAATGTTGCAGCTATGTGCTGGGCTACTGTTAAGGGGCCGGGGCAGCCGGGCAGCTTTGGGCCGCCCAGGCTGCCTGGATAGGTCCGTGTTCCAACTCCATAGAGGTGCCAGAGTAGGCGCCAGGTTGCAGCCTCTGCATCAAAGCAAGCCGCCATCTCCTGCAGGTGCAGGGCCCGCACCACCCTCTGCTGCTGCATCACCGCTTCCTCCCTGCACAGCAAAGTAATGTTGTGCCTCAGGTCTTACAAAGACTCCTTAGCAAAACATGCCAAAGAGGAGGAGACGAATGGTCAGGAGATGCTGAAAAAGACTGTTTATGTGCTATTTTGGTGCTGATGCCCTTACACTATGAGGTTGTATGGCACAAGATCAGCTGTTACAGTCTAGGACACAAAGTCTTGGGTGCAGGATGCTGTGTCTCACCGCAATCGAGCAGCGCTGTCCTCGCAGACCTCTGCAAACCTGGCAACAGCTTCTGGGCTGCCGATGTGGCCTTGCATAAGCTCGGCGACAACGTCTGCAAATGCTGCTTCTTCACTCATGGCGGCTTCTCCTTGCATACCTGTCCAGGGAGGAAAATGCTTGTGAGTACTGACTCCCCAAGAGCAAATGCCTGAAGCGTATACATCCTCCTCTGATGCCAGTGTGCCTGTGCTTACATGCGGAACTTTTTAATGGTCTTAAAAAGCTAGGTGATGAGCATCCCTAGCTTCTTGAGGGATTGTGGGGCAGTGCAAGCTTCTAGTTAAGACTCACAACACTCCAGTGACAGCAGGCATGACATAAGTATGGAGGTGCTCACCGATTGGCGCTGCGTCTGCGCTGAGGAAGTCCATTGGCGGGGGAGGCATTGCAGGCATCCCCTCTTGCTCAGGGCTGGCAGGCCCGTCCCCAGGTGACCATATTGGATTCATCTGAGGCCGTGATCCGGCCATAATGGGGGTGCGGCCATCGCCAAACAGCGGATTGGTGTAGGGGCTGTCACCTGCACACCTCACAGCCCACGCTCTTCAGCCCGCTCGCACTCGGACTGTTATATGCTGAGCGTACATCAATATCTGCTTTGGCGATAGGATGACGTACCTGTGACATCCAGGGGCGACGGTGTGAAGTTTCGGCTGTCCACCTGCATGGCCCACTGGTCACAGGCAATGAACCATCACGCCCCCTGAGCTCAGCTGACTATGCCCAAAGCTACAACGTAGTCTTATCTTGACTCCTAAGTGCTTGCGGATGACGTCTGCGCTCACAACGCGCAGAGATGAGCGAGCATCAGGACATGCGTCCCACTCAGTGTAGTGTACTGTGCAGTCTAAGAGCACGTTTAAGTCTGTCCACACACGCTTTGCGCATGACAATATCACATCCCACTATCAATGTGAGCAAAGTATGCGAAAACAGGCCAAAGCAGATTGCTAAGCAGTGACGCATGTGAGGTGGCAGCCAGGTCAGCGCTTGTGACAAGGCCGGCTCCTTGGCAGGCGTGAGCTCTACAAAACTTCACCAAGACGCAGCTTCATTGTTCTAAACATAGCATTCTGATCACTGTCTTGCGTTTTGCATCAGCAGAGAGCGCAAAGCCGACCCTCGGTGAGAAGCACACAACACCGTCTTGACTGATCTGCTTTGAACCAACATGTCAACCACGGCGAGCGCCAGCCAGGGGCACGGCATGAACGTCCCAGCTGCATCAGAGGAATCCAGGGATAAGTACAAGGACGATATGCTCTCGGTAAGGCGCCCTTTCCTGGATGCGTGCAACCGTGAAGCTGAGCAGTACCTGATGGAGGACAGTGAACCCGTGCCTGAAGTGCACCGAGCAGCCTTTGAAGACACGTGGGAACATACTGGAGCATGTGAAAATATTGTCGTACCACTTGCGCTGGGGCGTCGCGTTTCTAACATTCATGAGAAGCACATGTCGTCCCGCCCAGATGCCCTTCTTGGACAGGGATTGCGCATGTTATGAGGGCCACAATAGAATGCAGACTTTATTTTAGTGTTCATATATTGCAATAGACGTTTTTCGCAACATTCCAGCAATGCTTATGGCTTTGGAAGGTCTGCTTTGTCAGCTCGTCACGACAGGGCGACCCTTAGAGTTTGGAGCGGATGCGTGCGTGAGGCTGGAATACAACGATGAAGATAACGCTCTGCATTTGCAGGCGGCTGCAACTGCAGAATACAGGAGGAATGAGGGGGATGCCGAGACGACAACATCCGGCGAGGAAGACGAGCCTGTCAGCGAAGAGGACGCCCTTGACATCCAGGAGCTGTTGAAGAAAGCGATCACAAGCAGCGCTGTGTAAGTACTTCTCACCCGCCGCTTCTCTTCACGAGTGTCTGGAAGGTTCACCGGGTGCAGCGTATTTGTAGCCCTGTCATTAGCTGCTCCTGGCTACACGCAGCCCCATTCAGGCTGATACCAGACCTTGTCTTGATTGATTGCAATGCCTGCTGCAGGTTTGAGTCGTGGGTGGGCCAGGAGTCAAAGTTGCTGGCTGCTGGGTACATCAGCACAAAGGCTGGCGGCCCCAAGGAGGCCTTCTTTGACAAGGAGGCCCAGGACAAGATTGGAAAGGTTCAGGAGGTAATGCACATGTCGCCTGGCATGCAGAGCTGCCATTGACCACGCTGTGCTGACCATGCCCAGTTCGACTGTTGTCAACATATTCTGCACTGGGCACAAGGCCTTTGAGCTGATGTCAGCACTTTGTCACTATGGGTGCTGTTGCCCTCCTGCGCATGTGTTGCTGCATCATTGCCTTTCTTGAGGAGCAATGTCTGTCAGTAACGTAGGCCTGGCGTTTGGTCAAGTTGCTTGCAAGCACAATTTTGCAGTTCGATGCTCTGCTTGGGGGTCCCAATGTGGCTTGTCCTGTGCAGAAAAGAGTGGAGGTTCTGGAGAATATCCTGAAGAGGCGCATGGAGCCGTTCCTGAAGGGCGACAAGGCGGCTTTCCAGAAGGAGATCCAGAAGGAAGCCGACAAGCTGGCCTCCATGCCCTTTGGAGTGCCTCTGATGCACATCATTGGGTGAGGCCTCGCCCACAGTCTGCCTCACAGCTGCAGTGATGTGTCTCAGCAAAGTCCACATGGTTCCTTGCTGGACCAGCCTGGCTTC
Source organism: Coccomyxa sp. LA000219 (assembly GCA_000812005.1). Taxonomy (NCBI): domain Eukaryota; kingdom Viridiplantae; phylum Chlorophyta; class Trebouxiophyceae; family Coccomyxaceae; genus Coccomyxa; species Coccomyxa sp. LA000219. Next base: position 2,409,839 of record KN714658.1, read on the forward strand.
ATGGTCTTGAGATACTCAACCATGTGGGAAAGGTTTTTCTGAGACAGTGTGTTAAATTATGCAGGTACTCATATGCCAGGGCAGCCAGGCCGCATCTGGGGTATGCCGTCCAGGAGTTCTTCACACGCGTGGGCCACAACATCTCCAAGGGGGTAAGGATCTTCAAGGCCCACAACCCTGATGCGCTGCAAGACGTGCCTCATTGTGCAGGATGTGCCTAGGCTTCCTATGAAGGAACTGCCTCCTGGAAGTTGCTTCAGTGGTGAGGCACGGTTGATGTGCAGGCCTCAGGCGTGGCAGGAAAGGCCTCAGTGGCTATGATGGGCTGGGATGTGACTCACAGCGGCAAGAAGGGCCAGATGTCCATTGCTGAGGCCACAGAGTGAGGATTCTGCCATTCCTGTTTGCCAATGCAGTGTGAAGAAAGCTTCTGCTCTAGTGGTGTAAGCCATGAGTGAATGCTGGCTTGCATCACCTGCCAACAGCTGCCTGTGCTCAATACACCTGACATAAATATACTCTTTACTTTGAGAGGGCTGCTGAGCAAATGAGCATGCAAATGGCAAATTCCTGAGATGGTTATCCATCTCTTGAGCAATGGGTGCATTGATGCACTGTGTGATGCTTGCAGGTATGCAGAGAAGCGCATGGGCTGGGTCATCACCCACGTGTGGCACTTGGCTGGGCAGGACATTGAGAAGACCTGCGGAGAGATCACTCAGATGGTACACAGTTCCATCAACACAATACTGATTGTTTGCCTACTTATCATAGATTGCGCCCGTTGTAGGACCTCAATCTTCTGGCCCCACCAATGCATGAAGTAGTGGGCAAGGCAGCTCCTTCAGATGGGCACATGACTTATGATGGTCCTGCATTGGCCATGTGAGCATTGTGCTTGCCTGATAGCCACCCTGCAATATAGCATTCGTCACAAAGGCAAGGCCGCTGCCTGGAGAATGGATGGATACTCAAAAGCTGACATGAATTTTGCCTGTCCGCAGCTGCTGAAGGACAAGAGCATTGATGATGTGTCTATGCACCGCCGCGCTGAAGCTCTCATGGAGATTGCCCAGATATTTGAGGTGAGCACCCTTCCAGTTGAGAAGGATTTTGAAATGGGCTGTGAGCAACACTTACAATTGGCAGTCTGAAGTTGACAGTTCATTCTTTGTATGGAAGATGGCGGTCCACCATGTGAGGAGGGGTCTGGGCCATATCACCATCAACAGCAGCACTCTTTCTGCCAGCACCCAGATGTGACACATATTAGCTCACCATGTACCAACAGCAGAAGAGTCGAGTATGGCAAATGGCATTGCATCGTGCAAATATAATCTAGGGAAGAGCTGTGGTTTCTGAGCTATGGCGTGCCATCTGCAGAACACTGAGCGCAAGTACGAGCAGACCTTCGCAAATGCCCGCAAGCCTGCCTCAACAGCCGGGGCTGGAGGTGCCGGTGTTGACACACAGGGGCTCCGCAAGGATGCCCACGGCAACATTATCCAGGTACTGCTTCTCCTTTTTTTCAGATATATGGCTGATCCCTGTTCTGTCCCATGGCTGAACATGAGCTTTGTTTAGCATGCCTCACCCGTGCAGGGCAGTAGAACAGCTGCCTATGGCGCATTTTTACATGTATGGGCACTCTCCCTTCTGGGAATTCTCCCTTCTGAGTGCGAAAGAATTTTGTAAGTTATGCGGGTACAGTTGCGCTGGAAGCTTTCTGGCATGCCTCAGGCATGTGGTCTTGGTACGCAGGGTCAGGAGGCTGCCAAGTCTGGCATTGACTCGGCCCATGGCCAGGCAAAGGCAGGAATTGACCAGAAGGCTGGCACTGCAGCTTCCCAGGTCTGTGTTGCAGTCCGCCTCTCTGCACCTACATACTGATGTTGTCTTCGAGCACTCCAGAAAAGTGCAGAATGATGTCTTTTGAGGCTAGCATGTGTGGACATTTGCACAAAGCAGGCTTCAGATGGTTCAAAATGATCTGCCATGTTCTTGGCTCTCCTTGTAGTCCACCTCCGGCTTCAGGTTGAGCAGAGCTTTTGCTTTGGCCCTACTAGCAGCAGGTTGTGGGCTGCAGGACATCCTCTTATGCAATACATCCTCAGCATACAAACTAGCCTGGCTCTCGCATGACTTGTAACATCCGAGCTGACTCACCTTGTTTACGACAGGTGGAGCAGAATGCCGAGCCAGCCGCTCAGGCAGCGTCTGACAAGGCAATCCGCCCTGCCGGCAAGGCAATCAAGGAGAACGCCGGCCCTGCAGCCAAGTCTGCTGCTGACTCTACCATCAGGCCTGCCGGCCAGGCGGTGTCAGACAACGCTGTGCCTATGACCAAGTCCGCCATGCGCGACCAGGTGTGCATCTACGCAATGGGTTGCCCCCGACCTGCAGAAGTGCTGGCGCATGCATGCTGTCGCGGAATCTGTCAACCCCGTGCGACCCTGGTTTTGGCGCCCTAACATGACAGGGCCATTGTGGGGTCTGCTGTGCTGTTTCGGGATGGGCGGTGTGCAGATTCTTCAAAGGAGAAGACTTGTTGCTGGTTGTCTGAGTTCATGTGATGTACACAGCATCCCGCACAATCCAGGTAGCATTGCCTTCTTGAATATCTTACAGACACCTGACTGCTACTGTTGCTCTGCGCAGTTTGAGCCAGCGGTGAAGGATGCTGCTGGGAAGGCGGAGCCCATGGCCAAGGACTTCACCAGCCAGACAGTGCGCCCTGCAGGCGACTACGTGGCTGACAACGCCGTGCCCCTGACCAAGGAGTATGGTGAGCACTCCTGACATCTAGCTGCCATGAACCTTTAATATCTTTGGACTCTCAAAGACGCTGTGCTAGATACAGAAGATCACTGTCAACTGATCACTGTGTAGTTGGTCACCCTGGCTGCCCTTCTTTCAGAGAAAGGCAGGTGCAGGCAAATGAGTTTGTGCTGAGTAGGGCCTTCAAGACTGGGCATGCAGGATGCCCACAGGCCATGGCCAAGTTCTCAGCAAGGTGCAGCACTGTTGGCAACACATATGACTGATGGTATTGCCTGTTCAGGACGCGAGCGCCTGAAGCCTGCAGTGGACCAGGCTGCTGGCCAGGTGCAGCCCATGACGGAGGACATCACAAGGGACGTGATCCGCCCCGGCGGCGAGAAGATCTCCAAGCACGCGGTGCCTGTCACCAAGCAGATTGCTGAGCAGCAGGTGCAGCCTGCTGTGGACCAGGTGGGTACCAATTCCTTTCAATTCTCAGCAATCTCCACTCTTCTTGAGCACCCTTAGGTGCCCAGTTATGAGGAGCTTTCAGTAGGCAAGAAGAACAGCAGGCTTCTGGGCACCAGAAGGGTAGCAGTGTGGTACATGCAATCCAAGGTGCCTGCATACTCTCTGTACAGCTGGAAGCAAGCTCTCTTATGGCGCGTGGTTAAAACCCACAGCTTTCGGGCAAATGGCAATGCCTTGAGGCTGTAAAATAACACTAGGCGCTGATTGCGCCCCAAGAAATGCTGAATGCATCCACGTGCTTCTGATCCCGCTGCTGCGCGTGATGCAGCTGGCTGGCCAGGCAGTGCCTCTGACCAAGGAGGTGACCGGCGGCATCGTACGCCCAGGCGGCAAGGAGGTGGCTCGCATCGCTGACAAGTACAGCGATGACGCCACTCGTGACAAGGTCCAGGTGAGTCTGGGCGCATCAATCCTGTCCCCATGCCCTGAGCCCCAGTCAGTCTGTAGTCACAGTATTGCACCTTGTATACACTATACAAACACCGTACTTGGGGAGCTGCTTCAGGGACATGTCGAGTTACTGCTGTTCTACAAAGTATGCTGTCAGCTCGAGGCTTCCTGCCTCTGGAGCACCTTCCTGCGTGTCATATGTGTCATCCAAGGTGGCGTTGAAAGTACATTCTGAACCAGGAGTGTGCTGCCTGTGCAGACAGCCACGCAGCAGGTGCTGGAGAAGGCTGAGCCCATTGCAAAGGACATCACTCAGGGCATCATAGCCCCGGGAGCCGCGGAGATCCGCAAGAACGCGGTGCCCATTGCCCAAGAGGTGAGGGCCCTGACCCTTTGCATATTGGTGGAAGCACTCTCTATCAGCAATTTTGATGAATTCCAGGGTTTTGTGTCTGGCAAGATCAGGCCCCCTGAGTCTGTTCATTCTGTCCTCCTTCTCTACGGGTTGCCTAAATTCTGGTGAGCACAGACATGACCATGAACCAGACATATGAGTAGGCATGCAACATGCACAGACTTTCTGTTGTGCCATGTGGCGTCACTGGAAGTAAGGACTTGCCGTGGTTGATGGCATCATCATGCGGCTGATGCCATCCTGTTCTGTGCAGTTCATGGGAGACATCGTGCAGCCGGCCAGCAAGGATGCAGGTGGCATTGTCCACGGGACTGTGACAGACCTGAAGGATCAGGTGAGTATGTCAGCCTGCCCATTGAAGTGCCGTCTTGGTCTCTGGGACAACGTCTGTGCAGGAGGCCTTCTGTATGTTGCAGTTTGCTGAGTTTGACCTCTGGGTTGGGGCGCCTGAGTGCATCCTCTCTTCTTACTGCTGCCAATTGTGCTGCAACAACATCACAAGCATGGCTCACAGTGGGGAGGGCAATGTAGGCTCAGTTGGAGCCTGGTATTCTTTTAAGTGTGATCCTTTGCATGTATGTGCAGGTGGCCATGCCCCTGGCTCATGACATTGCCGAGAACGCACGCCCCAAGACAGATGAGTTCATCGAGAATGTGATGCGCCCAGCTGTCCAGGACCTCATTGAGACTCTGGAGAAGCAGGCTGATGAGATGTCCAAGAAGGTACAAAATATTCCCATCTGACTGTTTCTATTGTAGAGCTGAGAAGCACTGACAGGTGTTCGTGACTTGCTTGGCAGCCTTGGTCTTCTGCTTGGGGGACGTCAAACACACCTGCATGAAGGCTCGAAGGCTCAGTTTGAGAATGCCTGCTTAGCTCTAGCATCCTTGCAGCGTTTTGGCTTCTCTGCTTGGTCTGGAAGTATGTCATTGTAGCCAGGTCAACTGGGATGCTGCAGCTGCTTGTCGTTGGCCTGGCAAGGATGGTACATGCAGTGGGACCAAGCAGAGTAGCCATGAAATAAAGGGGCAGTCTCCCTCACGGAAGGATAGCAATGTGCTGAAGGTATGTTGCGTGACTGCAGGGTGCCATGCTGGCAGAGGGACTGCCCAGGTCACTGCGCAAGGCCGTCAGCAAGAACCGCGTGCCCAATGACATCGAACCCGACCTGCTCTTCCTGGCGTCTCTGCTGGACCCCCTGGTTGAGAAGATCAAGGCCATGGCGCCCGACCTGCCCGCAAAGGCCCAGAAGGCCCGGGAGCAGATTGAGCCCGCTGCCGAGAAGGCCTACAAGGTATGCTGCCTACTTGTATGCCCAGGCTGAGACAACTCAGCAGATGCGCTCGCTCATTTGGCTCATACTTGGGCAAGCTGGTCCGTTTGCTTTTGGAAACGGTGGTCAACATTTGCCCTCTCATATCAGGACTGTATGCATCGGCAATAGCAGATCTGACTGGGAAACGAGCATGGCAAGAGCTGGTTTGATGTTGGTCTGATGTGGACTCTTCTGTGCAGGCCATGACGCAGACTGCAGACAAGGTGTCTGAGAAGGCGGTGCCAGTAACAGAGAAGGTCACCAGCAAGATCGAGGAGAAGGCTGCTCAGGTGAGGGTTACTATATGTCACAGTGCAAATTTGCTGTATCTGCATCATGCAGCTGCTATCCCTTCCCATCTCCTTGCGATATGCGGCTCCTCACAGCAGCTTGTGGTAGCTGTCAACACCAGGGTTGCCTGTGGAGCTATCTATTGTGAGAGAGCAGCAGAAAAAGCAGGAGGAGCAAGCAGGTTTGCTGTCCAGGGGTAGCATGCTGGAGATGGTATCCAGGTCTTCTACAGCTCTCACAGCTCACCATTGACTGGGTTTTCTTATATTGGTGCAGGCTGCCTCAAAGATCGGAGAGGGAGGAGACAAGGCTGCGATGTCCGCAGTGGACGTGGCGAAGCAGATCGCAGATCAGGCCGAGCCCATGGCAGAGCGCATCAACACGAAGATCGAGACGGAGGCGCACAAGCTCTCTGCAAACGCCGAGTTCCACGCCAGCGATGTGGCTGATGAGTACCAGAAGGGCGTCAAGGTGACCCTCAGATCGTCACCTGCACCGGTCCTTGCAATGTCCTAGACCTGAAGGGATACTCTGCCATGTATCAGAAGCTGTCCAGGGTTGTGTCTATCTGGCCACTTAGAAGCTGGGCGTAGTTGTAGATCGCCAAAGGTGCACGGAAAGCTCTGAGACATCTGGTCAGCTCTCTTTATCCCATCTAGCCAGCAGACTGGCAAAGGAACTGCATGAGCCTGGCGTTCCGGTTGAGCTGGCCTGATGTGCAATTTCTCTTGTGCAGAAGCTGGCCAAGCACGCGGAGCCTACTGCCAACAAGCTGAGCGACAAGATGGAGGGCGGAGCGCACAAGTTTGCCAAGCATGCAGGGCCCGCCACCAAGGAGTTCTCTGACAGGGCCATCGACGCGGCCGAGGACCTCAGCAAGAACGCTGCGCCCAAGGCTCATCAGGTCTGTCCTGCCTGGCTGTTCCTCTTCCTGGAGCCTTGCATTGGTATCAGCAAGAGCTGTTTGCCATTCTGAGGCAAAGCTTGTGGACGCCAGTTCTGGTGTCATGCCATGACACTAGAGGCTGCGCGGACAAGCTTTGCCTCACCATGGGCCCTTCAGAAGTCTAGTAATGTTTACCATGAACAGAGCAAGCGGTCTTGCGAGGTTGGCAAGAGGCATCTCGCGCTTGGAGCAGTTGTCGAGACATCTCGATGTATCAGCCTTGTCCTGCATGCGCTGGCAACATCACGTAAGGAGGCTGTCACCTTGCCCTGGTTCTGACAGCTCCCATGTCATCTGCAGCTGGCGGACCTCATGGAGGAGAAGGCACAGACTGTGACAGAGAAGACGCCCGAGCTCACAGAGAGCCTCCAGAGCCAGGCAGAGGAGCACGCCGGCAAGGTGGCCGACAAGGCGCGCCCCATGGCGGACCAGGCGTCCGAGACCATTGAGGGCGGTGCCAGGCACGTGGCTAAGGGTGAGCATCTTTGTAGCTTGGCAATCCTTCTAAATGGCCTTTCTGAATCAAGGTGTGAGCATCTCAGCAATGTGCAGTTTAGCACCAGGGCAAGTGTAGGGTGCGTAGAGTGCTTGGGCAATCTACTGGGCCAGCGAGCACAATGCATGGGGCCAGATGCAGAGCTTCGCTATAGCGCGTTTAGGGTGCTAGTGCTTTGCCGTCTTGCAGCACTGCACAGAAGTGATCATGAAGGACGGCCATGCACCCATACTTTGCCAAGCAAATGCAGGCGTAGTCCTTGGAGGCTGACTGAAACTCATTCTGTGTTCTGGGACAATATCCTCACTGACAGGAACCTAAATGACATGCAGAGGCGCCCAAGCATGCAGAGAAGGTGTCCGACCACGTAGAGGGCAAGGCGCAGGAGGTTGCTGACAAGGCAAAGCCCATGGCGGAGGACGTCTCCAAGCAGGCAGAGGACAAGGCGCAGGAGTTTGGCGACCAGGCCCACTCTACCGCAGAGGATGCAAGCAAGAACCTGCAGGGCAAGGCAGAGTAAGTTTTGGAAGTGTATGTCTTTTTAAGCTTCAGATTGCCTCAGAAATGTACACTTTGCCCAGGCTAACATCGTGTGCCAGCTTGATTGGATGCCTGTCGCGACCATGCCATGCTTGTGGGGAAATCGGGGTATATTGTCTGGTGTCATGTGGTCTTCAGGGTCATGGTGTGAAGCAGCCACACGCTTACAGGAAGTTTCATGTGCAGGGATGTGAAGGAGCAGGCACGCCCCACTGCTGAGAACATGGCCAGCTCAGCCAAGGAGGGCACTGACAAGGCAGCCGGGCACGCTAAGGGCGCCACCGATAGCGCAGCGCAGCGTGCAAAGGAGGGCACAGACAGCGCGGCCGATGGAGCAGACAAGACAGGTGACGAGCTGGCAGAAGGTGACAGTAAGGAGGAAACTGAGCCCAACACAGATGAGGGCAGCAAAGACAGCGAAAGCACCCTCAGCTGGGCGGTCCACAAGCTGACTGGCGGCATTCTGTGAACAAAGCACCTGGTATCCCTCCTGATGTTCACCAGACCTGTGTGCTCAAACATGAGATCCTGCCTTGCTTGATACATTGATGGTGAAGAACTGGCTGGTGCAGTTTCTTCATGCAATGCAGAGGTAGCGACCATATTTTGAGCAGTTGTAGCTGTATGTGCAGGTCGCAAGTAAATCACCAACGGCTTCACGTTCCGCGCAGCCCACGGTACTGGAGGACATGCCGCCAAGTGGGTACTTTTGAAACTGCCAGATAGTCTTCGCATGTAGAGCTAACAAAAGGATGAGGGATCAAAGCACAGCCGCTTCTGGTCTCGTAGTAGGATATCTCTAGCCACTACAATGGCGAGGGAGCAGCTAGAGGTTTTCAAGCAGGATCTACATATGCCTTACAAGTAAATACATATAGCGCAACGCAGTGAGTAGAGGTTTGCATATGCGTAGCCTTGCATGCAGGACGGACTTTTGTGAATTTTAGCTGTATATTTTAGGGGCAAGCCTGCATATCTCAGCTAGCACAGTCCAGTCATTTAACAGTGTTCTGAATGCCGATCGTAAGTCAGATCAACCCCCTGCATGAGGGCTGCGCAAGGCACCGAAGCAGCAGGTCACGTTGCTATGGCGGTCATTCGTATTCTTGAACGATCACGGGCGGCATTCGGAAGACGGCTGCGAATTCTGCAGTGCAGCGTTCATACCTGAATGTGCTAGGGTCGATTTTCTCAAATCCCTCTCAGGGTCTGACACTGTGCTTTCCACGCTTTATGTGGCCTTTTTACGAGATCCCTCCACAAATCAAGTGTGTGCCCGAGCGGTATAGCGCAGGCAACACAGATCTCAATCTCATAGATTACACATCGTGACCATCTGGTCAACTCAATTCAACGGGAGAAAGATAGGCTTTTCTGATCCGAAAAGGAGTCCATACCAGGGGCCGGTAGCAGGACCGGAACGTGTTTAGAACAAGATCAGCTACCCTTCTCACGCTTCAGGAGGCTAAAGTATACAGGTGCTCAAGCGGTCATTTAGGATTGTTAAAGTCTGACTCGCCAAAATGCAGCAAGCAATGATGACAGCGTCAAGGACTCCTGGCGTCATGCAAGAGCCTCGTCGATCGGCAACCACACTCAGATGTCGGCCTTTGAGGCGGGTGGTACAGTGTGCTGCCACCCCTCGCAATATCCCACCTCTAAATGACCAAGGGCCTCAACCGGTACCAAGCACCAAGCCTGCGGTGAGGACAGTCGTGATGCGCCGCAGTCATATACTTCACTGCAGGAAATTCGTCGTGTCCAGAGTATTGCATGCTCTTGTCACAACATTGTGGTCCCAAAGTCAGAAGTCATCTGCTGCCTGATATCACAGTCTGAGATATCTGAGTGAACAGTATGCCGGAATGTGCACTCCTCTATTCCAGGAGGTGGAGCCCAAGATCAGCGTGGCTGCTCAGCTGAGCAATGCCTGGAAGCATCAGTGGCAGCACCTCATGGATGAAGTGATGCCGGATGAGAGGGTAAGCCCCTCAGCTTGGAACCTGCGAGCGCACTGGTGATGTCTTCTATTGGAAAGCCTTATCACTTGTCTGATGCAGCATGTCTGTGTCCACAGCGCCTGCCTTCCTGTAGGTGGCCTCAAGTCTTGGCAACATGTGGGTAGGGTCCCACCTGTGCTGGCCCCAATGTTACGAATCTGAACGTATTGAGCGTGCATTTGCAGGGAGACGCAAAAGACTGGGCACTGATGTACACATCTGTGGCGGTGTTCGTCTTCATGGCGATGCAGATGTTCCGCGTGTACGCCTACTGGTACTATGCGGCCGGCCTCCGCCCAATTATGCAGACATTCCACTAGGCGCCAGGATGCGGCAGCACAGCTTCCAGAAGCTGCTGTGCAGTGAGGAGAGAGTGACACTAGTGCAGAAGCAAGTACGTGCAAGGCATGTGCCTTCAGCTCACATTGGGAGCGTCAAGCCAATCAATGCGTCCGTGCTATGCTCTCAGCAAGCATGGGATGGCACCAGATCTCAACAGTGTTGTACTTCTATCCTTCACCTCATGCATGGTTGCATGTTGTTCTCAGCTGCCTTTCCCAGACGGGAAGCAAGGGGCTGCTGTGTTGTATCTGACATTTGTAGGATAGAGTGTGAGAGAGTGGCATTAGCAAGGCCGGATGCAGATCAGTCTGTACAGGAGTTGTTGTGCCAAGAAGCACTTTGTGCAATAGGCGTATTTTGGCCTACCAAGAATCTTCCCTTCTCTTTTTGCCTTCCAATAGCGCTGTATGATAGGCCTGTGCCTGCTCAAGGCATGAGTGCTGCATCAACGTGATTTAGATGAGCTGTTGTTGTATTGTTTATCCTGGTTTGATTGGAGGTGACAAGGATGATGCTAGGACGGAAACCGTTATTTACGCTTAAGGCTCCTTGTGTGGCATGTCCCTTTACATGTAATTTCCTGAGGCTGCACAAGCACATGGCCAGATGCCATGTGAAGGACTTTGCATGTTGGCAAAGGCCTCCTTATGCTGCCGTTATGCAATACACGCATGAGGACGCACCATGCATCCCACCACACAAATGCTCTGTGCTGCTAGCAGAAGGCAGCAGGCTTGACACCTTGATCACTCCTGCGTACCAATTGTATCAACACAGACAGGCTGAACATGTGTCCATCCTCTTCACTTCAACACCTCTTTTTGCTTAGTTACTTGTCCCTCAGCACACAGCAGTATTGAGTCAGCCCCACAGGGGGAAGGTAAAAGAAGAGTCGCCTAAACCCTGGACACCTGCCATACAGCCTTGCTACTCAAGGACGGCGCAGTGCAATCTCAACCTGATCAATGATGTCATTATGAGGTACCTCTCAGCAGCCATACGGCTATGCATCACATCTGAATCCCTGAACGGGAATCAGTTCTTTCTTTGTTCAAGCGCAGGAATCTCTCTGCAGACCAGGAAATCCTCAACGGGGGTCAAAGAATAGCAGCCTGTTCCTAAATAAATGGTGAAGCAGTCTGACAGTCAGCAGACGCAGCAGCTCGTACAGTCCCTTGCCCTCTCCTTTCCTTGCCTTGGCAAGACCGTCATGGAACCCTCTTGTGAGATCACAGGGCTCTCAGAGAGCCTCTTGTCAATGCCCTCGAAACATTTTGAAGGCAGCCTTGAAGGAGCGGCTCTTCAAGGGCCTTCAGTAGATGTTGCCGTAGATCTTAGATGTGCCTCCAACAAACTTGCCAAAAGCCACCAGGCTGCGCAGAATCTTGCCCCATGCGTCGCTCGAGCCGTTGCCGCCGCCGCCACCAGCATCGCCTGAGTCAGCATGCAACCATGTCACACAACCGGTTTTAATTGGGACGCGCACAATTTCAGCAATCTGAGCTTGATGTCTTGGCCTTGTATGACTTATGAGACTGCCAGAAGTCCTCCTAGGCCCTGATGATACCCTTTGGGGAGTGCACTCTCAAAGGATCTAGGTACAGGATAGAGTGGGAAGGGCCCCACCCTCAGATGCCTGGGGAGTGGGTGAGTTCTTGGCTAGGCGCGGAATGTTGGAGATGTCAACGCCCTGGTGCGCCAGCCAGGCCATGATGGCAGCGCGGCGCTCGGGGTCATAGCGCATGCGCACTGTTCCCGACAGCTCCATGCCTGTCAGCGGGCAAGATCTTCCGCCTGCGGCAATGCCAGCATGCCCTTCAGCACCAAGTCCCTGCTTCACACCCGCGGAGCGATCCTTGCATGCTGCAGAAGCCATGCGTCGACCAAGCCACAACGGCACTGCAGCGCTCCAAGGGGAAAGCAGACGGCTACAAACCACAGCAGCACTGTGCCCATCAGAGAGCAGGATGTCTCACTGGTGTGATTTAGCATTGCCAGCAATCTGTACTGCAGCTGTGAAAGAGAATGGTCTGCACTTGGGGATGTCAGAAATGACGTGTGCGGGGACGATCATGGCGCTTACCCGACTCGAACCAGTTGGTGAGGCTGTGGTAGTCATACATCTGGCCGGTGGGTAGCAGCAGCACCGGGTCCTGCATGATGTCCAGGGAGATCGGGCACAGAAACTCCTGCGGGCAGGCCGCCAGCTGCTGCGGCGTCACCAGCTCTGACAGGCTCTTGGGGCAACTGCGCGCATTCTTGCGCAGCAGCTCCTGGGTCGTGGCACTGATCCTTGCAAAGAGAGACGAGTGCAGCGCCAGCTCGGGCATCTTGGCAGCCTGCAAGGCACAGAGTGGCTTCAGCAAGGGCAGCTAGTACCAGCCTGTGTTTGCCACACTCTCCTGAGCCCTAGCTTGGACCAGCCTCACTGAGTATACTCGCTGGCTTGAGCCTGGCCATGCTGGGCCCTCGACTCATGCCACCTCAAAAAGAGGCTAGGAATACGGCTCGGCTTCTGGTCAGACAGCACCCCGCATGGTGGCGCGAATTCCTTTAGACATCCACGTCACGTTCATCACCTGTGCCAATACAATGTATGGTGCGTGCACTGCCACTACTTGAGTATTGAGCTTATTTTGAAGTCTTGAGCCAGGCAAAGCCACTGACTGATGTCTTGAAACCCCGCACATGCCCGCCGACCAAGATGCGGCCATAAAGTGTCGCCGCAGCCATCATATGCTGCCTGCCCTCCAAAGGTATGCCCTTTCTGGGAAAATGCTATTTTTATGCCTACTACACCGCATTCTGTGTCCAAACTTTGCCATGCGTCGAAGGAGCTCGACTGCCTCTACAGCCCCTCAGCAACGCTCGTGTCTCAACCTAAGCAGCCCCCCTTTGCCCTCCTAAGATAGCCCTATATGGATGATTCAAATATACTGCTTTGGATAGGCCGGGCAGCGGACAAGATAGCCCTGCGCATAAATCATGGGTCGGAACTGCTGCCGATGGAGGCGGTCTTCCTACCTCTGTCGAGCGCCTGGGAATGACCCTTGTCTTGGTCTAGCCGGGTACACTTTTGCCGCCTTCAAAGCTCACAGGAGGCCTGACCAGAATAGCGGTGGGCGGGGACAGTTGAAATATGCTGGTATGGCGTGATGGGCCGGCTTCGCGGAGATCCGGGCCCTGACCAGCGGGGGGACCGCAGTTGCCAAAATGACCAATGCGGCTTCGTCATGTCCGGAAGTCGTACCGAGACAAGGGGGGGACCCAAAGGAAACTCCGATCGAGTTGCCTTGCGCCGGACGTGTAAAATGGTGTTACTGGCTTGGGAATGTGCAGAAACTGCTCATGCCCTGAGAAGTCGACAATAGGCTCACGCACGAAGTGAATTTGAGTGGCCAGATCACTGAGTGAGTCCCCAGATCAATGCAGCCTTCCTCTATCTTGAGTTGCCAGGTATCCAGCTGGTACCCACTATTCGGTCATTTGAGCTTCAAGAGCACGGTCCTGGACCTGCCTCAGGAATTCGTCACCTTCCTAGTCCAAGACGGTGTCTTCTTCCCAGAGGGCTCTTCAGCTGTACGTCTCAGTTACATACATCAGCCCTGCCATGCTACTAAATGAAATGACCAACGTTGCGATGTCGTTTTCCTAGAGACCGTCACGCTTAAGCATGTCAGGCGATTTGGTTTGAGTTCTTCTTTCTGGCTGCAGCTTCCCAAAAGAGCAGCACAAGACCCCTATGACGATGACTACACTGAGTGGGACGAGGAGAGTGAACCTCAGAATGCAGGACAGGAAGACGACATCCAGGTGTGAACATTAGCCAACCTGTGTCAAGTGCCATGCAACTGGTGCCTACCTACAGCTGACAGTTGCCCGATTCAAGCTGGGCTATCTACATTGCAGGTGCCAGAATTCAAGGACCTCAGAGCTGCGATGGAAGCAGCCATTCATGAGCTCGGGGGCAAAGTTGCGCCAAAATTCACCTGGAGCTCGCCACATGACGCCACCTGGGTGTCTGGAAGCCACTCGCTGTCATGCGGCAGCCCAGACGAGGTGTCACACTCGCCGCTCATGCCTTTAAATGCAACTGGCTTCGTACACAGACAAACCTATACCTCTACCAGTGATGCAAGGACTCAGAAGCATAGCGAATGATTTGCTGCCATCAGGTGCCCTTCTTTCTCTGTCATGGAGCCAGTGTAGTCGAGAGAAGGAAACTGTCCCCTCGACAACGGCGGGCCTCTGACAAGGCCTTGCTCTGCAGGTGCTGCTCCTGCTGAAGAGCTCAGACAGAGTGATGCACGACATCTGCCACGCCTTCGACGCCTGCCCGGCGCCGCCCAACGAGCCCGTGCGCCATGCGCTGATGCTGCGCAAGTGGATGGCGCTGAAGCCGGAGCGGGAGCTGCGCTGCTTTGTCAGGCAGCATGACTTCATAGGTGTGCACAGACCTGTCCTGGGCTCCCTGCTTCAGGCATACTGGTTTTCTGTCTGGCAGAGGAAACCTCCTGCAGCTGAAAAGTGCCCTGCCCTCTGTGCCGCAGAGGGAAAGTGTGCAGTGTATGTGACCAAAGTCTGTAAGGGCTATAAGGCGTCACCATTCTATGATAGAACCAGCATGTGCAGTAGTTACATGGCAGTGGGAACACAGGTTGCCTTTACTGACGCGCACCCTGTGTTCTGCCCCGCAGCCATATCACAGCGCAACATCTTGGAGCCTCCGGATGGGCTGCAGTCCCAGGAGGATGAGCTGAGGGAGATGCTGCTGGAGTTCTTTGAGGAGCACCTACAGGAGCAGTTTCCTGAGGCCAACTACACCTTTGATGTGTACATCACCACATCGGGCAAGGTGCACAGTCTCAGGATCCCTTATCCCTTCATGCGTCTTACCTGCATAGCTGCACTTCTGGCATGACGACCTACAGCCAACACTCAACACAGCGATGCTACATGTCTTCTCTGCAAACAGTGGTGCTGGTACATTAACGTGTGTGCACAGCAACTCCACCATCTGAGCGAGCCATCACAGACTCAACACATCATCTGGCGGTGCCTCACAACACTGCTATGTGCAGATCCGGCTGCTAGACTTCAACCCGATTGGTGGAGCCAACTCACCGCTGCTGTACACCTGGGAGGAGCTGGGGTACCATCTGGGCTCACCCTCGGATCAGCATGAATCAGACCAGCCTCAGTCAGCATCAGCAGAGCCTCACTTAGCGCAGCTTGATTCAGAGCCTTCACCAGAGGACCATGAACCCTATGCAGGCTCATCGTGGCCTGCATCCAGGCAGAATGAACGCATGCATGAGGCCAACTCTCACAGCATGAAGGTGCAGGCGGACTCAGCAGCTGCACCGTCTGGAGATACCCTGCAGCATGCCGGACATGCAGTGAGTGCAGGGACTGTGAACGGGAATGGGCATGGACATGGACATGGAACTGGCAGTAGTGCCGAGCATGCGGAGATCCTTGTTAGGTTTGCAGAACCTGGCAGCAGCATGTTTAGGCCTGCGTCAGCTCTGTACGGCGCGCCCTATGACATGGCCGACCTGAGCGAGGGCAGCGCAATCTCTGAGATGCTGCGCAAGATGCAAACCCAAGAAAATGAGGAACCGCAAGTGCAAGTACAAGAGGGCAGAGGAGAAGAAAGCTGAAGTGATGGTCATGACACAACATAGGGCGGGGCCTTGTACACAAGTGAGGGGCAAGTGGCTAGCTGAAAGCTGCACGCTGTATGAGCATGTGCATGGGATATCTCTGCGTGTGGCCGTCTGCCCGGCATGTTAGGCCTAGGGCATGGCATGTCTAGATTTAGATTTAGGTGTAACATGCAGTGGTGTGATGATTATGGCAACAGAGGACAGAGAATATCCGCCCGTAGCATGTCAGAAACTCACCCGAGTTATCAGGGGAATTTGCCGCCCTTTGCAGCCTCACTTTAGCCCTTGCCACATCATCCCTCATGTGGGATCACTAATGCTGAATCGGCTCTGCTGATGTGTCTCCTGCGGACCTAGAACCTTTCCTACCGATCGCTTGTGATCGCACCTGACAATGCTGTGATGCACTCTGCAGCATGCAACACTCGCGTGAAGTAAAGGCTTTGCAGGTCGGATTGCAGATCCTAGAAGGCAGAGTCCTTGCTGGTGTAAATTCCTGACGTGCTGTTTCGGCTTAAAAAGCCTTGCCAGATTGCAGAAGTGTGTGGAACTTTGTCCGAGTGGCGTTCGTTGAGGCTTGATAAGGGCCCAGGGCAGAGCTCTCACGCGCCATTGGGTGTGAGAGGGAAGCTCTGGGCAAGGCAAAGCTCTGCTCATGGGACGAAGCGTCCTACTGTTATGCCTTCTGGCCCTCTTGGTAGTAACTGGTAAGTCACCTCGATGAGTCTGTAGCTCAGGCAGAAGGCAACGTACACCGAACGTAGAGAACGACCGGCTGAGCACTCATGTGTGTGTGTCCAGGCAAAGCAGCTACAAGAGCAGGCACCTTCTCAAGTGACACCAACACACACGAGGCTATTGGAGCTGCCCAAGACGGTAGCTCGGCGCATAGCACATGGTGGTGGAGATGGCTGTGGCCCTTCTCACAGCACCATGCACATCAACCTGGTTACAGGTATGCTAGACCATCATGCCTCGTACAGCAATGCTCCTGCGTGGTGGCAGGGTAATTCTCTGCAGATGCAGCGCTTGGCAGCATGGTGATAGGAGATGGGTGGACTGCAGGTGGGATAGATTCCTGCCTTACCGGTCAAGGGAGGCATCAGGGCGGGCCGCAGAGGAGGCAGCAAGGCAACAGATAAAGCACAAGGCTGACACAGGTCTAGTGGAGGAGCCTCTGATGCCGCTGGTGCTCCAGAGCAAAGCTGCAGGCGCAGTGGATGGCAGCCAGAGCAGCGGGAATGTCAGCCGGACTCAGTGGGAGGGCCAGGTTGTTCAGGAGCTGAGAGCGCTCGAGCTGGAAGGGCAGCGGAGGCAGCATGCTGTGATAGGTATGCCATACTTTGTGCCCCATGGCTTTTCTGTCTCCATGCCATAGAAGTTTAGGAGAGCCCCTCCACGAAAGCTGTGTCCCAACAGCGCATTAGCTGGTAGGTGTGATGTGTGCACTTGAGCGTTGGGGACTCTCGTTTTTTACTGCTTACACAGTGTTTAAGAAGTCCCTGAGAGGATATTCTGGTCCTGACGACAGCGGCTCAACAGAATCAAGGCACTTCCTGCAGCAACCAAAGCATTGCGCTTGGGAGCGCCAGAGAGTGATCTGGGGGCTTTTGCAGGCGAGGACGCGCCCTGGACGAACTTCAACGACTCACAGCTGACGCTGCTCATCCCGAACGCCATCATGTGGCTGGTGGCTGAGGCAGAGCAGGAGCTCAGGAATGACACCTGGCTCGACCTCAATCTGGCTCTGGACATGTCCCGGCTGCAGAGCGTGGCTTACTGCCACCCTCCCAATGTGGCAGCATGGAACTGCACCAGGTAGGAAGATCTGATGATCACTGCAGAGGATGCCTTCTGTGACCGATCAAGCACACACTGCACCTCAGGCCATCAACATTGCCAATACTGTGATGGGGATTGTGGACATTGGGCAGAGTCTTACATGCAGTTTGCAAGTTACTGGATTCCTTGTTGCTCTGCACACATCCAAATTCAAGTAAATAATGCCCGTGTGAAGTGCGCTGCTGACCTGTGCAGGTGTCACCAGAGGGCCAATTCAGGGTTTCAGATAGAGAGGATCATCTATGATGAGGGCTGGGATTTGTTTGGCTACACTGGCTGGTCACCTAAGCTCCAAGCTATGGTGGTGTCCTTCAGGTGGCCCTTCCGCATGTTCTTCATGCCATTACATGTCAGCATCCCTGGTGTACTGCTCTTCTTGATCCAGCAAGGACGGCTGCTTGGTGCTGCCCTTTGATACATGTGTGCATGTGACCTCATGTGCAGACTCCAACTGAAGCGCGCTCTGCTATGCAGGGGGACTGACAGCCATAGCATCTACAACTGGGCGGAAAACATGCGCTACTGGAGCACCGACTTTGATGTCCCCTTTCCTGGGTCAGACGGCGCCAAAGTCCATACAGGTGTACCCAACTTGTGCAGGCTCTGTCAAGCATGCTCCGCTTCCCCAGTTATTGCAGGGATCTGTGCATGCTCAAATGATATCGTAATTGATGTTGGCGGAAGCACGCATGCAAAGCATGCAGAGGAGCAGCAATGAGGCGCAGTGCTGAGTTGTAATGACAGCCCTGGTGAGTGCTTGGGTGAGTACCGCTGCTGTCACGGCAATGACAGGTGTCCTGCATGCAGGCTTCTACGTGTCGTACAACAACAGCATGCTGGAGCCGAACATCACGGCCGCCGTGCGCAAGATGCATGCGGAGCACCCCAACGCGCCGCTGTACGCGATCGGGCACTCCATGGGCGCCGCGCTCGCCACGATCTGCGCCATGGACGTCAAGTTCAAGGTCGGGCTGCGCGACGTGCGCCTGTACACCTTTGGGTCGCCGCGCGTTGGCAACCTGGAGTTCGCAAACTTTGTGTACAGCCAGACCACGGTGCGACGCCCGCTGTTGACCGCATCTTATAACCCCGCCTCGTTAGGGGAAAGTGTGAGAAGTAGTCGATGTCCCTACATTCACCACGCCAGTGCTCTGCAGCTGTAAAGCAGTGCTGTAATTAGCTGCAGAGACCAGTGTCTGAGGAGGTGCAAGTGGCACACAGCGCAATTGCTGTCCACGCGTAGTCCTTATGGACAAGGAGCCGTGCCGATATAATTTAAACAGCATGC
The DNA here is from genome assembly GCA_000812005.1 of Coccomyxa sp. LA000219. Taxonomy (NCBI): domain Eukaryota; kingdom Viridiplantae; phylum Chlorophyta; class Trebouxiophyceae; family Coccomyxaceae; genus Coccomyxa; species Coccomyxa sp. LA000219. The sequence continues at coordinate 2,428,665 of KN714658.1, forward strand.
GCTCTCTGCGCAAACCTGGCTGCCTCTGTGACAGAGGCTGAGCTTGATGTGGTGACTGCAGGAGAGCTGGAGATTTACCCACAACAGAGATCTGGTCCCATCATGGCCGCCAACATGGGTTGGCTTCCATCACCTGCCCAGGGAGGTCTGGCAGGTCGATTTTGGAGCTGCAGGGGTGAGCTGTCTTCTCTCTCTGTGTTGAGTAGCCCAGCGTGCAAGCCAGATTTTTGCCTTTGCCTCACCATACCTATTGGTCCAGACGCATGGATCGTGCTGAATGCGGACAGTGACATTTCAGCAGCTGCTTCCCTAGCAGCCCCTGCCGTCAGAAGACCCTGCTTACAGCACATGGAGATGGAAGATTATGGAAGTGAGACCATGCTGTTGTCATATAGTTTGGCAGCAGCCGTGTGCTCAGTTCTTCACAGCAGCAGCTTAATTGAGCAGCGTGATGATGCAGGTGTTGGGGGTGTGTAACAAGGAGGGGGAGGATGCAAGGTGCCACAACAGCGTGTGCTACCTGGGCCTGTGCACATCCGTAACGGACCACTTGCACTACCTGGGCGCTAACATGTTCAACGGCGAGCCTGTCTGCTGACAGCTGGCCCCCGGCTGAGTACGTGGCGAGCCAGTCAGTCTGCCAATCTAGGGAGTGAAGGGTGAGGCTGCAACAGCTATTCAGCAGGGATCTCAGCCAGGTCATTGGCTCCCATTGCGGCGTCCGCAACGCAATAGCCACATTCACCTGGGCGCGAATCATACTTTGGCAAGTCAAGACAGTGGCACTGTGCTCAGGGGCTGGTGAAGCCCGGGCAGACGGCATTTCCCATTCTTTAGAGTAGTGGGCAGTTTTTGCATCACCGGCGCTACCCGGAAGCCTGCAAGTCTGGCAGCAAGCCCACCTGTAGGCCTGCAGCGGGCTAGCAGCATGTGAAGTCAGGTCCCTGCCCAGGGTCTGAGCTCAAGGACTAAGGGCACCAATGTACAAGACAGCAGCTTGCTCAATGGCTGCTATCCTGCTGACAGCAGCATCGTCTGTTCAGTCAAGGATGTGGTCGGTGATGTCACGTCTCACAGCGCAATGCAGCCCCAAGCTTCTGGGAGCGTTTAGGACAGACATTTGTATATCATCGAGCACAAGTGTGTCTGAGCGTATGACTTGGGCAAGGCATGCCCTCAAGTGTATCCTCTTGCCATGTATCTGGGCTGCCCAAAGCTTTGGGAGCTTGCTGTACTCTTCATACAGAATGCCTGTGATGGCAAATGGTGTATTCTTGATCTGGGCGCATGGTTCTTCAGCCCCGCAGCAATGTACATGACCAATGTTCAGCTGCCCCAAGTGTGAGCATAGCATTGGTGCCTATTGGCACATGTGAGGGGTCATGCAGTGCCGCACACACCTTTCTTGATCCTTGCAGTGATTTTGTAGAATATCTGTGGAGACGCGATTTCATTGAGGGAGCTGAGGGAGCTGTCCTACACAAGAAGGTGCCGGGCATGAACGGCCCATGATGACACAGGTGTTGTAAGCACGCATTACATACTTATTCTTCCACCTGTCCATTCTCTGGACACTCACGCACACACAGCTACCTCGCTAAGGTCCTGATTGCACGCTCGTTTTGTGTATTACCAGAGTCTCTTGAACAATGCACATCTTACACACCCTATGTCCAGCTCTCACCATTGTGCTTGTTGGTACTTACTCCCCGAGGATCAGAAAGAAATAAAACGCGCCCAGTTGGAGTTTGCAAGGTACCCTTGCAATCCCAAAAGGTCATAGCACGCAAAGCATTCATATGGATCCCTTGGACCTAGCGTCTGATCAAGATGAATGCTTTGTGTGCTACCAGGTTGTAGGTCCAATTCTGCAGATTCCAATCGAAGCCCAAAGACCATGCAGGTTTTCAGCTGCCTGAGGTACAGCATCCTCACATATTTCAAACTGATTTCAGGGCCACATTCCTTTCATTGCTGTACCTTTCAATTTTGTCCCAGCTTGATCCAATACGCAAACTCCCTGAACTACCTCATCTCAGAACCACTTCAGGGAGTTTACGGTTGGGTCCAAGCTTGAGCACCCTCTGCATGAAGCAAATTGCATATCCAGGTACGCTACAGGTAAGGTGCATCCTTGTACACTATGTGTCGTGCTACATACAGCCACACACAGTACTCGGAGAGCAGTCTCAAGTCCCCTATCAAGCACGTGCGAGTCAAGCTTGCTGTTGAGGCAATGAAAGCCAAGTTTGGGGGTAAAAGTGGCATCTCAGATGCCTGCTATGTGTCTGGTGGGTAGGGCAATCAATATGCGAGGCCAAGCCTCCTATGGCAATGTAGTGGGAGTTCTGGAACAGAGTGCAGTTCCGCTCAGCGATCTGCACTGGTCAGAAGCTTCAGCGCGGTCTGCTGGCTCTTAGTACTGGCTGTTGCCGGAACAGAATGCCAAATTTCAGTCCGTGCATGACTGCCACAGGGCTTGCAGGGGTGTTTCAATCTTCAGCCTGCGCCCTAGGAACCTCTGCAATTCTGGCTCATTGCTGAGCCGGTGCAGTAAAAGCGCTGCTGGAACTAATAGTTGCAATTCCCCATCCACCTGTGGAAGGTGTGACTGCCTTGTGGGTTCTGCATAACATGCAGGGCCAAGCTTTGCACCGGGATGGACATCCCACATAGCCTGTACCCTGAGAGGTCTTTGATAGTCTGACCTGCACTCCAGGCGCCAAAAGAGCACCTCAAGAGTGGGCAGCTGCCTTAGTCACTTTCCTGATCATACACGTACTTGGTTTTGCAGCCACGCAAGCACTGAGTCCTCACTTTTTGGAAGTGCTGAGAAACGCTATTGGAGGAAAGATAACTGTGTGGAACACTTGGGTGATCTGTTTGGGCATCTGGTCAATTCTGCACCATCTGCTGAGAGAAAAGATATCGCTAATGACCCATTGAAAGCCACTGCGCTCCTAGGAATTGACACAAGGACCAAGACCATCAAATGGTGCACAGCTAACAGGGTACTGGATGTCAGTTCAGAAACCAGAACCCTGCTATTCTGGGTGTGTACTTGAATCCCCTTCAGGCCGACGCAGGTCAGACTGTGATTGCATAATGCAATGCACAGAGCCCTTTTGCTTGCTGCTGCTGGAATCATGGCTATATATGGTGTCACTCTCGCAACTGGAAGGCTTGTGCTGGCGCGCTGTGTGCTGTCCTAAGGTGCCTGGGCAAAGTGTCCTCGCATGTGTGGTCAGGTCCAAAATTTGGCCTGCCGGAAATCTACAAGGTATGCCTGTCAGCAGTAGTGTGGCATGAGCAGAGGGCGTGCCCCTGAGATGAATGAAGAGCGTTGTTTAGTGGCGGTCAGCCAGGCGTGCTGCGCGGGGATGTCAGGTCGCCAGGCTTGGTTCAGGTGGAGCAGCGCATGTCGCGGGGGACGCTCCTGCTGCGGGGACGCTCCAGCTGGCGCGCAGCGCCATTGCTGGTGCTGGGCCTGGGCATCTGGTGCTGCCCAAGCCTGCCCAGCCTGCCGTGCATATGGCGCTCCTCAATCTTGCCAGGGCGCTGGACCGGCACATTGAACATCCTGCACTCACAAAGAACCGCATCAGCTGTGGACATCTGTCTGAATGCTATGCGCTGTGTGGAGATTTGCACTCATCATGCCCCTCTGAAAACAGCAAAACTGGCACTGTGACAGGTGCTCCTCTCATACACAACACAACTATATAACAATCACAACATGGTAAAGGTATACGTTGCAAGGGCCTAGCCTATGCAGTCTGCGCTACAGGCGGCACAACACTCTTCATTCGTTGACAAAACTTGCCTGGGCAAGGACCGGGAAGCTGGAAAGGCAGCTTCGAACATGTCGTTGTCACTCAGAGTCCTGAGCATCTTGCTTCTAGGTTCACGGAGCTTGTAGGCTGCAACCTCCAGAGCATCCAGGTCCAAGCGCTTCTCTCTTGCCCATGCGTGAATGCGAGCGCGAAGCTCATCGTCAGGCTCGATCACTACCCAGTCCCTGTCCAGGTTGCGTCCGCTAATGGGACACCGTTTGCGGCCGGCTGCAGTGCAAGGCAATGATTAGCGCCGCATGATGACCGCAGCCATGGTGCCCGAAATGAGCTCGGAAAGCAGCGATGAATGTCCGCAACAATCGATGACGTAGCACCCTGAGATCGACAGTCAAGCGGTATAATTCTGGCGAAACTTCACCGCTCATTGACTGGAAAGCATGATCAAAGATGTAAAGGGAGTGTTACCTCTTCTGAAGTACTCGCTCAAGCTCGCGGCCTCAAAAGTCGAGCCCGAGTTGACCAGACGAACGGGGCTCAGCAGCAGACTTCCTGCAGCGAGTTGCCGTAAGATAAGCTTCCAAGCTGTATCAATCATGTACAATATTTGAATGCTACAGTTGCCGCTGCCTCAAAAGCTGGGAGTGGTGCAAAGGGGGGTTTTTTGGGACAAAGATGGGGGCGCGAGGTCCTGCGCAAGTACATGGCCAGGGAGCGCTACCTGTGAGAGGACAGAAGAAGCTGGGCTCTGCCTTGATCTTGAGGTTTGTGCAGCTAAGCAGGAAGCCCTCGACCTCGGTCTGCTTGCAGCGCGCTGGCAAGCTGATCTTCGACATGACGGTCATTGTGATATATGTAGGCGCCCCTCTTCTGTCGTACTGATGGTAGTGCTTGCCGAGATGGCACAGATGTAAAGTATGTTGGAGGGCCAGACGGAAGATGCCTAGGCAGTGACGTTTCGTAAATGACAATCGTACTGCTCATCGCGCGAACTTCCTTCGGAACATCGCAGCACTCAAAGCACGGCCCGTAAAGACTGATCGGAGATGACCTAACCCGCCCACTTGTCCGGCCCAGAGCCGCTGATGGTGATACTACTCATCACAGATCCACTTTTGATGGCCAGAAACTTGCAACGTTATAACCGACGATGCCGCGGCCACCTAGTGCTTGAGACGTGGAAGGCGCCTTGCAGGTCGGGGCCTTTTCGGCACTTTTGCTGGCCCAACGCGAGGGCGCTTTTGCAGCGGTACAGTGCCTTTGCTGGTGGCTTGCGACGTGGAGCAGCTTATGTCAGGCCAGCTGGGTGTCGAGACTTCGTCTCACTCACCGTGGCGGTCGTGCTGCGTGTATGCGCTTTACATTTCTTCGAACTTCCTGTGTGATCGTCGAGCAATGCGCGGGTCTACTTACGAGAATGCCAGCTTTCCCAGCTTTCCTGACTCATCACAGGTCAAGAACAAACGCTGTCTTCGCTGCACTTGTTCAAAGCACATAGACATCGACAGGATGCATCTGCTGACATCTCTGCCAGTACTTGGAGCAGATGACTCCATCACGAGCACCTTGAACTACAGTAAATGCTCCTTTTCATCTTGACCAATCTCCATATGGACCGCCTCCATATGGAGCGGCTCCTATATTCAGAGCTCAGTCCAGTCATCCGCAGCAGCAGCCGCGCCCTGATCATTTCCCTTCAGCAGGCTCTCATCCTCGTCCTCCTCCTCCTCTGATGCATCCATCATGAGTGCTGTCGCTGCGTTGTGTAGCTCTGTGAGCCCTGTCAGGTCCTCCAGTGCGTGAGGGTCCTGCACCAGCATCACAGCATCACCATGACCGCTTAACACAACAGTGGGATAGTGTCCATTCTTTTTATTTGCACTCACTGGTAGAGAAGATGCAGTGCAAGCTGCCCTACAGGGTTGACGAGGGTATGCCCCGCTATGCGCAGGGTTCAAAAGGGACCTGTACACATGCTCCTTAATTGCAATGCCCTCTGCACAGCCGCTGTCAACATATGTATCATGGAGATTTGCTCACCTGGAGAGCCTCCAGAATGAAGTCCCAGCCCCGCTGCCTGTACTGCTCCACAACAGCCCAGGAGCAGGCTGTGCACTGCCTGAAGGCGCTGCCCACCAGGCACTGCTGCACAAAGCCTCCGCCCAGCTGGCCCCTGCAGCAAGCTGCCTCGTCGGCATCTCTGGCGTGATACTAACTGCCAGTCCAGCATCACAACTAACCCATACAGCCGGCTCCTTTCCAGCAATAGCTCTGAGACTGAGACGCGCCAACAACCTCCATACAGCCCCGCAAAATAACTCGATCTGAATGGTCTACTCACAGCTCACTACTGAGTTTTCCTGCAGCTAGGGACTGTAAAATGTCCAGAGCTTTGCATGACAGAGCAGTGATAGCAAGTCAGCTATGCACCTGATCATGTGGGGCACAGGGCCCAGGGGCAGCACAGCGTCCTGGTGACCTGTCGCTGAGCTGGCCGCCACGTCATGCTGCGCAGCTGGCGCCCGCACGCCCTGCGGATGCTGCAGCGCTCCGCAGCACACCTCCACTGCCAGAGAGCCTGCACAAGCAGCAGACTTGTCGTAAGCAGGTCTCGAATAGAGGAGGATCTGGACAGAGCATTCCTGGGGCTTATTGCTGGCATAAGAGGGCCTGACTATTGTCTGCTGCTGTCTGGGCAGGCCGTGCGCTCATGTGCAGACAGCATCACAGTACTGCAATGAGTTCTAAGCAGCATGGTTGAAAAAGCGTCGTAATGGCTTCCAGACTCTAGCCTTTCCTGAGCGACCCTGACGCATCCCTTCCCAGTATGTGCATGGCAGGGCCTCACCAGCAATGCCTGCAAGCCCAGGCCGCGCCACAGTGCACTGCTGCTCCAAGGTCCTGTCCACTGTGGAGTCCAGAGGAGCCACCACGTCGTTGCAGAAGTAGCAGCCCAGGCGCATGCCTGCTGGATCTGCCTTCTCGCTGGGGTTAGCCGAGTCATGGGGCCCTGCACCACAGCACAGGCTCGCTGTGATTCTCAACATGCGGTGAAGTCTTCTCGCAAGATGCAAGAGGGCTGCCATATCACCATGCAGATGCTGTCTCCACAGTAGGTGGCAGGTCACCACTGTGGGGACCAGCTCAGCCGGGCTATATGACAGTCCTCTTGTGCACCTGCGGCAAAGCTTTTCACATGCGTACACATACATCTCCCCCTACACGGCAGAGTGCTGGCTGCGGCAGGTGCAAACCTGCATGCAAAGTTTCATGATGGCTTCCCATGACATGAGTGTGGGTGAGAATGCTGGGGCCTACCAGAGGGGCCGGCACCATGGCGCAGCACCAGGAAGGAGTCAAAGCCCAGCGCTGCGTTGATGACGAGCTTGTTCTTGGCGGCTCCCAGGAGCGTGGGCAGCCAGCGCGACTCCCGCGTGTCCATGAGCAGGAACGTGACGTCGTGCTCCTCCATCAGGCTGTCCAGCTGCTTTGCATCTTCCTCAGCCTGCACTATGCCAACCGCCTTTTGTCTGTGTCCATGATGTAGAGAGCTTCGGAAAATGCCCCATCAAGCAGGAGCAGCAGCTTCTGCCAGACTCTTGTCTCAGCATATGTCTGTGCAATGACATCAATCGCACAAGGCAGGGCGGCACCATAATGAGGATTGTCATCAACCCAAATTTATATGCGTTGCCATCAGGCAATCAGGGCTAAGTAGTTGTCATTGCAGTTGCACATGAGACATCTTGTGGGCGACCATGTGAGGGCAAGAGCAGGGCCTGCCTTGGGGATCTCTGCGTCTGAGAGGGGGTGGCCGGGCATGGGGATGCTGAACTGGCGCCCAGAGGCCTGCACGCTGGGGAAAATGCGCCTGAGCGCCTCTGCAGCGGCCTCCGCCTTGGGCTGGCCGCCCTCCAGGCAGTCCTTGAACTCATACAGGCTCTGGCGCACAGGGTTGGAGTAGGCGACGCGGCCGCTGTCCACAAAGGTGATGTGGCGGATGCCCCACCCCAGCAGAACCCTGGCCACAGCGCACCCCAGCGTCCCTGCATGCACAACCAAAGCCTCGCACTGAGGATACACTACGCTGGCCCTTTTTGCCTCTCATGCAGATGGCATCCTTGCGGCCCGAGTTTCTGGTCAGCATTGGCCACACACCCTCCTGAGCAGACAGCACTGCATCCAGATCTTGGTAGCTGGAATTTCCTCACAACGGTTTACACCAGATGATCCCAGTTCTGTGACGCTTCAGGGGAAAGCAGGATATTACCTGCGCCAAGGAGCAGGCACTTTGTGGCGGCCAGGCGCGCAGTGTCCAGGGCAGGCGCAGCGCGCCAGCGCATCAGCTTCAGGTTCAGGTCGATAGCCGACTCTGCCAGCTGGCGGGGGTCCATGGAGGGTCCCAGGTTCATCATCCTGGGCCCCAGCTTCCCCCTGGCATTCAGCTCCCAGCCTGTCGGCACAGGCGTGTAGCCTGCCCAGTCTTCTGCGCAGCAGGGTACGTCAGTCAGCACTGACCAGATTGGGAGGAGGTTTGTCAGCATGGAAGGGACTTCTGGGGTGCTGTGCAAGAGGGCTGCGAAGAGCTACAGTGCCTCAGATGGCAGGAATTACACACAGCTGGAGTTTCCTCCTTCTAATGTGTGATGTACACTGTTCAAGCTCTGCATCAGACATAGCAGGGCACACAAGTCTCAATGGCAGGGGGCTGGCTTTTCTGCCTAGAAAAGTGCTGACTGAATATGCAAAGACAACGCCGTACCTTCTGAGCGGTGAGGCAGGGTGACAGACAGCAGCAGGCTGCGCTGCGGGCAGGGCTGGGCCCTTCGCAGCCGGATGCAGGCCACTTCCAGCTCAGTGACGCCAAACTTGACAGCTGCTAGCAGCAGGCTGTTCCTGAGCAGCCACCCGGGGTTGCCAGGCAGATTGCCGTGGTCTGCTATGGCTAGGAGCACCCTCCCGCCGCGGCCCTGCAGCTCCTGCAAGCATGAAGCTGTCCTGCTTAAGCCATGAGCTGTGTACGTGAGGGGACCTGTTGTCCTAAGCTTGACCATATTGATGATAACAGGAAGCTCAACACATGACAGGCCGGTCAGCTGCTGTGGCAAGCAAAGAGGAGCTTGCTCTCGGGGTGTCTGCTCATGTCATTCGGGGGCGTTTTTGGATCCTGAGTGTCTTATATAGGGTGCAGTAAACATGGCTGTTGGTGTGAGGTCTATATCTGCATAGTGCATTGTGATGGCACAAGAGCTGGCAAAGTCGAGGCGTTCACCTGCCATGAGGAAAGTGGCTGGCAGTGCACGCAGTTGTCGGCAATGTGTATCAGCCAGACGGGAGCTGCTCCCTGGGCAGGCGGAGACGCCTGATCTGGCGCGCTGGCTGGGCTGCTACCGTCCAGCCAGCCTGCGCATGCCTGTGCTGTGCTGGCGGCCAGGTCACCACCCAGGCCCTCTTCCAGGGTGGCTAGGGTCTTACAGCGGAAGGGCTCAGGGGGCTTGAGCACTGGGAACGCAAACCTGCACACGTGCTAGCAACAAGTAAGGATCAGGCAATTATGCAACTGAGGTTTGGGGCACGTCTCATGATGCATTTCTGATGCAGCGTTCTGCCTGCTACAATGTTTCAGTAAGATGAGCAGTGCATGCAGACTCCAGACAGGCGCAACTCAGGAGTCTCAGTACTCCAGCGTTCCTCACCAGTAGTAGTACCGGAAGTGCTTCAGGTCAGCATAGCTCAGGAGGAGAAAGTTCAACAGGAGGGCTGGGTCCTGCTCAGCCCTCCCAGACAGTATGTCTTGCCATATCTGCTGAGATGCCTGCATGTCATGAAAGCAGTACAGTACGGCTGTCAGAAGGTCAAACTACAGCAGCGCTGCCACTAGTACACAAGCAGTAATGTGTCAGGAGCTTCCGCTAGTGGATCACAGCTGGAGCAGTCACATGTGTGAGTGTTGCCTTGGTGTCCCAGAGCATGTTGAATTTTCCTATGGAGATCCCAGAGGGATCTCACCTTCTGCAGGTGCTGGGAGGCCTGCTCCTGTGCTGCCTTGAATCTCTCAAATGTGTTCACATTGAGCAAGCTGCCAGGTATGCTGTGCAGTCCCTGCGCCATCATCACAGTCAGCGTACGCATCACCCTTGGCATGCCTATTCCAGTCGGAAGCCCTGTGCTCTGCCAATGCGTGGATTGCAAGTGATGAACACAGCAGTGACCGTCACACCTTCCTCTGCGGCACCTGAGACTCAAACGACTGGCCATCCAGGGTGAGCGATGCTGGGTAATCAGAACTGTTGCTGGCGCTGTTAAAGCCTGCATGAATGCACAGTCAAGCCCTCACTAAGTGCCCACGAACATTATATGAGATAGCGTGAGCTTAAAAGCCGGCAGCGACTGGTGGAATGACCTGTGATGGGTTGTGCATCTTCAGAAAGACGCAGAGTGTCGAGCTTCAGTCTCCCTAGTTCCGCCCAGAAAGCGACGTCCACAGTACTCTGCAAGTAGGGCAGGTCTTGTCACCATGTCATGACACTGCGGCTATGATGAAAAGGAAATGTCATGTGCCATGTATGTGTTTCACCATACCTGAAGCTGCTGGAACTGCAAAAGCTGATGTGCCATCTAGTCAGATCACTCAGAGAGCGAATTTGAAAGAGCGTGGCATTCCTGTGCACTGTAGCACGGATATAAACAAGAGTCTACAGAAATTCACAAGGTTGTCAGTGTCATTCTGTCGCAAGCGATTCTGTTCATGTTGCAAGACTTGGGAACCCGGATCACGGTTACAGGCTGAATATATAGAGGATGCGCTCATGGTTCGTCCCGATGACTTTCACGTGCCTCAGCTACGACGCCAAAGTCTGCAGAGAGTGTAAAGCCTCAAAGAAACTGCAGGAAGCTGTTTGACTGTGTTCGTATTGCACTGTGGCGCCGTCTGACTGGTTGTCATTTTAGCATGGCGATCTCTGACTGCTTTCATTTCCGTCATAGAGCTCGAAAACAGGATGCTAGGGCCATAGACGTGTGTCTCTGTATGTCATAGACAATGTCCGAACGGAAGCGTCGAAAGTGGGATGTTGCTGCCCCTCAAGGCATCCCCCTCCATGGCAATAGAGCGGGCATTGGGATGTCCGGCAGCAGCAGTGCAGCTGCTAGCGCAGCGGGAGGTCTCATCACAGCGCAAGGCTTGCAGACTGCTCCAGCGCCTGTGCAGCAGGTCCCACCGCCTCAGTCCATACCGTCGCCAGGCGCAGCTGCCAAGCCTGCCCAGCCCATTGACAGAGACACCATCGCCAGAGCTCAGATGGGAGCAGCAGCCATTGTAGCCAAGCTCAACCAGGTACCGATCTGAGAACTCTGATGACTGACTAGCTTACAGCCATTTTGCAGGCAGTGTTGCATGTTTGAGTGCGGTACGTGGTGACCTGCACCCATTCTTAACTTCTGAGCCGTCCTGGTCCCAAGATAAACATCATGCAGGAGCTCTCCTGCCAATGCAACCATCTTCACAGATACATCATAGCCTGCCTGCTCATTAGCGCATTTCAGACTGCCCATGCTGTCATGCAGGAGCTTGCAGCACAGGGCAAGCTGCCTCCAGGCAAGGTGATGTCCTTTGCGAAGCCCGGGGAGGACACGGCCACCATCTGCCGGGACGTGTACATCAACGACGCCTCGCCGGACATGCGCCACCACATGACCAAGCGCCCCACACAGGACGATGTTGCCAGACGCACAGGCACACAGGTGAGAGCAAAGCCCGCCCCTGCACTCAAGTACTGTGCCCCATCCCTGCTTGCAAGCATGCACGTCCAGGATAGCCCTTGCCAGCTAGAGACCCTGAAGCAGCGGGTGGCCGAGGGCGTGTCTTCAAAAGTATGGCTCTCCAAGATCCCAGAACATCAGAATGTGGAGCTGTAAGCTCCACATGGCTAGTGTAATAGCATACAGAACCGTCCGATCAATGGGCGCTGAGGAGTGCCAATGCGCAGGTGGTGACGAGAGGGCGCTACATGGCGCCTGGAACCCCCTTCACAGATGTGGACAAGCCCCTGCACCTGCACATCACCCCAGGCGCCTGCTCTTCTGAGGTGAATGACAACTCCCCCATGCCACGATGGCCCGATCTTGGTAGAGAAGCCATGTCATCTGCATCTTCACCTACTGCATGCCCGTTGAGGCTGTTGTACATGCTCAGCGTCGGTCCAGAAATTATCTGGTAATTGTGAGGACCGTAAAGAGGCATCTGGACGACTCATGTATCTGCATCTCAGGATGAGGCCGAGCAGAGGCGCTGCGTGGAGCTGGCAGCAGCTGAGCTCAGGCAGATCTTGGGCGGCAAGCGCCTGCCGAGGGGAGGGGTCTACGTCCCTGGTCCCAAGCCTGGCATGGGCGGCCCGCCACAGGTCAGTAGCTGTTCCTGCATTGCAGTCCATATAGCAATGTTGCAGCGCTCCCGCCTACAAGCCTGCATGGACAGTTACTAGGCTCAACACTGAATTCTGCTATCCAGTGGCTTTTCTTGACATGCACACTGGCATCAGCATACCCATCACTGCTAGCCCCCAGCTCTTGGGGAGGATGTAGTGGAGCCTTTGCTGGTCATGTCTGACAGCCGTTCATGGTACTACACAGGGCTATCAGCAGCCAGGCATGCCTGGATCTGCCCCCTTCAATCCCTATAGTGTGCCGCCGCCAGGAGTTGCACCTGCCGGGCAGCCGCCAGGCGGCTACAGGACGCCGCCGGGCAGCTATGGGCAGCCTCCGGGCGCCTTTGGGCAGCAGCCGCTACAGTCTGCCATGCCTGTTCTACCAGGCGTGCAGAGCACTAGCATCCCGCTGGGCTTTGAGGCAGCCCCAGACTTCAATGTTGTGCAGCGCCTAAAGGGCCCAAGTAAGTCCCTGCACTGAAGGTTTCTGCAGCCTACCAGCTTGATGCCAAAAGTTGAGAAGGTCCACAATGCTGTGACGACCTGAATTCGTCTTAGTGTCTTTTCAGCCAGAATTGGACAGTCCCTTCTGAGCTGCTGGCACTCAAAGTGTCACGGTCAATGCTGCAGTGGCCTGGTGTTGCAGTCTGAGATGAGTGTGTCCCTATGGCCAACATCTTTCTGTGGCTGACTCTTCGTATAACAATTTGCAGATGGCAGCTACATGCAGCACATTGCCACGGAGACGGGCGCCAACATCACGCTGCGCGGGAAGGGTTCGGGCATCCAGGAGGGCGATGCGCTGCACATCTATATCTCCTCCGCCATCCCCAAGGCCTTTGCGGAGGCTGCCAAGCTGGCCCAGAACCTCCTTGACACCGTCAAGGCCGAGCATGACAAGCGGGCATGTTGTCATTGCTGCTGCTTAGCCAAGTCCTGGCGCTCAATGGCCTCACATCCCTCATGATGCTGTCAAGCTGGCTCACACTGCTTGCTGTTGACTGGAAGACTGTCAAGCAACCATGCGCATTGACATGGCCAGAGTGTAGATGACCGCACACTCCCTGGGATGCCGAATGACCTGGTAATGCCTCGCAGTTTCCTTACTACCAGCCGCCGCCGCCTCAGCCAGCTTACTATGCGCCCCCGCCCGCTCAGCAAATGCAGCAGATGCAGCGGCCTCCCTACCCATCTGCTAGCTATCCCCCTCCAGCCGCCAGCCAGCAACCTCACCTTTCCTATGCAGCGCCTCAGCCAGGCACGTATTATCCACATATTACCTCTTGTGACCGGCTTCAGTAAAAGAGAAGGCATAGCGTCTCTTCTGCCTGAACAGATCTGAGTGTAGATAGAGCAAGTGAAATTGCATGGCCTCAGAGGGAGAAGAGTTGCCAGGGCTCACAGACAATCCCTGTTGCATGCAAGTGTAAGTTGGCATGGCTCATCAAGGCTGGGACAGTGTATGGTCTGCAGCAGCCACACTAAGCTGCATCCCTGAGACTGGGCCGTGCATACCCCTGACGTTTAAAACCTGTGTTACAGGTCAGTACAGACCCCCAGGGTCTGCATCGGCACCCATGCATAGCAGCTACGCGCCACCTCAGCAGATGGGTCAGAGGCCGCCATATATGACAGGTGTGTGCGCTCAAAGCCTGAGGGACCCCACCTGACCTGTTCGCAGACATTCTGTGACTGGATGTAGCAGTAGTGTCTTCACATTTGCAGGCAAGCACAGTGGCACTGCCTGATTGCTATTGAGCGTGTGGCCACGCCACATTACATGTAGCAGACACACACATCATGCAGCAGTTCCTCAGGTCGCCTCGTTATTGCTGCAGGGCCACACCAGCAGCAGCAGCAGTACAGTCATCCGCCAAATATGGGCGGCTATGCCCAGCCGCCGCAGCAATCATACCCCCCGCCAGACAGAGCGGGCCCCCCCTCGAATGATGGCATGGGACCCCACGCTGGGCCACCTGGCGCCAGCGCAGCGCAGCAGGAGAGCGAGATGCGGCAGGAGGAGCAGCGCCGGAAACGCTTCCGAGAGTTCAAAGAGGAGAAGCCGGTGAGAACCTCTGCACCTCTTCTGAAGAGGGCATTATCTCTGATCGGACTCGAAATCAGAATGATTTAGACACTGCTGAAGCGAGGCTCTGCATGGTGCCCGAGCAGTTTGCAGTGCAACCAGATGATATACCCCACAGGCAAGCAGGGTTGCATGCAAGGGTGCTGAGAGATACGGCGGATGCGCCCTGTGTTTCTGGCTGCAGGCTTCTGCCAAGCTGCAGCCCCCGCCCTACTATGCTCCCCCGCCCGATGTACAGCAGCCTAAGCAGGAGCCTGTGGGCTTCAATCTGCCGAGGCAGGAGGGGGGCCTCATGGGTCCCCCTCCCCCGCGGATGGGCAATGGTGCCTCTGCAATGGGGCCTCCACCCCCAAAACTGCCTCAGAATCCTGCAGGTATTGGACAATCATGCCATTTGTACGCCTTGCTGTGTGTGATCGACACCATTGATGTGCTTTCTGTGTTGAGCTGCAGGGTGATGCTTGTACGTGCTTGTCCGCAGCGTCAACAATAAGAATCAGCCTGTCTCCAGCAGGCAGTGAATCAGGCACCAGATGCCAGTCCTGCTGCAAGAGTATCTGAGATGCTGCACATGCACTTGCATGGCCTGCAGGGGGCATGCATAGGAGACTGACCGGCGTGTGTGTCCCGCCTTGTGCTGATCTGCAGGTCTGACAACTGGCGGTATGGGCGGATTGGGAGGGTTGGTGGACTACGGAGATGATGATTAGATCTGTTGCAGGATGTATATGCTGTCCAAGCTGTGAGGCCATGTACTAAATCAATGGCTTTGGGGTCGTGGCAGTTCTCAGAGCTGGTTGGAGATGAGCTAAAAGATTGTCTTATAGTACAGAAGAACCCCAGACATTGCTGCACAAGTGGGAATGGTGTAGAGTCGGTTGTAAGCTTACACCAAGCAGCCTCACATGCGTGCCGCAATGTATGACAGCCAGACCACTGGAAGGCCTCCTCCTATCCACAATGTAAAGCTCAGCTCAGATCAAGTATGTTGCTCATGAGCAACACCAAGCAAATCATGAAAAGATTGCAGGGCTGTGTTTCCTTCTATTCCCGTAGATACGATATTTGCCAAATCTCCAAGAGACAATCTGTGCCCGCAAACCACACAAGGCTTGTTTGACATGCTTTCAAATTCTCCAAAAAAATCCAGACCAAGTCTATCAATGATATGATATAATTACCTCATTCAGATCACCAAGCTCCACGAAGCCCTAGGGAGGGTGCCCAGCAATTGCAATCTTCTAGTTTCCTAAGTGTGTCACACCCTGATTTGTCCTAGCCTGATTGGTTTGCAAAGATCCCTTGAGCTATGTCATTCTAGAACAAATTCAACGAGGGTGCAAGTTGGTACTAGACTTGAGCACCCCCGCATGGTGCACATTCCGTTCCTCTGCAGTATGCCTGTACAGTGATGCTACAAGCAAGGTGCCATCGGTGTGCGCTATAGTATCTGCTACCTACAAATGGATTTTGTGTTTGGACAGCAGTTTCCAGATAGCCTTTCAAGTCACCTATCCGCTAGTATGCAAATCAGTCCCCTTGCAGGCTTGCTTGTAAAGGCAACGGAAGCGAAGTGTGGGACAAATGTGGCATCTGAGATGCATCCACTGTCTCCCGACTCACTGTGTGGCCAATCCTCAATAAGCAATGCGATACTTCCTGTAACGATTTGCTTTTCCGCTCAGCTATCTGATCTGGCCAGAAGCTTCAGCGCGGTCTGCTGGCTCAGCATGGCTGGTGCCAATCCAGAAGGCCAACTTCAGGCCGCGCATCGTTGCAGTTCCGCTCAGCTATCTGATCTGGCCAGAAACTTCAGTGCGGTCTGCTAGCTTACAGCACGGCTGGTGCCGATCCAGAAAGCCAGCTTCAATCTGTGCATCAATGCCATAAGGCTTGCTAGGCTGTGTACTCTACAGCCTGCGCCCAACAAACTTTAACTCAACTAAGGCCCCTGCAGGCTGATGCGCGGGCCAGACTGCGATTGCACAAGGCAATGCACAGAGCCTTTCATGGTGCCTGTAACGGATCAGGTGGCGTTTTAGTGCGTTGCCGGCAGGGTTGCATTCGTACTCTCAGGCTGCCAGGCTCTGTTCAAGCGGAGCTGCACATGCCGCGGGGGACACTCCTGCTGCGTGGGCGCTTCAACTGACGCTCAGCGCCATTGACGGCGCCGCGCCTGGGCATCTGCCATGGCCCAAATATGCCCAGCCTGCCACACATGAGGCGCTCCTCACTCGTGCTTGGACACTGACCTGACACATCAACCACCCTGCACCACAAGAGACTGCATTATTGCCTGGTGGGCTATGTAAAGATAGTAGACATGATGCCCCTTTGGCAGCAGCAGGAGTGATGTGCTCGCACTCTAACAACTTCCACACACACCATGACTAAACACTTATCAGCTGCATGGCAGAGGCGGTTCCAAAGTGTATGTGCAAGAATTTCTCCTATAAGGTATGCACTGCGGACGGCAACTTTCAGAGGCTGATAAACCTCTAACCTGGGCAGGGACTGAGAGCTTGGAAAGGCAGCCTCGAACATGTCGTGGTTGCTCAGAGTCCTGAGCATCTTGCTCCTTGGCTCACGGAGCTTGCAGGCTGCCACCTCCAGAGCATCCAGATCCAAGCGCTTCCCTTCGGCCCACGCATGAATGCGCGTACGTAGCTCATCGTCAGGCTCGATCACTACCCAATCCATGCCCAGGTTGCGTCCGCTGATGGGGCACCGCTTGCGCCCAGCTGCAGTGCAAGTAAATTATCGCAATCCAGGAAGAGAATGTCAGAAAGCAGCAATAAGTATACGCCACACTCTCTTACGTACCGCACGGCGTCCACAGCCAAGCGGTAAATGTCAGTCTACGTTCGACGCTCAACTATTCACGGGTGTAGTCAAAGACACACTAGCAGTCTCACCTCTTCTGAAGTACTGGCTCAAGCTTGCGGCCTCAAAAGTCGAGCCAGAATTTACCAATCGCACGGGGCTCAGCAGCAGACTTCCTGCAGATGAACATCTTTATGTGAGCCCTCGTACAGCCACATATTGTCAATCACATGAATTTCAGTGACTGCTGGCTCAATAGCCCAGCTAATAGCCGTGATGAAATAAGAGCGCGAGGCGTTGCACCAAAACATAGCATAGTGGGAGCGCTACCTGTCAGAGGGCAGAAGAAGCTAGGCTCTGCCGTGATCTTCAGACTCGTGTAATCAAGCAGGAATCCTTTGACCTCGGCCTGGCTGCAGCGTGCTGGCGTCCCTATCGTCGACACGACGGTCATTGTGAAGAAGGCGAAGGCGGCCCTGTGCCGCCCCGATACACGGAATTTGCCGAGCATGCACGAGTATGAAGTGTAAAGGGGAGCCAGGCCAAACATGCCTGGGTAGTACCGCTTTGAGCCTGATTTTGCAGTGACGTATTCTCTGGTACGGATCCTCGCAGATGACGGCCGTGTCTTTACGTGAATATTTACGTAAAGACTGACCTTTGTACTCTCAGAGCGTTACAGTGCCTTTAGTTGCACTCCGGCGCAGCCTAAGTCGGACCAGCTGCATGAACGAATGCTCCTTCTCACTTGCCATGGCGGATGCACTGCTTTAATGTGCTGAAAACATCAGACGCTCTTGCGAGCTTCCAATGTGATTGGTCACTTTCACATGTGAGCTTTGGATATGACATCAAGCCTGCCAAGCTGACGGTCTCCCTTATCTTAGATCATGAAGCCAGTGATTGCACCCGCACCGCCCGCTGCCCAGCCCGCGCCCGCGCCCAGGGCTCGACTCCCACGGCGCGTGCATGCCGGACTTCCAGCTCAGCAAGCTTCTGCTTCAGCGGACCTGCTCTGCCCAACTCCCATTCCCTCAGGATCTGGCTCGTCAGCAAGGGGGCTTGCTGCATGCAATACTCTGGCAGCATCACCAGGAGCATCTCAAGAGCAGCCTGCTCCTCTGCTCCAGCATGACAGGATTCTTTGCTCGTCGATGTGCTCATGACATGTCTGTCCCTTGCCACCTTCTGCCACGTCTGCAGCTGGTCCTGGTCCAGCGTCAGGTGGCTCAGCATACGCAGCAGGGTATTGCCGAGGAGGAAGCGCCACTCTGCCCATCCCTGTACCTGCAACAACCAGAACCCATGAGGCAGTCAATACCAGGACAAGGGTCCAGCAAAGCCCCCAGGAATGCGACAGCATGCACCTGAACTCCCCATACGGTCATCATAATGGATGACATGCGTACATCTAATGGTCATCTGCAATACAAGGGGGTAGACCAGCTGCCTGTACCTGCTGCTGCTGTGTAGCATCGCCGCTCATGAGCTGTCTCCTTATGCAGGGCTGCAGCAGCTGCGCCAAGGCAAACGCTGCTGCAGCTGCCGTCAGGTCTCTGAGCTCCTGTCCCAGTGCATGATAAAGGTGGACCGCCTTCTCTGCTAACCTAGGCGCTGCTGCATCCTCCTGCAGCAAGCCTCTTGTCTGCTGTGCTGCAACCAGACCGCCTGAGCGGTCAGCTGCCGGTGGAAAGGCTGTGGCAGCCATGGCTGGGCTGGGTGCTGCCTCCTGGGCAGCCAGGCAGAGGGCCAACCAGGGTAGAACCCGGGCAGCCAGGCTGCATGAGTCAGGCCGTGCTGCTGGGTGCTGAGCATGTGGCAGGGACTTCTCTGGTGTGGCGACGCCCCCTTGCAGGCTCACAGTGACAGCTGGGGAGCCTGCTGGACGTTGGCACAGTCCATGCGCTGCATTCAGCGCCCAATGTGCAATCGCTGCGAAGCTCCTGGATCCAGCCTGCACAGCAGCGACCCGTGGCCTGCTAGATGAGCTTGTGTCTAATGCATGCTGTCTCCAACAAGCCCTGCTTAGGGCCAAGCATGTACGCCGGGTATTGATCTAAGCGCAGTCATGTGCAAGTGCTGCTGTGATGTAGCATTGCCTAAAGAGACGCAGGAGGCCATAAGATGGGCCTGCTGCGGCCTGTGGGCATGTCGTTCATCTGCCGCGAACATCTGCTCGAAAGTCCCTCACTGGAGCGCGGTGCCCCTAGGCCTGAGAAAGCAATCGCGGCTCTCGTGCTGTATCGTTGTCTCCTATAAATCAGATCTTGATATGCATTGAAACTCAGACCAGGCCATATTCAGCACTTCCTCAGTTCCTATGGTCTGGCCTAATACTCATTGCAAAATTGGCGCCTGAAAGTCCCTTAATGCTCCAATCCCGCTCTTTACTTTGTGTATACCCTAGCGTGTCTCTGTGGGTTTCCTTCAGCCAATGTGATGCCAGAACAGTTGGTGGGAGCGGAGTACATGTGCAAGCTTCTTACCTCAAAGGAAGGCGGGGATGCGAGAACAAACTGCAGCAGCAAAGCCCTCTGCGCCTCTGGTATGTCCTTCTCAGCCGTGAAGAGAGTTGTCAGGCTTTTCCAGGGCTGCCACCTGGGTTGGCTTGTGTCCTCTTCCCAGGAGCTGTTGATGTGGAGCTGCACGTCCAGGGCATACTGCAACACTGTGGCTGCTCCAGGGACAGTCCACCTCCCTCTGCGGCTCTCTGCGCAGACAGTGCAGAGCGTCATCAACAATGCGAGATTCTCGGTTGCTGTCACAGCCTGTGTGCACCAAGCTTGGCAGGACAACGTAAAAAGCTGGGCAGTGCACATGCTCAGCTCACTCTGATGACCATTAAAGAGTCACTGTCTTATACATGGCTCATTTCGCAGCAAAGAGTAGCACAGCACATACCTGCCAGGGCAAGGAGTACGCAGCTCGCAGCCTCTGCAAAAGCATCCAGGGCACCAAGGCTTCCAACTTTGGCAGCTGTGCGCCACTCTTTCGCATTTAGCAAGGCCTGTAAAGCTGCCAAAAGCCTGCGGCAGATGACATCTTCAGTTGCACATTCCACAAGCACGGTGCTGCGAAGTACCCTTGCAACAGCTCGCATGGAGGAGGCTCATCAGCACGGAAGAGGTTGCTGCAGAATGCACAGCCTCCTGAAGATGATCACCGACAGCAAGGCAATGCGCAAGGATGCACTGGCATGAGATGGACCTTGTCATAGCGTGGCTCGGCGACTGATCATGGACGACATCCCTGAGGACATGAGGCTTCTGGTGCAGCCTCAGCTTGGACACAATCGTGCCACTCAGCCAGCTCACAAGACCTGTGAAACACCAGACCACTGTTGTCTCTGTTTCCCGTTTTCACAAGGCGAATCCTGCAACATGTGCCTTTGCAGTGCCAAGGCTGGGTCACACTGATTTGCACTTGGCTGCTGCTGGGAAGCTCACCGGCCTGCTGCACCAGGTCAGCGGCATAGGTTGGGGCTCTTGCGCATACGTTGCAGATCACCCCTTCGATGGCTATTGCCAGCTCAGCATCGGCCAAGGCTGAGTCGTGAATGCTCATCAGCAGCTCCGCTACAAACTGCCGCCTGCAGCGCATACAACAAAACTTTGTATCTTGATAGGCCTTTCATGACATGGCGACTTGGAGAGATATCAACAGCACCTGTCAGGCATGGCGGCAACTCTTGTGCTTTGGTACCAACAGCAGGCGAGTATCTGAGCAACAAAGCGGTGAGCTCAAGGTTGAGAGCATATAGAGAGCTGGTGTGCCTCGAGCGCTATCCAGCACTGCATGCCTGAGAAAGCTCCTTCAGCAAAGGGGCAGGCCGCCCTGCCTCTGGTACTACATGCTGCGACTCTTGCAGTACTGCATTTTGAAGCCAACCACCTGCTTCAAATCCTGTCTACGACGTCCCCAACTTTGAGAGCGAAAATTGCTGTAGGTAGGCTCACAGCACTCTGGAGCGCACCTGAAGATGTCGCCCTCAGTCTGGTCCTGGAAGCCGGCCGCAAGCAGGCGCGCCAGCCACAGGCGCTCGGCTGCCTGCTCCGTGCTGCTGCTGCTCAGCAGCTGCTTCAACAGCGGCGCCTCCTGCACAGCAGGCTTGAATTCGTTCAAGAGTGTCTCCTGAGCAGCTGTATTTTGCTGTATCCTGCCTATACCTGACTCAGCTTTAGTATCTACGAGAGCCTGACCAGCTGCGATGCTACCAAGAGCATTCAAAGTGGCTAAGCCTCACGACCATAGGGCTTTGCATCTACATGCTAAGAGGTAACAAAATGCATGCACGGCCACTGCAGCTATTATTGGGGGCCGCAGGAAGCCTGCCACTGCGTCTTTCAGTGCCAGGCACCCAGGCCGCTGCAAGGCTGGGCTGCAGGGCCAGCAGTCAAGGTGCGTACCTGAAGATCAAGGGACGGCTTGCGTGACAGATGGCGGCTGACGGCTGGGTACAGGTCGCAGCCGGGGTGAGTCAGCGCGCAGGAGGCCTCCGCCAGGTAGGCAGCTGTCAGTGCCGGCAGGCGCTGCAGGGGCTCCTGAATGCTCTGGCTAGTCAGGCTCATGAGCATGGACAGCTGCGTCTTCTCCCTGCACATCGCATGCTTGATCGCATGTCTCTTGCTGATCTCTTTCATATGTCAATCTGCTGTGCCCTCTGCCATGCTGCGCTCATCATCGTGTCTCTCATATGCTCTGTCACTCCTGATATCAAGCAGGGTTACAGAAGACGGTAACCATGTGGGCAAAATGCACAAGGATATGCGTGTCCTCAGTCACTGGTCTGGTGCATAACAGGCTGTGCCATTCGCATGTATATAGCAGATGAGGAGAGGCACACAGCTCACCTGAAGTTGGACTGCTCCAGCGCCTCGTTGTACAGCGCCAACGCCTCATACGAGCAGCTTCGGAACGCAGCGCTGCCGCATGCAAGGCCACGCACCACAACTGCCAGGAGGCCAGAAGTGGCAACCTCCAGGCAGGACAGGAGCTCCTCCCGGATCACCTGTGCACAATGCAGCTGCTGACATATACCTCCACTGTGCAAGAAACTGACACAGGCTCTCACAATTCCCCTTGCATTATGAAAGCCTTGAGGACCAGAACCATAGCCAGCCGCAATTTTGAGCTCAGGTGTGTGTGGCCTTACCTGCAGGGTGAAGGGAAGGAAAAAGGCAGGGTCGTATGCTGCAGTGTGCACAGCAGCTTGCTGAGCTTGCAGAGCTCTGCCGTTGATCTCCTCTCCACTGCTCATCAGCTCACTGACGTGCTGAAGATACTCTGCAGACATGAAGCCCCAGCTTTCATCACCCGCATGTTGACATACAAAAGATCCAAATTACATCATGGATGCCGTAGGCAAGTGCTGAATGCATCAACTTTGTGGCAGGAGAGTCTTGAGCTTTGGCAGGAGGGCGTTGTGACGGTAAGGCATACCTTCAGGCCAGTGCACCACAGTGAGGCTGCAGCGCCGCGCATCGATTGCCAGCGCATCCTTGAGCGCTCTCGCCCTACAGAGCAAAGAGGGTCTTACGTATCACCTGCGCTACAAACTTTGAAAGCTCTGGTCACACGTGGAATGGTGCATCCCTACAAGCAGGAAAAGGCTTCACAGCCCGGATGTGCTGCAAAGGAATGGATGCAGTGGGCGAGCCAGCAGTCACCTTTCAACAACATTCTCATGGCTGCTGCTGAGGTGGCCCATCTCATGCAGGGTTTTGGCCACGCCTCCAAATACAAACCTGCATGTAAGTCTAATTGTTATTGGCTATTGTCTGTAACACCCAACCTCTCAATGGTATCAAAGCAGTGCGAAAAGTTGATCGCCAAGAATTTATGGTGATGGAAGTCTTGGAAAGCTGGAGATCTTGTAGGGAAGGCTGGGGAAAAAGGGCCCACCCAATGCCAGCGACGCCTTCAGCCAGCCAGGCCTGCAGGTTGCTAGGATGCCTATCTCCGTCAGCTCCTGCTGAAGCATGCTGGGTTGTCCTCGATGCATTCAGGATGAACAGGAGGCGCAGGGCGGCTTGATCAGTGGAGCTCAGTGTGGCGCCAAAGCCCGTGAGCAGCGCAGGCACAAGGCTGTCCCAGTGTGCCGCCAGCCGTGCTGAGGCAGTCCTGACACTGCCTAAGATGACCGTGAGCAGTTCCAGCATTGCCTGCTTGGCAGTCACAGCCTGCATGCACATGAAGCCTTGCCTTAGATGCTGTGTGTTGCCTACAGCAGGCACAAAACTTGCAGTGTCAAGGAGCCAGCACAGCAAATGTATGTTTAAGACACTAGCCAACAGCTCTCTATGTGCCTACTGGCCAAGTACAGCTGTTCACTACAACACAAGGGCTCTGAGCTGAAATGTCACCTGCTGCTGAGCGTCAGCAGGCATTGAGACGAAGGGCAGGACGGAAGTCAACGGGACGGCCAGCTGGGTAGCTGCTGTTGGCAGGGGCTCCGCTGATGACTGTGCCATGAGGGGTTGGAAGTCAGAGTGCAGCACAATAAGCTCTGCCAAGTCAGCCGCCAGCTCAGCTGCCGCAGGACAGCTGGAGGATCCTGCAAGCACAGGACATGATCTTACCCTGTTCAGCCGCACAGTGTGGCATGGAACCTGAGTGGCATCCCTGTATTCCACCTCTGATGCTGATTTCTCTACCAGCAATTCAGTTCCTCAGGCTACACCGCAATGCACATTGCTTGTATGGGACTCCAAGTGTCCTTGCTTCCCTATTCAGCTTTCATCAAAAGAGGTTTTTAAAGGTAGGGATTTTGTGACATGAAAACTCACCATGGAGGAGGCCTGCCAGCAGGCTCTCCAGCAGGCACAAATGCTCTGCCGACCTGTAGCGGTGGCGCAGCACAGCAATGGCAAATTTCTGCAGAGCCGCCAGGAAAGTGCCCTGACCATCCTGGGGCCACAACTGCAAGGGCTGCTTGCGCAAGAGCCCAGGCAGGAGCCCTCCTACTGTGCCTTCAAGCTGCCTCAAGAGTGCCTTGTCGGCTCCCTGCAGCAGATGTGGCTTCATGAGTCAGCACACAGCACAGGGCTCAGCACATCAGGGTGCCCTTACTAGCCTGCACAAGCTTCTACAAGTTCGAGAATGACAAGGTGATGCTCAGAAATGGGGATGACTGGTCCCCAATAATGCAAGGATCTACATGCTAAGATAGCTCACTTCAGCATCCAGTCGTCTCATCAGGCGTGCAGTGGTTGTCAGCACAGCTGCTCCAAAGCAGGCCGCAGCGTGTCCTGCCAGTTCTGTTGGTGTCTCACGCGCAGCAAGCGTACTGACAAGATGACTGCAGAGGGCGACCTGCACAAGGCCAGAATTTGAGCAGGGGTTGTGTCTGAAGATGACTCGCACAGTGCATACCATCCATGAGCGTATGGGTGTCACAGAACAGCGCTCAACTGCGCTTGCATGACCGGAGCCCATGACCATCTGTGGTCACTGCACTCTATGACAGAAGCCTTGCCTTCTGTGTTGGACAGGGAAGCCCCACGGATGCCAATCTTGGCTCTGGCTGGGACCAGGCCTCTGCAGAGGCAAGCTGGCGCAGCAATTGCAGCAGTTGCCCGTCATGAGCAGGCCGCCCTCTCAGGCAAAGCTCCAGGACAGGCACAGCGTGCTGCACCAGATTGTCCGCTGCCGCTGTGCTGACCATACCTGGACACAAGAGAGTATCATCAATCAGTACTGAATGAGCCTGCATTCAGTCAAGGCAATAAAGGACCCTTTCTACAAGGTGATGTAGCCAAAGCAACTGACAAAGTTGATCGTGTACACAGGAGCACTGAGCTTCAGACGAATACTTTTTCATTATATGCCCATTCATAGTGATACAAGCTTGACTTGCCTTTCTGCTTGGAGTTGCTATCTGTGATATACTCCAAGAGCACCTTTGCTGTAGCATCAATAATCTGCAGCAAACTGTTCTTGTTTTCCTGTGAAGCCTGCTTCTCCAGAAGCACCCGCAGGACAGGAAGGAGAGTTGCCAACTCCTCCAAGCCTGCATATCCATGCAGGAAAGATGAGAAATCTTCCAAGTTGCATCAACAAACTGAAAAGAAGCACATGGCTTCCGGTATAAAGAGGGTCGCAGAGATCAAGCACGAGAGTGGTGAGGAAACTCACGCGTGCCTGGCACCAACTGTGACAGGAGATGCAGAAGTTTGGACTGGTCCAGGGGCAAAGCCCTTAGCAGTATGGCTGCCAGCTGGCATCCAGCCACACTCGAGGAAGCAATTGCAAAGTCCATATTGGCTTGTGCTTGGCCCGCCAGTTGCCTGCGCAGGCGCTGTCCATGGGCATGTCTTCTGGACATTACATACTCTGTCAGATGTCTCCATGAAAATGCATAAACAGTGCAAAGCAGCGTTTTTGGGGACTGGAAGCTTACCAAGATATCACTTCCTGCACGGAGGCATGTGTCTCTAGCAGATCTACCAGGCACTCAGCAGCCTTGGGATTCAGGTGTACATTGCCAGCGAGGGTGCTCAGCAGCCCTGCGTACAGTCACAGGAGGATCACAAGAAGTGTCTGCTTCAGAGAAGGCTTGGCCATTTCACACTGTCTAGTCTCCCTTATAACCCTGCCATGACTGTGCACAGGGCGGCCATCCCGGCAAAGCATGTCTGAGCATCTTGCAGATGTACTGCTGCAATCTTGACTTACTTGGACATGTCAACTGAAGCCACATTGATGTAATGCCGTACCCAAAAAATATAACCAGGGAAGGCATTCAGAATCGCCATTCTCACCTGGAGATGTCACTTGGCTCAAAGCAGCATGGTGGTCAGCCCTGACTGCAGCATGCTTCAGCAGGCCAGCAGCAAACTCCACACCATGCGCTGTCCTCCAAGTATCTTGACTGCCTTTCTGTTTCTCAGGGTCAAGCAGAGCAGCCGCTGCACTGGCAGCAGGCTTGAAGGAAAGATGCCTGGCCAAAACAAAATACGTGGGGCGGGCCTGGTTCGATACTCTGAGGCTGCGAGAGGCTGCGATCTCCTCCAGGTGATGGAGCGTCCTGCAAGGCAGGAACCCCCATGAGCAAGCTGAAATGTGTTAAATCTGCTCATAGATCTGCAGCATGCATGCTACCTCGTCCATCTCAGAGCAGAACCGTTTCACTGATACAAGTAAGGTGATCATGTGAAAATCTTGAAGCAGCATCCATCAGTGCTATATCAACTCAAGGCAGGAGGTCCATACTCATCAGTGCTTCACCTTGAGAGGTAGGGCTGTGAGGCTGCCAGGACTTTGGACCAAGAACTGCTGATAGAGCCACTGCCTGCTCCTCCAGCCGCCTCAGCACAGTCTAGGATCTGTGCCAGCAGATCTGCTGTGCAGCTGACAACTTCATCATGATGCCCATTTGCATGTGGCTCAGAGCCTGCCAGGTAGCGGCCCAACAGACCCGGGTGGTTCAGGACAGCACTGAGAAGCGCCGACCTGTCTTCCTGCATCTTCCCACCCTCTCGATCCTGCACATACGCATTGAGGTGTTTCTTCACCCACTGAGTGCAGCGAAAATTAAAGGCATTGCAATGTCTCTCCATCTGTATGTCCAGGAAGACAGATGCTGTGAGTTTCTGACGCATGTATGCAAAGCGGCACATAAGCGCACACGCTCGCACCAGAGGTCTGTGCTTGAGTAGCTTTTGCCCATCATATCAGGGCACTTCAGACTCACCAGCAGACAGAAGCGCAGGCCCTGAAACAGGGAGGCAGCCACAGGTTGCATTTCTCCTGAGGACAGAGCACAGACCAGTGCCAAAGCCGGGATGGCCCGCTGCCTGACTGGCACCGCAGCAATACTGGCCATCAGTCTGCTGGAGTCCACACCTGCGACGGGTCACCATGATGTAGGCTAGGCATCATTTCCTTAGCTAGCCATACAAACTTGCATGGTGATGCAGAGTCATGGTATGCTGCTTGAGGTCCCCTCAGTCCCGAAAGATGATTGTAATATTCATCACGGATAGGTACCGACCAAAGTCCCATCAGGGTTTGTTGTGACTTCCATGAGTCATCACCGAGGACCTCAAGCGCTTCCATGTATCGAACAAGGCCACTCCAGTTTATTGTCTCACCAGGTCATGTATCTCCGACTGTGACAGAGCAAGGAGAGGATGACATTGGCCAGCGCATTTGCAGGGCCGGCTTCGGGCAGGAATGCATGTTGATCAGCAGAGGGGATGCTGACCTGGCAAACGGTCTATGACCCTAAAGAGGGCTCTGATGGCACCATTAGCACCATGCTGGCTGCAGGAGGCTTCAGGGGCTGCCTCCCCGCCTCCAGCCACTGTGCGCAGCTGCTGCAGCACCTCCCACGCTGCGTCTGACCTGCCCTGCGGGGACGCCACCTCAGCGCCGGAGCTACCTGCTTCTCTCGCCCGCCTCCTGCCACTGCCCTTCCCTCCTTTGTCTGCGCTGACAGGCACGCCATTCTGGCCATCTGTTCCCAGGGTCCCTGCCAAGGGCTGCACAGGGCTGATGATGCTGGGAGGCGTTCTTTGCCTCTTCGCAGGCTTCTGGGCATGCTCTGCTGCGCTGATCAGCGGCTGATGGTCCGTGGCGCAAGTATATTCTGCCTGCGCATCGCCCTGGAGGCCTGCTGGTAGGCTGCCTGTTGCGCTGCTGCTGCCACAAGACTCTATGATCTTGCACAGGATAATCGACAGGGGCCTTCTGTCAGCCTGGACCCGCAGGAGCAGTTCCAAGACACCTGCACGGATGTGAGTTGCTCCTGAAGCAGTCATATCCTGTGCTCAGGCCTCAAGAACGTGCTGGCCACCTACACTTGTCACTGTCTTTTGGGCTGTTGACGGCAGGTGCGGCATTTATTTCTCTCATGTTGCGCTTTCAACCAGATCATGTGCAATGTTGAGCTATGCAGCAACTGCTCGTTCGCATCAGTAGAGCAGAGGAACCTGCATTACCTGTAACGTAAGCGCAGATTGCGGTGATGGTGGCCTCAGGCATCTTGGAAGAGCCTGCAACCCGAGTGGCCTGCCGCAAAGCCGTGATGGGCAGGAGGCTAGCATCTGGCTGATGTAGGGGCGAGCTGTTGCCAGCACCGGCCGCATCAATGATGCCCTGCTGCAGCTCCCACATCTCATGTGGCTTGCGCAGCAAAAGGGCAACCGCCTCTGCCAGAAACTTTGCCACAGCCGCTGCCTCCCTGCAAGTCAGTCAGCGACATTCACATGTGCGGCTGATGTCTACAGATGCACTCTTGCTAAGTACACTGTTGCAGGTGCTAGATCGAGCCACCAGGAGCTTCAAGGGAGAAGCGAGTAAAGCATGCAGAGAATAGGGACACTGTGTGGTACCACGAAGCTCATACCTGGCAGAGTCCTGAATAGTGGCCATCCTTGGCAGGCTGTCAAGCCACAGGTGCACCTCAGCCAGGTTGTCAAAGCCAACAGTCTGTTCCAGGTAGCTTTGGGCTGCTTTGTAGGCCAGCTCACTGATTGCTGAGCTAGAACCTCCAAGCTGGGGCAACTGCAGGAGGCTTGCCAGCTGCTCTGCAGTGGCATGTGGTGTGCTGGCAGCTCCCTGGGTAGAGTCCAGGGAGGCCTGAAGTACTGAGAGCACTGCATGCTGCAGGCTTGGGTGCATGCTGGCTGCATCCTGAAGAGACACATGACCTCTCATACAAACACCTTATGTGCTTCCTAGACATGTCAGCAGAACCATTAGTGTAGCTCAGGCCAGGGCAGTGCAGCTGTGCAGAAGGCACTCAGGCATTTGCTGCTAGCGTGACTGTCTGTGCACACCTGAGGCAGGAGCTGCCAGGCATTGAAGCGGCCTTCCCTGCATAGGCCTGGAAGGCAGCGAGCGTAGCCTTTCAATACCTTCATCAGATGAAGCAGTACCAGTTCTATTCCTGACAGCTCTGCTGGCCCATCCTCTGCAGCATCAGCCGCCTGCAAAGCCAAAAGGTGAGCTCATGGTATTCGCCAATGACTGAGCAGCTGCACAATGGTGAAGTACATCAGGCTTGCATCCATTAACAAATATCTATGCAATCCGTATTTGAGAGGGAGCAAACACCTGTTGTGTGTCGCTCTGAGACTGGACCAGCTGAGCATGCAGCGCCATGAGTGTCTGCAGGTCTGGGAGCTTGGCGGCAGCTGCAGAGCGCAGCCGCGCACAGAGGCTCTTCCAGGCGCCAAGTCTGGCCGCTGCTGCTGCCACTTCTGGATCCTGCATGAAGTTCCCTTCTAAGCGAGAGAAGTGCGCTGTACATTCACAATTTGACTAGGAGCAATGCCCACCAATTTAGCAGGAGCGCAAAGAAGAACAGATTAGGGAGGACAGTGATTTGTCGCTAAATGTGAGTGTAAGGCTTCCTGGAGGTGGTATTGAGTGATGTCAGAACGGTGTGTTGCGCTCACCTCTGCTGCTGACTGTTTAGGGGCAGTTTGAGGCTCAGCAACTGATTCATCTATCGCAGCACTGCTGATATCTGGCTCTCCAGGTGGATCCAGAGTATCCTCTGCCAAGTCAGGTGCACCATCCTCGGCCGCGGTAGGTTCTGACACAGCGATGTCCTGGAAAGCTGTGAGCGGTGACCCTGCACACGGTACAGCATGTTCATGTCAGCATCCAGCAAGTACTCAACATTGTCATGCACCGCCACTGGCGTGATAATGAATCTGCAGCGCCAATGCACTGTCTCTGGAGAGGTGCATCCCTGGGGGCTTGAAGGAAGTAGCTCAACATGAATGAGGGTTTCTGTTGCGTCACATGTTTTTGATTGATCTGTCTATGTCCGGCATATGGCCTTGGACCTTATACCTTGCGCACTGGTGGCTTACCTGTATCTGTTTCTTCTTCTGTAGTGTGCTGTGAGGAGAGGATGTCGTTGTAGGTGTTCTGCGCCTGGCGCTGTGCTCGATCAAGAGACGAGAGCGTCCGCTCAAGCGCACTGAGCATGCTGCAGAGCACAGACAGCGTGGCCTGCTGCACCAGGCCGTTGGTATTCTGCAGACCCTTGGTGAGTACGCCCTGAAAGACACAACCAAAGCTCAGAGATCTTATGGTGCCACTGATGTAAGAAGGCTGTGTTTGGTAGAATGTATTGCGGCAGTCAGTAGATGATATTTCGGCAGCAGTATTGCACACCTAGGCATCCGCCTGTGAAAGGTGATAATTCCTACCTTTGACAGTGGTGCTGGAAAGATGGTGCGTATTTGCGCTGACAGAAGCTGGGACGGGAGCCCCTGCGGCCTGGCTTGCCTGCATGGACACAGCTTGGCTTCAGCAAAAGAAGTCACTTACACTGCTGGCGAACATGCAGCACTTCCTGGATGTCAGACGAGCGCGACCTCCCAGATATGCACCGGCTGAGTAGGCATCGTCTACAGGATGTGTTATTGTTCTCCAAGAAGGCCCAAAAGCTTCCCATAAAATAAAATGCTATGCCACAAAGCTACCTGCAATACTATGGTAACACGCTGTACTCACCTTGAGGCAAGGGCCAAGAATTCAGTGTCTGGGGACAACTGTATTAGGCTGCCAAGTAACGAGCTGCCCGCCATCCACCTCAGCCCGGGCTTAGGGTCCAGGCTGAGCGGGCAGGATGCCAGGTAGGCGCTGGCCAGATCGGGCCGCTGCCGAGCAACTGAGAGGAGCAGATCATAGTGTGCTCCCAAAGATGTAACCTTCAGCGTGTGAAGTAGCCGCAGCACACGCCTCCTGCCTGCACACAGACACTACATTGATGAGATTACCACCAGCATAACCGTCATTACATAGCCTGACAACAAGTCTGAACCCTTTTTAAGCAAAAAAGGCAAGAAACATCTCCTCACTGCAGTACTGCTTTTACTGCTTGACACCAGCCGCCAGACCAGGCATGATTGGAACAGGAAGGAGATGGTGACTCACTGGGGTGGTTGTCGTGGGAGGATTCCCCTTGTCCAGCCTCTACAGGTGGTGCAATACCGTGGCTTGAATCAGTCAACACTTCGATAAGTATCTGCTGAGCAGCAGCTGCACACCCTGCAGCCTCGGCAGGGGCGCCTTCTGTGTCCCAGGCAGCCACTGTTGCAACCTGCATGACACAGCCAACAGCCTGAGCTGTTTGTCCAGGCTCTCTGCCTGAGCATGCTGAAAGCGCATGCAAGTGCAGAATGCAATACAAAGCTACCTCAGGGTCCTGATTAATGTGTTGGTGCTAGAAGAGTGATTCATTATCAAATACAGTTCTGGGGAGTCTCGGTGCCATGCAGGAGGGTTGCAATTACCTGAGCAAGAGCTGTGTCGCTGAAAGGCTGTGCACGCAGGCTGGCAGGGACATCTGATCCCAGAGAAAGAACCCTGTCTCGAATGGCGCCCATAATCTGCTGCACTATGACTGGAGGGAAACTAGCAAGCTGACTCAACAAACCAGACCAGAGGATCCTGCGCGCATCATCTGTCACATCAGCGACAACCTGCCACAGAGACAGGAGAGAGGATGTATCTTCCTTGCAGATGGGAGTGCCAGATGCAAGAGCTGGTTCCACTGTACACACAGATACCATAAAGCCCTTGTGGGATCCCAGGCTGGGACCTACCTGATTGGAAGCAGACTCTGCAGCAGGGCTGCGTCTGCATGCGCCAGGAACGACAGTGCAAAATTAATGAAGAGGATGGCATTGGGGCGCTGCATGGGCTCTGGCGCCTGCCAAGCTTCCAGCAGGCGAATGTGTGCTTCCTCGCCTCCTTCATCCTTCTTCTCCCTGAGGTTTACATCACATTTAAATGGGATGCCAGCACCAAGGGAGTGTGATGAGGAGTCTTGTCGGAAGATGTGCATCTGTTGCATATGCCAAAAATGTATGGTAGTATGCCAAGGACTATGCTTTCAGCAGTGGCAAAGTCTGAACAAAATGTTGCAAAAAGTCCGCCATGAGGATAACCTGTACTGCGCTTGATCAACAATCATTTTTACTGATCCTGCCTGCAATGTGTGGATTGGTGAGAAAGATCAGTAGGCTGAGGCTGTCCACACCAGTGAGTGCTGCTCATTGCAGCATGGGGGACCCCATGGTGTACTTGCTGCAACATACTATCACAAATACCATAGCCGCTATGCAGAGACAGAATTGTGCCTGGTGTACCTGGGTAGGCGGCAGAGCTTCGCAAGGGCGGACAGGGAGAAGTCAAAGTGGTGCGCCAGCTGCCGCGCGCTCTGCATGCTGTGCCGGGCCATGGCGCTCAGCAGGACCAGCGCCGCACAGCTCTTTGGTTTTGAATCTGAGCTCAGATAGAAGTACAGCGCCTGCATGATGTAGTGACCATCTGCATGGCATCTTCTATAGTGTAACATGATCTTCATCTGCAGTCATGGAACTGCATTCCATGGAACACTGCCAAGGGGCTTCCACTGGTGCTACTAGTCAAGGCACCACTGCAATGGGACCTCGCGATTGGTCTGCTGCCTCACCTTGAGGCGGCGGTCAATCAGATGTGAGACAAGCTCTGTGCTGGCGCCTGTCTGCTCCTGGCTTGGCAGGGAAGCCAGCAAGGGAAGCATCTCTGCCAGGAGCAGCAAGAGCGCCACTATGACTTCATCGTTCTTTGCCTGAGCAAGAGCACAAGATTCAGGGATCATCTCTCTCCCAATTTCCACGTGCGTAATGTGCTGATGTGCATGATGAGAGCATAGGTGTCATTACCGTCAATTGGGCTTCCCAAACCGCAAGAAGCTCATGTAAGTCTGGACTTCTGCTGAGAAGCTGAGCCAATATAGCTGCGCCCTCAGAACCATGCAGGGCTTGCCGCAGCGCCTCCAGCCCTGCACATGAGGACTCAGGCTTCTGTCCCTGTTCAGTACTGGACTTCAACCTGGATACACGCACATGAAGAAAGACTGTCATACCTTGCACATTGATGGATGGATCTCGGACGGCCCGCAAAGCCTCCAAAATCTTGTCCAGATCAGGTGTAGCGATCTGCGCCATGACGTCCTTCTACCTCACACCTGCCCGTAGGGACGGACTTTTTATTGATCTCATATTATATAGGGGTTGCCAAGGCTTGCCGAAACGGCACGTTGATGTTGAGCTAGGCCGTCAGCAGCATATTTTGAAGGAGGGGTACCCTATAGGTCTACCCTTTGCCAAGGATAGCGACGGCCAAATGAGCTCTGACACTTCTCAATAACGTGTATCAAACACTTTAACCTTCGCAGTGTGGGACATAGTGTTGAGAGAAGTTCGCAACTACAGCTACGATGTCAGACAGAGGGCCGGCCGAGAATGTGCAAACAGGGAAGAAGAAGCGCAGAGTGAAGAAGAAGACTGCGCCGGCAGCACAGGAAGCAGCGGCGGCACCTGTGGGTCTAATGCAAAGACCAGACAAGAGGGCGCCTTTGACGATGAACGACCGGGAAGTGTATGACTATGTCCGAGAAGCCACATCAAAGAACGTCTGGTAAGGCTCTTTACTTCCAGCTTTCAATAGACACTTTCAGCATAGCAGGATAATCCAAATACATTAAAATGCATGCCAGGGCACTGCAGCTGAATGGGGGCTTTGGGTGTGATGACACAGCACTAGGCCTGCCGAGCCTGAAGAGACCAATGCTGCTCCTGTTCAGGTACTACAGAGATAGGCTCAGCGTGCCAAGGGGCCCCTGCAACATCTCAGTCTTGCGAGAGTGCTGGGTGCATGGAGTGATTGACGACGGCACCCTTGTATGGGGCCAGGGCCTCATAGACTGGCTGCCTGTGAAGAATGTGCGCACGCTGGTGCCCCAGATACGCACAGTAGAAGGTATTCGCCGCAGTTTCTCTTTGCATTATGCCATGCAGACTGTGAAGGCTGAGGCGCAGCCTTACTTCCAAACTGGCATGGCTGACTGGCATGGTGTCTCCTGCATCCGGAAATGTATGCTGTCCTGTGCCATCATGCCCCGAGGCAGTCACAAGACTGCTGTGTTGCTACATGATTGTGCAGCCTACTAAGCCGGGCTTGGGCTGCCGTTTGCATGATGCTGGAATGCAGACGATTGCCCTGCGCCGTGGCCAGCATTGTTGTGCTGATGCAGTGCAAGTGGCGACATGGATCAAGAGGCAGTTTGCTCTGAAGCCAGCCATCAATCGGCTCAGGACAGAGCGCGCAGCTCAGCGGCCATTGCTGACCAATCAGGTTGCTGACATGTACTAGGCATGCACCAGATTGTAAGCGTCAAAGTCACAAGGGGCACGGATACTGCAGCGGGGTGCGGGCAGCTGCGCGGGCAATCCAGAAGAAGCCCTCAGCTGACAGGCCCTAGGTACACAGACAGCATTTGGAGAGGCCAGCATGGCAAGGCGTGACGCTGATAGGAAGTGTCAGCAGCAAGGAAGCAATGGTAGACCATGTGGGCCAAGCAGCTGGGAGTGACTCTTGGACAATAATGGGCCAGGTGGATGAACTTCACTATTGGCTGATGGGCACATCGACGTGCACGTTTCTGCACTGCAAATTCTTACGGTGGATTCTATCATGTAAGGCAGACATTACTGATCGCTTCATCGTTCCTACCTTCTCGGGTGCACACATCAAACCCTGAATGAATTGACGCGCATCCAGCATCCTTCAGTCTGTCTTGTTCACACTCACATACTGGTGCTAGCAGATTGTGCTGTGTGATGTACACACACCAAATGGCACGCATGCAAGACCATATGGATCAGATCTCTCAGAACCCTCTAAGGAAACATCTTCACATTCAAAGGGCAAATGCACTGCATCTCGGCAGCCAGCTTTTGGCTTGGACAGAGCACCTCTTGCAGAGGATGATGAAATACTTCTAGACATTTGCTTGTAAGTGTGTTGCATGAGCATTGAGTGAGATGAAGTACAGTCAGCATCTGGGCCCTCAGCTGATAGCTGCAAGCTTCTGCAGCACTGGCGCTTCCTGCCCTTGCAGCCGCTCCTATCCTGCTCGTGCTGACGGTGGCCACGTGCTGCTGTTCATTGCGGAGCTGGGGAAGATGGGCAGGGTTGCTGCTCCCCACCTAGCAGAGCGCTCCTGCATGCAGACTATGCCCTCTGAGCAAAAGTTCCAAAGGGATGAGTCACAGCGCGAGAGCACTCAGATGCATCATGAGACGGTCCTCTGCTGGCTGTGAGAGGGTCGAGTACGTTGAGTGTGGTGAGCATGCACTTCATGGCGTGGTTGGCCTGATAAGAAGCTATACAGGGTGGTTGGTGTGATCACGAGTGCTGCTCATGAGTGCTGCTGAGTGCAGGGTGAGAGGGCGCTGTTCAACACCTGCCATCGTGATGGCCCAGGTCCGCTCCTGGATTCCCAGGCCCATCCTTTGGCTCCCAGCACACGCACAATGTAGTTGTCAACGCTCACGCCTCCTCGCATCTCCGTCCCTCCTGTGGCACACAGTAAAGTGTAACTGCCAGCACATCGGACACTGCATCTGGCCCAGGGTGCTGACAACTATGAGCATCTGCCAAATCAACTAGACGTAGTGAGCTCATCATTGCGGCTCTTGTCATTATAGTCGTCCTCAACCAAGCTTGGAAGCACCTACTTTACAGGCAATTGGAAGGTGTGTAGCACATGGGCAAACCTGTCTCTGAGAGCCAATTGGACCTGGACTGTGAAGCAAGGAGACCCTCCTTCTGATGTGAAGCAAGGCGGCGCGCCCTCTGCTCTTCAAATTCTTGCCGCAGTTCATCATACTTCTTGCTTCCAGCCTTTGCGTCAGCATTCCCTGCACAACAGTGAGCGAAGCTGAGCATACATGTCTCTCTCAATGGGAGCATTGGCCAGAACAGAGGTGTGCGCTTGACTTCATTGCTGTGGACGCAATCAACCTCTCTGGTTCTGAAGCACTCTTTCACAGGCAAGGTGCCTGGCACAAGGGCGGACCTGGTTCTGTGGGCTTGTCAGAAGGGAATGGTGAAGCAGGGAAGTGCGTGGGCATGCTGGGGGAAGCCCGCACTTCAGGCGCGTACCCCAGCGGCATGCCAGTGCCTACATTCTGAGCCAGTAAGTCAGCCAACTTGCTTCCTGGCCACGCCTTTGCCTTGCCATCTCCTGCACATCAATAGGAATGCTAAGAATGCATGCCTCATTCAGTGTAATTGACCAGGTCAGAGGGATGCAGTCAGCTCTCAGAGCTGTAGATGCACTTCCTGCGTGCACTCACTGGCTGTCTGTCTCGATAACATTTAGGAACACTTCTACGCAGGCGAGGCGTCTAGCACAATGGCAAACCTGTCACTGAGGGCTTGTCAGAAGGGGGAATGGAAGAAGAAAGATTTGGCATCTGCATGCATCCTGAGGCGATTCATCAGCCTTTGCTTTGGCATCTCCTGCACATGACGGTGAGTATGGATGTCACATTCAGTGGAAGCATTGGCCAGATCCAAAGAATGCATTCAGCTCATCTTGGTGTCAATGCACTCAGCCGCTCACAATCCAAGCCAGGTAAGGTGCCTGGCACTAGGGCGAACCTGTCTCTGAGGGCTCGTCGGAAGAGGACAGCCAAGCACGGACACGCGCCTGGCGCGCCAGTCGCAGGCGTTTGTCCTCGAGTTCTTGTGCCAGATCATCAGGCTTCATGCCTCCAGTCTTTGCACTGGCACTTCCTGCATACAGTGACTCAGAGTGATGCTGAGCATGTACGCCTTCTTCAAGAAAGTCCTTTTGGCCAGATCAGGGGCATGCATGCAGCTCATATTGGTGTGATTGCACTCAACCTCTCAATGCAAACAGGGGAGCACTTCTTCATGGACAAGATGTCTGGCACAAGGACGAACCTGTCAGTGGAGGCCTGTCAGAAGGGGGGAATGAAGTAGAAAGAGGCGTGGGCATGCTGGGGGAAGCCCGCACTTCAGGCGAGTATCCATGGTAGGGCGGCATGCCTTCGCTTGCAGCTTGAGCCAGCAAATCAGCCAATGTGCTTCCTGCCTTTGCTTTGCCATTTCCTGCACAGCATTGAGTGACGGTGAGCATGTATGTCCTAATCTTGTGCATGTGCCGGCATTGGCAAGACCAAAAGGGTGCAGTATATCCAAATTCATGCCAGTGCTTTCAGATGCTCTCAACGTAAGCTTGTTGAAGCACTTCTTCAGAGGCAACGTGCCTGGCACAAAGGCTAACCTGTCTCTGAGAGTGTGTCAGGAGGGAACAGTGGAGCAGAGAAGTGCGGCATCTGCATTCCCGGGGGAGGCGGCGTATCAGCGTACTTGCTTCCAGCCTTTGCTTCGGCATTACCTGCGCAACAGCAAGAAATGGCTGAGCATGCGTGTCTCATTTAAGGAAGGTGTCAGCCAGAGTTAAAAGGCATGCAGTCAGCTCAAAATGTTGTTGTGGATGCATCAAATCTCCCTCAGTCCATGCTACAGAGCATTTGTGAACAGGCAGGGTGTCTGGCACAAGGGCGAACCTGTCTCTGAGGGCCTGTCAGAACTGGACAGTGTTGCGAGGAGATCCGCTAGCTTCATGCGCGCATCTTCAGCTTGAGCTGGAGTATAAGGCTTTCTGCTTCCAGCCTCTACTTTGCCAGCACCTGCACAGTAATGAGGGATGGTGAATGTGCATGTCTGACTCACAGGCTGTTCTTCTGTACATGGGCCTTCAGTACATCTGAGTTGAGCACAGTGTCACAGCTATACTGGAATGCTGTGGAGAGTAGCGGCCTTGGACCAGCCTCCTAGCTCAATTCTGCAGAGCCACTAGAGAGACGCATGGGCCCTCATCAGATCAGGTCAGCTCACAGTAAGACCTTTCAGGCGGTGATGGCACTGCACCTATCCGTCTTGCGCCAAGCGCCAAAGAGTGAAGTGCGTGCAATTGCGGGCTGTGCGATTGCTAGCCTGTCACTGTACCCAGACCGTCCTATATTCCCTGACGAGTTGGCACTTGTGCTTGAGGTCTGGGAGGAGGCAAGGAGCTGAGTCGAACCTGACACTTCTGCACCATCCCTCTGTACCTCCAAAGCTGTGTTGATCCACATAAAAGCGCTATCTGTGTCACCTCCTTGCTCCTCGCAGGCAAGCAGCCTTGCCTTCATGACGCCCTTCTGCTTCTGAGTGAAGCCATCGCAGGCTTCTAGCTCAGCCCGCCAATCCGTCTTCATGGCTGGTCAGGTCTGCGTCTCAATGCTTGCAAGCAGTGCAAGGAGTGAACAGAGAAAGGACAGAGCTTTGTGTGGAGCTGGGTCTGGCGCCAATTTGCCTGCGATTGTGTGAATTTATCTGCCACGGTACGAGGATTCTGGTGGGCTGATTGCATGGGTGTGTCAGCCATCTGTGTGCCATTACACCCACTCTGCTGACAGGAGGAGCGCTAAGGATAGGATCTGCATGCCACGCCTGTCATTTCTGGTAGAGCTTCATTTGTCTGTACTCTGTAATTTCACCATCAACTGTTGAACATCTGATTGCGGTCATCAACCCAAGTTGTGGACAATGCGGTGCACCACTGCAGCCCTGGGTGCATAAAGCAACTGTTACCACCAACTGTTGTGAAGCAGAGAAGTGTATGTGGACACCATAAGCTAACTTACATGTTACACACCTTAAAGCAGGCTGATATATATATGTGAGACAACCCGCAGCCAGAGGCCATAGGGCACTCACAGACCTGTCTGCAGCCAGAGTCCGGGGCCAGTCAATCATGCACAGTCTGCAGCCTTGTCAACTGGGAAATGACTCACTCCTAAACATGGTTCCTATAACCCCTCTGGGCAATGCGTGGAGGGGCCTCCCTTGGTAAACCACTCGGATTTCCAGGAGGATTTGGGGCTACCTGAGCATACCGTAGTTGATGCATAATGGCAGCGCCTCTGGCATGCCCTACCCGTACACATACATACAGGTGTACAGACACGCATCTGAGAGCAGAACTGCAGCCCAGGCGGCCTTCACCCTCCCGAAGCATGGAGGCAGTGTAGGCTGCATCTTGAAATACTGACATGATCTAAACTACGGCAGCTCTCTAGCCTGCCCTGTCTACATCTTAACATGACTGGATACCACAATGACCTGCAGATCCAGGTACCCTGTTGACTCAGGATCTTCCCTTCTGCTTCAGATTCCAGAGGTTTTCACAGGAAATGGCACAGGTCACCGCCGCACACATAGGTGCTGCAGCTGCATGCATGAGACATATACATCTTCATGAAACGCCCTGAAACGCTCAGGTGAGAACCCCTGTCTGAACTGAGCAGCATGACCAATACTTGCAGAGGCCAAACGCTGGCAGCTCAAGACACCCCAGCAGCTTGGCTGACCACAGTCCCTGATAGATGCTCCACATCTTTGAGCCATGGCTGCAGTCAGCAGGATAGGAGCGAAAGCTGTGTGCGCCTGTCATGAGGCACTCTGTGTACAGGCATGTGAGGTCTGGGTCCCAATAATTGCTGCACATCCTGATGCACTAAGCGAGGCTCTCAGCTGCTACACTGAAAGCATATGCTGCGTACAACTGGCCATCATGGCCCTGCCAAATCCTCTGCCTGCTAGGCTGGGGAAGACGCCCGAGTAGCTGGCCTTGCAGGAGGTCCTGCATGTTCTCTTGCATGTCACAATCTGGTCAGTACAGATGCTTTTAACAGATCTGTGATGGTGAATCAACCTGCAATGGGTCATGGAGCACCGTTGTCACACAGCTGTACATTTGCCACCAACATGCAATCACGACTCATGATCTGAAAGCTGCAGCATATGCTGACCACTACGATGTGTTTGCATATAAGTCTGGATGTGTCCAACTCAACACCTGCTGGAAAGGGGAGGAAGGAAGAGGGTACATGCAGATCCAGCTTGTACATGAGCAGGTTCACGGGTCGAGCCAGCTAGAGGATGCCAGACCCATGCTGCTTTCTCAGAGTGGTCTGGCTTACTGCAAGATGGTGTAGTGGCATACCATCAGTCCTGCACGTCTGTAGCCAGCCGGTCCAGCGCCAGCGGGCACATCTGCACTGTGCACCACAGAGTGGTAGGGTCGCGCGTGGGTGGGCACAGGCGCAGATCTCCGACAGCAGTGGCCACAGAAACCTCTGAGTGTGCAGGTGGCATAGAGTTGGGTCCATCCTGCTGGTCTCCCTGCAGCAAGGGGCAACCTTTCCTCGGAGTTGAGGGGCATGGCACTATGCATGCTGGTTATCGGGGCTTGCACACTGCCAGGGCTGTGTCAGCACAATTGTGTTCACATGCGACTCAAAGTGCTGACGAGAAATCGCACCGCAAACAGCGGGTTGAAGAGGCCCTCCTCATAGAGCATTCCCCATGTGATGCCGGGACTGCCAGGGACCTCATCCATCAGGCGCACAGTGGTGCCCACCAGTCCATGCACAGCCACCTGCGCATAGCAGCATGTCAGCCCCTCTGCATGTATTTTTGTAAACAAGCAATATACCGTCACGTCCTCCCAAGCATGTACTTGCTGTGTAGGGTAACAAGTGATTCACAACTTTTACAGCCTGCTGAGCATAGTGTTAGACAATAGCCTGACTGGATGAACATATGCAGAGAGGTGCAAAACATGCTGAACACCATCATTTCATGTTCAAGAGCAAACTTCGCCATGCTGTGCATGACGAGGTCACACCCAAGGCACAGTCACTGCTGCAGAGAAAATTATGCATAGACCTCGTCTGGAGGCGATGCGCCCAACCTTTTGCGCGACGGCTTTCCTTGCTGGCATATTCCCCTCTCCCAGGAGCTGCTCCTGGCCCAGTATCCTCCTCAGCCAGCCAGCCTCCAGCATCTTGCTGTCCATCCCAGCAAGGATAGAGGACAGCTCTGTCTGCTCCTCAGTAGTGAGCTCCCTCCTAGAGCTCCAGGTGAGCCAGCGGGCCAGCTTCCCTGCACAAAAGAGTTGTGTCCTACAACAAAACGCATTGCACTAACTGATAAACCACTATGGGCCTTGGACTTCCTGTTCGCCATGGCACACATGGTAATGGGCTGCGAAGGATGTCAAGTCAGTCCAATGCACATTGAACCTCAAGAGCAAGCCCTGGACCAGATATGTGCATGAGAATATGCAAGCCTTTTTTGGGCAGCCTACCTGGTCCCCAGTCCATCCACCAGTCTGCAGCAGCACCATGGATGGGGGCACCTCCCAGGGCGCTGAGCAGCCAGTCCAGGAGCAGGAAGTTGCCGCCCGTCTTGCAGACCAGCTGCGTGATGGGAGAATCCCATTCCATGATGGCAGCAGGGTTGTGCAGGCCCTG
This sequence comes from Coccomyxa sp. LA000219, assembly GCA_000812005.1. Taxonomy (NCBI): domain Eukaryota; kingdom Viridiplantae; phylum Chlorophyta; class Trebouxiophyceae; family Coccomyxaceae; genus Coccomyxa; species Coccomyxa sp. LA000219. The sequence continues at coordinate 2,469,979 of KN714658.1, forward strand.
GTTGACTCCCTCACCGCTCAGTAGCTGCAGGACCTGGCACAACATCCCCTGCAGATCCTCCATCCCGGGGCTGCCTGCACATGCAAGACAGAGTGCAGCTGTGTGATAGGGACTCTTGGCAGGAGACATTTTGCTTACACCACCCATTCCTGTCTCAGGCTGATAAAACTAAGCGCGATTGGCTGATATTGCATCAGAGCATGGTCCTGACATACAGACATGCACACCCTTGCAACACTCGCTTAGAATCTATAGCCATTTCTTTCGTACAAGGCTATCTGCTGGATGGAGTCTTTGAGGCCTTAAGGCCCTTTAATTAAACAGCTCATAGATAATGCTATGCTGACTGGGCGTCACAGACATGTTCATAGTCACATATTTGTTTTCCTTAAGAGGCACAAGACCAATCAGGAATGTGATAGGGGCTGTTGGGCCATGAGACCATCACCGTAGGAGCAGAGTCAACAGAGGTTGTGAGCCCAGGAGAGTCTGATAATGGACGTACCCAGAGGCAGCGGAGCTGTCAGGATGTTGGGGGTTGCTGTGTTGGTGAAGATACCATCAGCTGCCTTGAATCTGCTGAAGATTGTGAGCACCAGGCGGTCATGGCCTGCCATTTGCTCCAGGTACTTGACGAGCGCAGGGAGCATGTGCTGGGCCCAGCTTGCTTCTCCCTCTGCTGCCTGCAAAAGCAGTTGATCCTGAGGACCTTGCAGATTGGAGGTTTACATGTGATAGCTGTGGCAACACTATAAATGCCCTGGTGCTCTGAGGACATGGATGCATCCGATCCGCAATGGTGTCACCCAACGTCAGACCGTGGTGGTGTACACTCTGGGACATGTTCACTGTTTCACAGGGCAACATACTCTGCCTTTCAGGTTTCATGTGTGCACCCCATGCCACTGGCAGTGACTGGTCTTGACCAAGAGACTGCAAAAACGTACTTCAGTATGCATCAGTCTGTGCAATGCTGGCGGCTGTACACACAATGTGAGCTTCAGAGTGGAATGATCAGGACAAGAAGAGAAATGTACGGCTCATGCAGAGCCTACAGATCTGCAATGATAATGGTGAGGATTCATACTCTGCAAAGTGGCCAGACAATCCAGACTTATTAACCCCAGGCGTTTCTGCAATACATTGGGCAGCACTAGACAGGCTAACACCTGTAGTGTCCTTGAGCCATCTTGAATGCTTAGTGCATGCTTGGTGTACTGAGGACTCACCCTGGGCAAAGCAGAGTCAAGGTCGTCAATGAGGATGAAGATGGCCCGTGGGCCCGTAATAGGGCCAGCGACCCTCTCCAGGTACATGAAGACATCGTCCAGGCTGAGGCGGCGCATGACGATGCGGTCAAACCCCTCAAGGAACTCTGAGTAGGTGCTGAGACCCTGAGGGCCTGTTAACCCGCTCATGTCATCCAGGTAGGTGTGGAGCCCATACATAACACGGAGGGCTGCGATGGAGTCCATCGAGAGGCTGCTCTCCAGAGGGTGCAGCTCAGGAGCTGCCCCAAGCCTGCAAGGCATGAGCAAGTGACTACAGACTGAGTTCATGTGCAGCCCAGGCCATGCGTGACAGGCATGACCCCTATGACACGTGAAAGCTGCCCAGTGCATTCCCTTGCAGCATGGAAGTGCATGGCTGGGGACCTTGTATCTGGCAGCTCGCCCACCATGACCGGTTAGACTGGACAGGACTACAGAAATGAGATGCAGACGTGCAAGCTTGATCACTATCTATAGCTCAAGTTCTGGGCACTTATGGACGACTCATGCATGACATCATACACTGGTTCACGTCTCAGAAATACAGTGACCTTGAGAGAAGCTTTGTATCTTCAAAGAGGCACAGACATGATGGTCAATGCGTATGTTGTTAAAGAGAAAATGCTACACCATTCATGATGTAGGAGACAATATGCTCATCCTTCTGCATGTCCTTCATGACAGGTGCTAAAGCAGGGTGATTCATCATGAGACGCACCTGATCCAGGACACCAGCCTTTTGCGATCGCTCTCACCAGCGCCGTTGAGCATGCGCTGAAGTAGCCTTGCATGAGCGGCAGGTGAGCGTGAGGGACAGGCCTCCCTAACCACAGAGAGGGCAGTCTCAGGATCATTAATTATCAGCTCCCTGAGCTTTGGCAAAAGCTCTATGAGGGCTGTCGTCTTCCCTGCAATGTATTTCGAGGATCAATGTCATTGGCAGCATGCTATCCTCAGGATTGCAGGGCCTGAAGCCATTGCACAGGATATTGACAATTCCTATGCAGTGCATCATGACAAATATGAGCCTCTGTACTTACCGTAGCCATGCCCCCCAATCAAGCCCATCAGCATCGTTGAGTCTTCCGCTCCAGGGCGATGCACCCTTGCCTCCTCCATCTTAGCTGCATGGTACAGCACTGCTTTGACCGTAGGCCCCCTGGCTGTGAGCGGCAGCTGTCTGCCCAACGATATAGGGATCTGCTGACCGCCTCGCTGCATTGTGATTGTTTTCCGGGCAGCTGCAGAGTCCTGTAACAACCAACCTCAGGGGTCGGCACCCTTTTCACAATGCACGTCAGCACGTTTTCAGCAGCTGCGTGGACGATTACGACGGGCGAACAAGCAAGGAGTTCACCTTTGCACGTCTCGTTTGCTCTTGTCCGCTACAGAAACGTCAGGCTCTGCGCCGGCGGAGCCTTTGTGACTGCAAAACGTGCCTTTTTATCAACCCTGAGTACCCTTGCTGCATGCAGATTTGCATGCACCCTCACATGAGCACATGTGCTTTATGCCCACATCAATGTTGAGCAAAAGCACCCCTCAGCCCCAAGCATCATCGCGGCATATGATGGCAACATTGGCCTTTGCAATCAAAGTGCACGCTTACATTGATGTAGCCCTGCAATTCTCAAGCCAAGGTGTGCATGGCATGTATGCTATCGTCATCCCAGCTGCGGGGGTGTCCGCCAGGAGCACTAGTAAGTAATGGAACACACAGAGATGTGGGGTCAAGAGAGCTTCCTCACGGTTTTGCCTTTAGGTCATACTACCAACTAGAGTTTCACTGTGCAAATGAGGACTGAGGCACTGCTACAGGCGCAGACTTTTGAGGCTGATGCCGTCTATGCTGTCTCTCCTTCCTATCCGCAGCTCTGAAGACCTGCGTTATACACAGCATCTCTTCATGTGCAGTTGCTGTTGGCCACATGAAGAAGCTCCTCTACTGATCACTCTTAGCACTAGCACGCAGTACAGACAGCACTGCAACACTTTTAGCGCCTCCTGCAAAGGCCACATATGTAAAGTTTCTGCTACACCAAGAGCAGGCGCACTTCTTGCAGCATTGCGCAACATGTCACCCAGACAAGCACCAGGCACATCTTGCTCAGGTGGCAGGTAGCTGAGCATTTATCACCTCCACGCCAAGCCTGCAGCCAGAGCGTATGCAAGACTCTCATCTTGATGCAGGAGCAGAGCAGAAGCCGGGGGAGTCTCACCTTTCTCAGCGTGCTCATCTGCTCCTCATGGGAGATGGGAACCTTGTCATCCAGCCGCGAGCACTCTATGAAGAGCTCCCCTCTACACCTAGCCTGCAGGCCAGTCATCACCATAAGGAGCAGCATAGAGCACACCAGTTGCAACACCATCAGCAAATCCCCTTCAACATAGACATGCACGATTGTCTACACAGGAAACCAGAGTGCAGCTCAGCGCCATAAGCAGCACACAGATGCGTGTCAGCCGTCTTCTGAAGCCCCTTTAATCCTGCTGCATTAGGACTGCAAGAACTTAAAAAGATGACTGAAGCAGGGCAGTCCACATGGACAGCAGGGGCTGGCAGAAAGTAGTGCCTCACATTGTCATTGATCTTGGCCTTGAGGCAAAACTGGCGGAAGGCCTTGGAGTTGACCAGCATCTCGCCGCGCGTGGCCGAGGACCGGTGCGCGATGACCTTAGGGTTCAAGTTGCAGTCGCCCTTGTTGAAAGTGGTCAGGGCTGAGCCTGCATGTGCACACGCCCACCTCACAAGGGCCACCTCTGGAAGCTGGAATACAGGCCTTTTCCCTCCATTGTTCACAGGCATCCGCAGAGGCTGGACTGTCATAGATAACAATTCTTAGTGCGCTGTATGAGGGCCTTCATCTGCGCGTCTGGGAGAGGCAAGTACAGCCGTAGTACCCCATCGATGTGAGCATGCCCTGAATGGGAAGTCCAGCTAACAAGGAGGCTCAGACCTGTGTGGTAGAGGGTGGCAGCGTCCACCAGGTACGCCAGGCGCTCCCAGTTCTCAGAGAACAGCCGGTGCGAGCGCAACTGGCTGCTGATGGGCACTGAACGCCCAGACCTGCAATCAGCCAAAAGAACCATTGGACACGCACACCACTTGCGTCAGCACAACAGATGCAGCAACCTCTTGCTCAGCCAGAGGTTCCGAGCCCACTGCTTTGGCACATATCGCATGTGAAGGTAGAATCCTTTTGGCCGCAGCAGGCTCTCATGGCACAAGGCAGCCAGCTAAAGCTGCAGGTCCTTCAATTCTCGGAGCAAGGCTCTCAGAGGGGTACTTGCAGCTAGCAGCGAGGGGGGAGGCTGACCGTAGCTTGCGCCAGACCCCTCTCGCCACTGCCAGGCCGGCGTCGCAGGTCACGCCCACCAGCTCTATTCTGTAGGGGCGCTTGTTCCGGGCGCACTGCCCCTCCCTGTCAATCTCCCAGTACCTACAAATGCAAACATACGATCGGAGGGCTCTCATAGTATAAGAAAGCGGAGGTAATTGACGGTGCTCAATCAGGCATACAAAGCAGGAGATACACACCGGGAATGTGTTGTGGGGTGACTCTCATGGAAGGTGCTGCAGATGAATTGGGATCAGAAGAAGTGGCCCTGGAGTCAGGAGTCTTGCGGCAAGTCTGCAGTCTCATGAAGCGCTGATCAGGATGAGACATGCCACCACATGATTAGGAGTCTTACCGCTCAACCACGCTGCCATGCTCGTCGCTCATGTAGCCGGGCCCCCGCTTGTAGCAGTTCTCGTGGTCCCGCACCATTGCGATTGTCTGCTCCACAAAGGGCGCCCAGGTCATGGTGCCATCAAAAACTATGTCCTTCTGCTGGTTCACTGCAGGCAACACAAACACCTCTTCAAGCATGCAAATGACCTGGTACTCTGGCCTGGATATACCTTAATGTCCCTCAGCAAGCCAGGTACTGTTCGGACATAGCGCCACATCACCACAGACACTATCGTGGGTCCACAGTGATATCTTGTAAGTGGCAGTGATGTGTGGCCTCCCCAGGATTTTACACACAGTACAGGTATGATATGCGAAGGACTGCATCGAGCAGGAGAAGGGTGAGGCACCTGCAGCTGCCAGGAGCATCTCGGCGGCCTTGGTGGAGTACTCGTGGACGTAGCTGGACAGCATGGGGTCATTGCGGGTGAAGTCGCTGGAGGAGAGGTGCTTGTACATGGCGTCCCGGTTCTTGATGGCGTCCGCCTCAATCACCACCGCATCCTTGCCCACCTGCAGAGACAATATTACTATTGCTATGGATACTCATCATGGGTGATGCAGACCGTATGGGCGTGCTCATACCTAGGCTCACAAGTGCCCCGTTTTACATGCTGCATTTTAAAATGGCACAACATGAAGACTCTACATCTTGCTCCAACTTGACATGAGCGACACCGCGTACAGTGGGCCATTGCAGGCTTTAGCATAGACACTATCAAGCTGCGACAGTGTGTGCAAGGATGTGGCGGTTTGTGCAACCATTTCCTGGCTTGCATAATACAGGCATGCCAGCTCCTTGCCTTGCTCCAGAAGTCGTCATGGCCGATGACTTCGCGCACGGTGCTCTTCCCGGCCGCCATGCCGCCGCCCAGCAGCAGCAGCACCGGGCCGCGCTCTGGTGTGCTGCTCGTCCCGCTGCCCACTCTGTTCAGCTCCGAGAAGATCTCGTACAACGTCTGGAATCTGCGCATCACAAAGAACACTGCATGCTTCAAAGTGCACCTTGCTGATTCAGTGGCACTTATGTGGCGTTCAGATCAGACAATGCATGTGCCCTAGCCCAGAATGCAGCTGAACCTCGGGTCATCAGAGCTGTCTCTGCTTGGCAGTCTTGAGGCCCACATGGCAGAACTACTCAAGGCGCTCTCAGGCTGTTTCCTTGTGAGATGCTCAGATTTGACAGACACGCTGAGGTGTCTACCTCCGCTGGACGCCCAGCATGTCCTGGGTGATTTTCCGGGTGACTGCGTATTTGGCGCGGCGCCAATTCCGCCGCGCCCGTGCTCTGATGACATGCTGTGCATTGGCCTCCCCGTTGGGGCCTGAGCTGGCATTGCGCGCGCTGCTCTGGTCGGAGTAGCCATTCGCGGAGCCGCTCCCAGAGCCATTCCCCATGTTGACCACAGACGCGCTCGACGCGCTGCCTCTCACTCTCCTGGCCGCCATGTACTCCTCAAAGGTCTCCAGATTCTGCACAGGCCGAACCAACGCCTGAAGCTATCTGTTTGATCGCAGAACCCCTGTCGTCCTCAGTTCACTGACTTCTGCAGGAATACTCCTGTAAACACCAGGTAGCTGTTGGGCTCAAACGGCTGACCCACCTCCAGGTGAGTGAGGCTGCCATTGGCGCTGCTGGGACTCTGCAGGTCCTCAACGTCTGAGGAGAGGCTGTTGGAGTGCAGGTAGCCGCTGCTGCTTTTGGGGGAGGCCCCCAATGACGAAGATGATCCGTCTAATCTCTGCATCAACATACGCCCCACGTATAAGCCTGAAGGTCCAAGCTCGGCTTCATTGTCACAAATGTGTGGACACCAATGGGAGGATTTGGAAACCAATGTGCAGCTTCATCAGGGGTGTAATATTGGCAAATGCCACATGTCTGGGATAGCGTCAGCCCAAGCTGAGGGCTTTATCAGCGTAAGCTGACACATCATCCCAAACCTGTGGGCATTTGCTGAGGACATTTCACGAACATGGGTCGAGAGCCCACCGGAAGGTCCCTATTGGAGTACCAGGGGCACTTCAGTCCGTCCTCGGAGAGGTAGACAGAGTTGGCGTCGAATATCTCCTCCACGCGATCCCAGTTGAAGGAGAGGTACTCGTGCAGGATGCACTCAATCTCATGCATCAGTGACCCAACAACCTGCAAACAACATGAGACCCGCTTCTAGATGCCAGAGTTCTCACATGCAAATCACGAGAGCTTGCCTGGCCGTGTGTGACCTTCAAGGCCACTGTGAGTACTTCGTGGAATTGGTGCACTTGAAAAGATCACATGTAGGCGCACATCTCCTATCAAAGCAATTGTCCGTTGTACCCACTATGCTCCGCATCCAGCCGACTGCACCAGGCTTCAATGTCACCAGCATGCACAATTATGCAGTCAAGCACACGCACCTCTTTGACTGCACAGACCTCCTTGGAGGCAGATCGTGGGGAGCCTTGAGCGCCATCATATGAGAAGCGCCTGTTTCTTACGTTATTCAGCTTCTCCTTGACCTCTTGCCCTGTGTGACACGAGTCACTCAGCCATGCCCCTGGATTCATTCCAAACTTGCGCTACATGCTGCAAATTCAACACGCGAGCATTTCATGCCATAACTTCATGGTAGGCTTCTGCTAGCCGCGCAGCAGAGGGTTACAGCACCAGGTATCTGTACTAGGGATGTACCTGGATCCATAGTGGACCGTCTGCCTGTGGCGGGGTCCTGCCAGCAGGCAAACAGGCCATCTAGGCGTACAACGCTGAAGAGAAGGTCATTCAGGTGGAAGGCCTGTATGCAGTCGCAAATTGCATGCGCGTCCGCTCTGAGAAAGTAGGCGGACATTGTCTTGAGCGCCTCAAAGGTGTCCCCATTCTCCTGCGTCACATTGCAACCCCTGTCGAAAGCACTCTGGCGGAAAACTCAGGAGTAATCAGCTGTGGCGGGAGCGACCTGGTAAAGCTTGACCTCCTGTGCATACATCACAGCGCAAGGCCTTGCACAGCCCTTTCAGGATGTGGAACTTGGTTTTCCATGAGTACAGCAGTGTCCCTGTTCGGCGGAGTACGCTCGCAGGGCACTCACAGGGTTGTTTGGCGACGTATCCAGGAACCTGCAGGCTGCGTACGTCGGGAAGTCCAGCACCTCAGGCCTGTCATATGGGCTGCCATAGTATATCTGCTCTCCAAATATCTGGAAAGAACCACGACAGTGCATCAAAGTACACTTGATGCAAGGCACACCACTCCTCTTGGCATCAGCAGGTCAGCGCACAGACATATATAGCAGTGTGCATGGGGCGCTGCTCGTGGGGAACAGGCACATGTGAGGAAGGAGGGCAAACCTGCTCTGGAAGGTTGATGTCTGAAGGAATGTGGCTTGGGCACGTGTCAATTGTCCCTCTGTGGCTTCTCTGGCTCTGTAGGCCGCTAAGTTCCTGTGCCGTGAGCTTCTGCTGAAAGCTCTCTGGCAGGGACTGCTCACAGGGGATGGTGTGCGGCTGCGACTTCTCTGGGCATGCTGTGATGGGGTTGAAGCCATGGATACTGGATGACTGCGAGCTTGATGCAGCACCATTGCTGGCTCTTCTCTCGTCAAGTGCGGCCTTTGCATTGCTCTGCTTCGCAGGCTTGCTGTCCCTGGCAGTGCAAAGCCTGCAAACAAAGCAGGACAGATGCTTTCTCTCCAGATCTCACCACTCGCCTGCCGAGGTCGACACCTAGGTGATCGTGAGAAGTGAAGAAAGCCACGTACTAGCTGCTCAGGGCTACATAAGACATCATGGATGGCAAAGCATCCCCCAAGACCTCGTCTGAGCACCTGGGATGGGCCTCTCGATTGTGCTCTGAAGAGAGCTCTCAAGACGCAGCCCTTATAACAAGGCATCTAGACTCACTTGATTGATTAGACACAGCCAATCAAGCTCCAATGTTCCCTGAGAGTCAGTGAATATGCCTCCATGCCGCAAGAAGTCAATGGTAGACCTCACCTCAGCAATAGCTCCCTCGCTGCAAGTCCAGCTGCAAATGACGCAATGAGTGGAGCGACAGGTATTCCCCGCTCATCCAGGCCCATTGCAGCCAGACTTCTAACTAGTACAAGGGGTCGTCAGGTTTGGCTTCCCTGTCTCACGGCCCATAGAGGACCTGCAGGCTGGCACCTCTCCCTTATCATGTGCAATCTCTCGGCAGCATCCATTGCAGGACACATGAGCTGGTTGCTGTGAAGCGAAGCGTCGAGGTAGAATTTTACCATATAGTAATGGGTTCGTAATCCTGCCCAGAACTTCCCGCAGCTCCGCGCAGACGTTCAAATCCTCGTTCTCTGCCAGAAAGGTGCCCTTACAAGACGCTGCTTTGTGCTGTAGCCGTACGGAAAACAGGGTGCGGCAAGGAAGAAAATTGCTTCTGAGCTCATGAGAAGGCACCACACCACACTTATCCCATATTTTGAATGCTGCCCATGTATCGTAGGCAATTGTGCATCAACTGCATCAAGCCAGCTGCAGGGTACTAGGAAGAGAGACACATGTCTGTCTCGTGCAGCTCACGAGCTCAAAGGAAGTCCCCCAAGTATAAATACACCGTCTATTGCAGAAAGCCAGCCTACATAGCCAGCGCAGTATCTATCGTATACGTTCTGAGTGAGGACGTCTGGAGCCATCATGAACAACGACTCCCTGACAACTGTGTACCTGCAACAGCTCTGAGCTCTACAGGTTCTGCAGGGTTGCATTACACACTACCACCCTCTAAATTCACTTCCTGCTAGCGCCTGCTTGCAGCCTCCTCTCCTTGTGCCAGCTTTGCAGCACTGTGTTAAAGGATCTTGGATCGTGCTTGGCGCCTTGCTTGGCGCCAGGACGCTCTTGCGGCCTGGATGATGTCGATGGGGTGCTAGGAGGCCTTCTCTGAGCACCAGCAGCTGCTGAAGGGAGACGGTTGGAGACAGTCTTCGTTGCATGACGCAGCTGCAGCTGCTCTGCCTGACTTGGTCTGCCTACAGAATCGATGCTGCCACTAGAGCCATCTGTTGCTGCAGCAAGGGAGGGCTGGTGCGGTAAACCCTGCTCTTTTCTCTCAGCAAGGGCTCCCGGGTCAGCATGCTTCTTGCTATCAGCGGTGGGACGGCTAGGAGACCCTGACGGTGCACCCTGACTGCCTTCCCCGCTCCAGGCAACATCCAAGTGGGCTGTCAGGAGTCCCCTCAGCTGTGTTGGGGAGGTTGGCAGCGAACAGCAGGACTGCGGCTGGGAGGCCTGCTTGAGCTGCAGGATGGCTGCGCTGTGATTAGACACGGCCATCTGCAGCGCTAGAAGGGCTGCAAGGATGTCTGCGTCAAGGTCTCTCCTCAAGGGCGAAGCTCTGGGCTTCTGCAGGGTCTTCTGCCTCCTGCTCAGCTTTGCACGAGGAACGCTCCTGCTCCTCGAGTGGTGCCTTGTGCTGCAGCTACCGGGTGTTGAAGCAGCACCAATGCCCGCTGCATGAGTAGGGATGCTACCACAGGCGACCGCCCTCAAAGCTGACAGTTCTGCTTCTACATTTCCAATATTGTATGCCTCTGGATCACCGATATGATGCGGCACCACGCACTCTGATCCCTCCTCTGACAGCGCGCTGCAAGTACCAATTTCTACTGCAGGCAAGGCCCTCGCTGGTGTCTGCTGCAAGGTTGCCTGAGCGCTGTCAGGGGAATCTGTTTGCTCAGATGGCGCTCTGCTAGCTGAGCGTGGCACGTCTGCCTGCTCCTCTGTGCTGACTTCTGGCGCATGCTCTAGGTCTGCTGCCTCCGGGCAAGCAGGAGCTCCAGCTGCACCTTCTGGGGTGTCCCAACACTGTGCTTGTGATGACATCTCTGCATCAGCAATAGCAGCCTGCCAGAACAGGGCTGCCCCAGCCTCCTCTGCGCATTCTGTCTCTGCTAGCTCATCACATGCTCGACTGCCCCTATTCTCTGTGGTACTGGCGGCACTGTCTGCCGCATATACAGCGGGAAGCTGCCTGGTGTCCTCTGCCTGAAGACTGACCAGTACCGCAGTAGCTGAAGGTTCCTGCACAGTCTCAGCAGGCTCCTGGGGCAAAATCTGAATTATGTCCGCTAGTCCCTGCTGAGCTCTGCTGAGCCCCTCAAAATTTGTAGGCGCACTCCTGTCATCAGGTACACCCTGCCCAGTCTTGCCGTCGCTGTGGACGGCGGACTGTAGGGCCTCTAGGTCCATTACCTGGAGCAGCTCACTCTCCAGGGTTGTCACAGCTGCTCGGATGCTGTCGGGGCTGGGAGGCTCTGTGACACCTTCACTCCTCTGAGAAGTGTTGAAGGCTGAGCTGTAAACGTGATGAGGCCGCTGCCAGGTAACAAATGAGCTGTGCACTGGCGGTGAGCTCTGCAGAGAAGTGATCTCTGAAGGAGGGCTGGGCAGCCTGAAGCCTTCCACCTGCAGGAATGTCAAGGCTTTTGTCAAACTTCGCACTGTGTCAGGATAAGCAATGTTTGCTCATAGTTTTGCCGGTCCGCTCCAGCAGAGCCAGTACTGTCACAGCGGGCCCATCATGCAGTCAGTAGAATGCCATGGCTTGATTTGATTCTCCTACCCAACAGTGCTGAATGCATAACGGTATACTAGACCCACCTCATCAAGCGGGACGACCATGTCTTGTTCTGTGCCCAAGCGCGGCACAGCGGCCTCTTCAGCGAAGCGCGTGGCGTGCCCGGTCAGCAGCCCCTCCAGGCGCCGGGCTTCCGTGGCGAGGGAAGCTGCGGCGCCCCTGCGCACGCTGTCCACAGACGCCTCGCACAACCTCTCTGTGCGAGCGAGGGCGCTCTTGCTCCTCTTCTCCACTGCCGTCAGCGCTGCCTGCATGCAAGATCTCACGACTGAAGTGTGCCAAGAAGCAGCGTGATATGGGCAAGCTATGCCAGCTCTGACAGGCAATGTAGCCATGGAATGCCCACAGATGCGCCTCTGCAGGCGTTAGGTTCGACGCAGACACCAAAATTGTTGACAGTGCAACCGAGAGCTCACCCTCATCTCAAGCGATGACTTAGAGCTGCCAATACTAGGCCAATACTGCAGAGGCATGCCTGCATCTCCAGCAGCCGGATGTTGTGCTGTTCGCGCCACACTCGCATGTCGCGCGCCTGCTCCAGCACCGCATGCAGCTGCAGCTTCAATGCTCTGTCTGACTTGGCGTGCTCCCCTTGCAACGCGCGCATGTCCCCATCGCATCTCTTTACAGCAGCCTCCACCATATCCTTCAGCTCCGCACCTGCAACATAAGGTGCGGATGTGATGGCAGAGCGCTCATTTCTGGGATAGCCTGTACCATTGCAAGGCGCTGATGTTGAGGTGCTCTTGTCAGGCATGCACCACTGAACTTGTTGCACTGTGCTGTCAGCGATATATTATGCGGCTTCTGATATCCAGCGCATCCTACCAATGGGTGCCTGCAGCCCATGTCTGTATCATTTCATAACAACTTTCAGGAACACGCACCTGCTGCCAGCTCAGCTTCCCGGATCTCCTCTATGCCAGCTGCAACTGCTTCGCCAACATTGGCATTGCAATTAAGCTCTAGCTGATCCAATCTCTGCTGTATGCGCCTCCACAGTGTGTCCTGGATGGTCTGTATGTGAGTCTCCTGTGCCTCAAGTTTGCCCTGAAAGGCTGCCATGCATCCTTCTATCTGACCAAGTCGCAATGTGACCTGCGCAAAAGCTCTCCTGTGGTGATGGTTCTTGCTGCAAATGTGACATCTAGTGAGGTACTGCATTCCACAGCCACTGTGAGTTGAGCTGAGCATAGGGAGCCCACCTGTGATGTCTCACTGTTGCTGTCGTCCACCGTGCCACAGATAGTTGGCAGTATCTCAAGAGCATCCTCATACTCTTCTTGCGGATCATCTCCCAGGCCCTGGTCAGCATCACCGGCTAATACTTCCAGCGCCTGTTCAGGCCTGCTGTACGATCCAGGACGCATCGATGATGAATCTTGGACGCAGCCGAGATCCTGGGCAGGATTTCCTTCACTTCTGAATATCAAAAGCCAGTAGAAACACGGATCTGGTAGGTCATTCCCGGAATAGCTCTGAGACGTTAGGGATGACCTCACTCTGTAATGACATGAACTCCTGTCATATCAGTAAAAGGCCTTGGCTTCCGGAAGGCCGAGCGTTAGAGACTCCGCTTCAAATGTGTTTGAAATACGTATGGAAGCTTATTAGTGGTGAGAGGTGTGTGCTTTTGCAAGGACGCAGAGCGTCGACATCTTTAGCGAACTTACATTGGTTTGGCTGGCAGACATCACCTGCCATGCCCATGAGTGTTCATCTATGATCTACAAACGCCTATACAAGCCTTGAAATGTGAATGAAACTATCGAGGCAGACAAGGGAGGTGTAAGCAAGAAGGTGAAGGACATTGAACACGACATCGGGCTGTGGCGTCTATATGCTCAGGCGATGTGGGCGTTTGCGTCAGCGCCTGCTAGCTGCCCAAGGACCTCAACAGATATTTGGGAGTCTAATTCAAACTCCGCTCTCCGCCCACAGCGCTCGAGGAGAGAGGCACTTTGCAGCGGAAGCCGTGAGAGATGACATTCCTGCGTGAGTTTTGCGCCTGGCCTGAGCATCTAAGTACGCAAGAGGGAGAAAATATGTTCAACCATCTAGTGCGCTGTTTCCTCATCTCCAGTGCAAGCTTTTGTGTGGCTGCCTACTAGCATGCCTCAAGTGTCCAGAACCTCACTCCTGCACTTGCCAAAGTAGTTGCTGGTGCAGGGAGGATGCGGAGGCTGCGCAGCGGGCGGTGCACGAGCGCCTGGTGTTTGAGCTGCTGGGAATCAGGGAGCGCTTCAGCAACAGCAGCACACGCAAGGCGCTGGATGCCTACCAGAATCACAGGCCCCAGCCACAGGGAGGCCAGGACAAGGCGCCCATGCACAAGGCGCCTCTCAGGTATGCAGCACATCCACTGTCGGTATGTAGCTCTATCTTGAAAGAACTGAGGCCTCTATGTCCGGAGTTGGCCTGTCAACCACATGACCATCACTGTGGGGCCCAGGACATTTAGAGGCTGGGTCAAAAGCATCCTGTACTGACAGCAGTGAGGAGCACAGCAGAAGCGTCAGGTGATTGACTCTGTAGCCAGCATTGTATGCTGCAAAGCATACATTCATGCCAAGCCATGACACGAGCGAATCTATTGCTGCAGCTACCTCATGGCGCTGACAGAGGGCCGGAGCACAGAGGATGAGGCCCGAGTCAAGGCAGCCTGGGAGAGGCAGGCCAGGATAGAGACGGAGGCAGTCCAGGAGGCCATCAGGAGATGGAAGGAGGAGATGGGCAGCATGCGCAGGGCTGGCGCTGTGGACAGGCACCCCACGGCCATCAGCCTGATGCTCAAGTGGTTGGAGCCCCTGACCGAGTCCATCGCTGCAGAGCAGCAGCAGGCAAGCAGCCGCACCTCTGTGAGCCCGATGTTGCAGCCGAGACTTGCCATGGCGCAGGGCACGCTGTGCCACATAAGATGCACATAGAATTACAAGATTGTGTATTGCATGTTGCCAGACTGCTCAAGCGGCCTTGCGCCAGGTCCTCTCACCTGGCATCAGGCATTCCCAACAGCTCCAGTCTGTACCTCCTTGCAGGGTTTCATATGGCAAGTGCTGTTGAAATGGCTTGGGGACCTTGCAGGTGATCTTGGCAGGCCTTGACAGGAAGCAGGGAAAGAGGGCTGATGGCGGGAAGGACACCCATGTGAAGGCTGGGTTCCGCGTGTATGGGCCGCTGCTGCTGCTGCTGCAGCCTGAGCAGCTGGCCATCATCACGCTGCACAGCACGATCCGCGATCTTATGACTGGAGAGACCACTAGTTCCCTGTAAGCACCAGAACCCCTCACCCCACTGCATCAGTGCACAGGGAGCATCACTGCATCACAACATTGTCTAGATATCAGATACTGCGCAGTGGCGCTTCTTTGCAGTCTTTGGGGTGTGTATCTTGCCCTGTTGTCCGTGCATGAGGTACAGACCTGCAGATACCCAACCTCAGCCACTGCTATGAACAATGAAGGTAAGTGACACATGCATGAGGTGCAGACCTGCTGATACCCAACCTCAGCCACTGCTATGGATAATGAAGGGAAGTGACACATGCAAGGATGCACAGCTTTCTAAAGCTTGCTTTCACTGGTTGGCACAGGAAGCAGCGGCGGAGAGCGTCACCTGCGGGCCAGACCAAGCTCGCAAACATGGCCAGATCCATTGGAGAGGTGTGTAGCCAGAATACAGTGTAGCCAGAATACAGTGCATCTCCTACTAGCACTGGGACACACTGATTTCACATTGCATGCAGCCTGTCATGGCTGCCTGAGAACAGTAGCATGCCAGGGGATGCCAACGGCCACTCATAGTGCACCTGCCCCTGCTTCTAACCTCTGATGTGCACTCATACCTTGCTTCTGAGATGCAACTAGCTGTGAGATATTGGACTCTTGAAATGCTTAAGCAATGGCTCTGCATCTGCATGCAGTCCATGCCGGTCATCCTGATGACTCCAGGCCACAGGTTGATCTTAGCAACGATGCTGGCGCAGGCTGTCAGGATGCAGGTCACCATCGAGCAGGAGGTGGCCAATGCCAAGGAGATGAAGAGCCTGTCCAGGATCCTGGTCAAGCTGCTGACGAGCCACAAGGACGCCTCCCCCTTCCACATCCAGACCATCATGCACCGCTCCGACCTGGACAAGCTCCGGGACGATGAGGTGCTGAAGGAGCGCCTGGCAGAGATCCTAGCAGAGGCTCGTGAGCGGCTCGATCTGGGTGCAGCTGCCCAGAAGTTGCTCCAGGTGCGCAATGCGGATTCCCTTCACTGCAGTGGGATATTTCTTGCCTTCCTGGCCATGCACATGGGTGTCCTTGAAATCCTCTATATGAGATGCCCTGAAATGGAGGCAGGAAGGACGGTTGGATGACACTTTAGTGCCTTCTCCTGAGGGCGGTGCCAGATGAGCTTGACTGGCGTGGCAGATCCTTATCGGGCAAGACAACCATGTTTACAAGACCTTTGGGCTGATGTTTGTCAGCACCTCCACAGGACATCAAGCATCTGGATGTCATGGAGCAGTGCCAGGAGATCCTCAGGAGAACCAAAGCCAACCCTGTCAACAACAATAACTGGAAGGTCATGGCTGCGAGGAAGCGGGGCAGGAAGGCCCTGATGACTGCGCAGGGCGCTGTCGAGCGCGAGTGGGATGTCGGCGAGTTGATACAAGTACGTTGCATCTCCTGTGACGATGCTTGAATGGAAAAACCTGCTCACACAAGATATCCTGCTGCAAGGTGTGATAGAGGTTGCAGAAACTCTGCACAGCTGCCATATAGTTTCATGTGCTGTACTGGCTTCCATTGCAAGATTTAGCAGGCCTGCAAGAGCTAGCAGGCTTAATGCCGTGCCCAGATGTAGAGTGGGGCCACTTCTGGGCAGGAGTCCGCCAAATTGAGCTGTGACTGTCTGTGAAGGTGGGGGTGGCGCTGCTGCACCATCTGCTAGAGACAGCCACTCTGAAGGTGCCTGTTCTGGACCGGCGTGAAGGGATGCCCCAGCCTGGCAGGATGCAGGTGCCCTTTTCACTTCTTTCTACGTATACAATATGTCTATGAAAAGCCATTCCTGCAGATTTTGGGCACGCCTGGGCTGCCTCAAGAGTGTCTAAGGAGGTGCTACATGTGGGGGAGTAACTTGCCATCTACAGGCCTCAGCATGATGATTCAGGATGGACATGTCGTGCCATGTAAGAATATGTGTGCACCTTTTGTCTCAGGATGTGATGTACACCGAAAGCAAGCACTGACATGTCAGGGCATCGCATGCAGGAGGAACGAGCCTTCTGGACTGAGCTTGTACGCGAGGGGTCAGACAACCCCTTCAGAAGGAAGTCCCCCAGGGTTGCCGGGCTGCTGAAGATGCACGAAGAGCTCGTGCGCCTTCTGGACGCCCAAAATGTGCGCCCAAATCCTCTCCTCTGGCCCCTCATTAGCAGGCGCTGCTCGCAAAGCTGCACCATGGGGAGTTCACAAGCGTGGCCAGTTTGAGAGCAACATATGTTCAACTCTGGCCCACTTCAAGGTTGCTTCTTTGTGCAGGACCATGACTGGAGCTTGCTCAAGATCCAGCCAATGGTGGTCCCCCCGCTGCCATGGAGGAGCATCGACTCGGGCGGCCTCCTCTTCACGCCGCAGAAGGTGATGAGGACGCGGACAGAGGCGCAGCTGCAGGCGCTGCAAGAAGCTGAAGCTGCCCTTCCCAATGGCATGCGCAAGGTACTGGCATGGTACTCCCTGTGCTGCAACACATACAGGTCCAGGAGAAAATACCACAATAAAAGGGACCTGTCTTGCTCGGGAAGGCTTATATCTGCTGTGCGGTTATGAGTCTTGGTCTCATGGCGACTCCTGTCAGGCACAGCCTTGAAAAGGATATCTTCCAACGAACCCATGTGGAAGACACTGATGCATGTCTAGGGCCCAAGCATTCAGTAAGGAGCGTGTGTTAGATTTTCAGAGCCCTCCTTGCTTGCATGCAGGTGTATGCAGCCCTGAACGCTATAGGGGAAGTGTCCTGGAGCATCAACACGCCCGTGTACGAGGCGCTGATGCACGCCTGGGAGCAGCGCATGCAGATAGGCAGCATGCCGCCCCAGGACGACCAGCCCCTGCGGAGCGTCCCCGCCAGCAGGATGTTTGCTGTGCAGTCCACCAGATGGCCTAAGGGCCAGATGATTGTTTCTGTGAGCTTCACCACACCCTTCAACACTAGACTACGTTCATCAGACATGCAGCACATCTCCTGTGCTCTTAATGTGCTCTTGAGGAATCCCTGTCGTGCTGTCAGAAAGGCTTGTGACACTGGTCAGGATGTTGCTTGTCAGGCTTAAGCCTCTAGTATGGAGAAAATGACAATTTCTGAAAGGGGCATTGGCTGTGTTCAGCACTGCACAACGGAGACGCCCTACGAGCGCAAGCGGAGAGTCAAGCACAATAAGCTCATCAGGAAGACCAATGCGGAGCACTACTCCCAGCGCTGTGACTTCCTGAACAGGATGAGGGTGAGGTTTCGTCCTTTCCCCCATCTATGTGCTCCCTGCCCATAGCCCTTAGTTTGCAAGGGGCTTGTGACTATTCTCAGATGCAGCATGCCTCCCAGCATCTGCAGGCGTCTGCCAGCTGCATATCTTGAGCAGAACCCTAAGGATGGTGTCTATCTGTCACAGATCCCTGTCACAGATCCCTGTCTAAGGAATAATACTGGCTGCAGGTGGCGGAGAACTACAAGGATGAGCCCATGATCTGGTTTCCCCACACCATTGACTTCCGGGGGCGCGCTTATCCCCTGCCCCCGCACCTGAACCACCTGGGCTCAGACACCTCCCGGGGAGTGCTGCAGTTTGCAGAGGGGCGCATGCTTGGCGAGCACGGCCTAGACTGGCTCTGTGTACAGGTGTGACCTCACCTTGCATCACAGGTTTATGCTTCTATAGATGCAGGATTTGCATTGCCATGTGAGCTGCAGATTCAGCATGCTCTGATTGGGAGCTGGAACACTCACACCCCTGCGCCTGCCTGAAGCACTCATTCCTCACACCAGTGGCAGCAGCCTTTCTCGCACCTGCAAAGTCTGCACTGTAACTGATTTCGCGTCTGATGTGTGCCTGCTCTACAGCGGCAAGATTCCATGAAGAGCTACTGCCATTGTCTGACTGAATGGCTGTTGTGATTGCCATGCATGCCTGCAGGTGGCCAATTCCTGGGGGCAGACCGTGGACAAGCGCTCCTTCGAGGACCGCAAGGCCTTTGTGCAGGAGAACCTGGAGCTTGTCCTGGACTCTGCCGAGAGGCCCTTCGACGGCCACAGGTCCTCCTCACTGCCTTCCTTGAACGTACCTGAAGAATCTCATGGGAATGCCTGTCCCTTACTGAAGCTCCTCACACTAGAGGTGACACTCCATTCATGACCATCAGGGATACCTTGAATACTGCCAAAATCACATGACCTGACGCAATCCTCTGTAGCTCAAGGGCTCATCCTTCTCATAAAATTCTAACAAGGTCTTCTGATCAGAGTTACTGCTGCAGGTGGTGGCAGCAAGCAGAAAAGCCCTGGGAAATACTGGCAGCCTGCCGGGAGGTGCGGGACGCACTGGCCACAGGGAACCCCGCGGAGTTTGTCTCCCGGCTGCCGGTGCAGATAGACGGCTCCTGCAACGGGCTGCAGCACTACGCTGCGCTGGGCAGGGACCTTGAAGGCGGCCGCTCTGTGAACCTGCTCCCCTGCGACAAACCTCAGGTGAGGCACTGGTGCTCAGCCATTTGAGGTACTGTGCCTGTCAGGCTATATTGTCAAGCAAGTCAAAGGCTCTGAGGTGCTCAGTCTACAAGAGCATCCTCCCAAACTTGCTATTGACAGGCTGGGAGGATGCTACTTAAGGGTACAAAGTCAGCTGACTGCACTGCTGACATATACGCAAAGAAGGAACAATGTGAAGGGGCGTCACATCATGCAGCCCGCCAAACAATGAGGGGCCATGGTCATAACTCTGCATTTGCAAGAACAGGCTGCTGGACTGACTCTTATGACATGATGGCCCTGAGCCGCTGTGTCTCTTGCAGGATGTGTACACTGGGGTGGCTGAGGAGGTGCAGAAGATAGCAGAGGCGGATGCGCAGGAGGGCGTGCTGGCGGCACAGGCCTTGTTAGGCAACATCACCAGGAAGCTGGTGAAGCAGACGGTCATGACCAGCGTGTATGGCGTGACCAGTATAGGCGCCCGGGAGCAGATCCAGGTAGCCCCTGCTGAGACCCAAAGCACTGATGGTTGCCATGCAGTGCTCTGCAGATGTATCAGCACAGAAGATCACAATCGCAAAGGTCTCAACGGCGCTGCTGAAGGTATCCCGTTGTAAGTATCCTCAGTCCCACTTTTCTAGCTGAAAGTAGCAGACCATGACAGTGCCGGTATGTCATTGCAGGCAAGGCTGAAGGACAGGGGTTGGGATGTCACTGATGACCTGACCTTCAAAGTGTCATCTTACGCTGCTCAGGTGATCCACTACAGAAGGGAATCACATGCATGTATTGCCCAACATTGCTCTCCTGAACACCGTGCACATTTTCTGAGCAATTAGCATGCTGCAAGCTGGTACAGAATGCGCATGTATCCTCCTTGCACACTGTTTATGGTTGTAGGTTTTGTCTGCATTCCAGTGCTCATGTACTGCCTTCAAGTCCGACAGGGTCCTGAAAGGGACAATCTCTGCGCCCAATCTCTGCGGCATCACCTCGAGTCTCTGAAAGGCTGGAGGGTGTGTCTGTTGCAGGCAGTGCTGCGGGGGCTCTCCGTCAAGTTCAGCCAAGCCACGGAGATGATGAGATGGCTCAAGGAGGCGGCCAATACCTCGACCAAGAGTACAGAGCGGCCTGTCTCCTGGACAACCCCCTTGGGCCTGCGCTGCGTGCAGCCATACCTGATCAATGTGCGCCCAGACCCATCACAGTGTCCATGTTGCCTGCCACTCCACCCAACATGTCCACTTTTCTGGTCTATCAGCTTGATGTGCAGGCTGCATGCTGAGCATTTCTCATGCCTTGTACATCCTCATCTCATGCCTTGATGCTGGGAGCAGCAGAAGTATTGCATCTTTGCCTTGGTAGCAGATTGGAGCTCATTCTCATTCAGTGATGCTGCATGCAGGACGAGCGGTCCATCTTCACGGTGCTACAGAAGGTGCGGGTAAGCAAGGGCACGAGCCGCTACCCCAACGGGCCCAAGCAGGGCAGTGCGTTCCCTCCCAACTACATCCACTCCCTGGATTCCACCCACATGATGATGACCGCCCTCAAATGCAAAGAAGCAGGTGGGCAATTCTGTCATCCTGCATCACCAAAAACCTTGAAGACTGTGCTACCTCATGACCAAACTTACTCTCTACTGCCGAAAACTATACATTGCGCAAATTTTTGCTGCTGCTGTCAAGGAAGCTGTGACTAGTGCACGATAGAGACCACAGTAAGCCTGCTCAGTGTGCTTATCACCTGTGCAGGCATTGCGTTTGCTGGCGTGCATGACTCATTCTGGACGCACGCTGCGGACGTCCCTGTTCTGGCGCGCCTCCTGCGGGAAGCCTTCGTGGAGCTGCACTCGCAGCCGCTGCTGCAGCACCTGAAGGCTGAGCTTGATGAGCGCATGCAACACCCAGAGGCCACCGGCCGGGGCAAGGACGCTGTTCCTGACCCACCCGAGTTGGGCACCCTAGACCTCAACAAGGTCCTGGAGGCCGACTACTTCTTTAACTGATAGCTCGCAAATGCGAGGCCTGTGCATTAGCTGTAGCTGCTGTATATGTCTGATGCTGTAGGCTAGGTCCAGCAGACAGGGCTGAGAAACGCATGCAGCAAACATCATAGTCAGAGAGCGGAAGGATTCCCCTCATGAGTTAGGCAGGGTAGTCACTGACCTGTCAAAATACCAGGGTCCCATTTTGGGAGAATGTATCGTGCTGCGTCCCATGTGTTCCTGCTCAGAGTGTACGTCCAGAACGATATGAAGGACTGTTTCACAGAAGTATGAGAGATTGTACCAGGCACATGTCTATAATGAGCCCTTTTGTGATCGCAGCTGATGCACCTTGTGATTGAGCAGCTCTCGCAGTTCCAGCAAGAACTCAGCAGTAGCATGAAAAGGCATGAGGTGCGTGTGGCCAGCCGGCAAGCAGCTCTCGCGTAGCATGTCACTCAGATATAAGAGGTGGTAAGAGAATAAAGCACAGGCAGATGCTGGCATGCCACTTTGGTGAGAGATTCTGTAATGCATTGTGGACCCTCCAAGACTGAGCCACCGTATGGACTTGGCAACTGGAAGCAAATCTCGCTCACAAAACATAAGTGCGCGCTGCAATTGCCATGAAGTCACATTGGCCACCGGTCATGTGTAAGCAGAATCTCATGGAGACTGGCATGCCAGCGCTTGGCCCTTGGTCACTTCTGACTCCTCAAAGTCAGTCACAGCTTCCCAATGCTCACAGCAGTCTACACTCCTTAGACACAGCCCTCTGAGAAGGAATGCCTCTGATACACATAGTCTTACAACAGCAGACAAATCCCGGCTGCATCAAGCTGCCACTTTAGGGAGAAGCAGTGCAGGGTGTGCAGCTATCCTTGCCAAGGCTTCTCCCGCCAATGCCTCCACCTGCACGACAGATAATGACCATCAGGCTTGAGGATCCTTCACCTCACCGGCGACATATCATGCCACCTACAGCTAAGTGAATGCAGGGACCTTTCCTGAGGTGCTTGTGCAAAGAATTGCTGCAAGCAGAGCACTAAGGGCTGCCTTGTTTGCAGCTCACTGCATGCCTTTCTTGCGGGCCCAGAGCTGCAGCATGCACAGTCTACCAGCTATCTGCAGATGATTCGTGTCTTGCAGCCTGGGGCATACCTTCAGGTCTACCATGTTATCTGCCCTAGTGGGCCCTGCAGAGAGGATTGCCAGGCGCCCGTTGCCTGCTTTGGCTGCCTTGGCCAGTCTGAAGGCACTGTATACCATTAGAGAGGACCCAACCACCAGCATGGTATCACACTCCTGTGCCAGGTCGAAAACTCTGCACAGAAGTTTACCTTACTATCCATGGGCAGCACAGATGCACTGTGACTTCCTTGCCTGTGAAGATCTTACACCTGGCGGGTGCAGCAGAAGTGACAGACGTATGGACACAGATGAGCGTTGCTTCTAGGTACTCTATACAAGGAAGGATTCTGCCCATAGAGCAATGCAGAGCTACTGTAGCATGCTTAATAGGCCAAATCCACCTTTTGCTGCGAGCGGGAGGCACCCCATCCCCAAAGAAGACCACGTCTGGCTTCAGAATGCCTCCGCAATTGGGACACGGCGGAACAATGAAGCCCTTCCCTGCACAGTGCAGATTGCTGTATAAGATGTGGCCTCAAAGACTGGCACGCAGCGCACATTCCCAGATTGTACCGAGCCAGAAGTGGTCAGTGCAGGTGTGGCAGCAAGGCTTAATGTGTTTACCAGCATCCTGCAGCTCAACATCCCCATCCGGGCGCCTCACAGGAACTTCCACATCGCCATCGGGCCTGCGCTTGAAGAGGTGCGCCTGCATGAGAACAAGAACTCGTTCAGCCACAAAGTCCCTGCCAGGATCTTTCTGCAGCCTTGCTTGCCCATCCCAAGACGTCTACATGACCGCCTTCACAGCAAATAACCACAGCTACAGATTTTGGCTTCCTGCTAGGCACATTTGGTTGTGCCAGCCATTCTCAACGCAATTGGCGCCAGTGAGCGCTGTCCAATGTACAGCCAGCAACAAGAGAGCTGGAAAGTGTCTGTTGAGTGAAGGCGTCCATACCTGCCGTATCTCCTCTTCAGAGGCGCCCACACGGAGGGAACGCTGCCGCGCCGCCTCTGCGTCATGCCCGGCAGCCACCAGGCGCTTCACATGCTCGGCCGCTTCGGGGTTCAGCTCTGCCAAGAGATCCTGGAAGGGCTGCCGCGGTGATGTGTTGCCGCATCCCATGCAGACCACCCTGCACAGGGCAGGCTGCATGCTCACTGCACCTGGTGACCGCTGATACACCCACTGCAAAGCACCTTGCCATCACCAGCAAAAACCTCTCTAAGGGAGGTGCATCTCTTCGAGACGTTGTTTGCAGCCGCTATGTTTGCTTGCATGCATGGTTGAGAATACAAGGCACCTGTGGGTGGTGCCATGGAGCTCAATGACATCTGTGGCCCCAGCCTTCTGGTGCAGGCGGTCCACGTTCTGGGTAATCAGAGCATCCACCCATCCTCGCTGTTGCAGCCTCGCCAGGCCCTCATGCGCTGCGTTAGGATGAATGTCGCTGAACTCATGCCACCCTGCGCAGCAGCGCCACTCAGGATGATAGACTGATCAAGGCAAGGTCAGCTGCCAGGAGCTTCATAAAGCTGCATGGCGATGCCACCCATCATGCTGCTGATGCAGAGATGGCTATGACATGCAGAGAAGGACGCTCAAAGCAAGATGGCTGAGACGGCGCAAGACAGGGGCTATATTGCCATAAGGTCTATGAGAAGGCAGGTCAACTGTACCTGCAAAGCTGCGCGCCCAGTAGCGCTTCTGCGCTTGCGGCGACGCCATAAACTGCAGCAGCATGCATTTGGGTCATAATGGTTCATAGTCGTCCATGGTTGTCAAACAACCGATCACAGCAGCTTCTACATTTCCTGCTGCTGCTGGCAAGCCTTCGGTGCATGTAAACACTGGAGAGCGATGTGCAGAAGGCAGGCCAACAGGTGCCAGACCCAGAGGGTGATGAGTGAAGCACAAGTTGCAGCATGCTGGGAGGCCCACCTGCTGGTGAGTTATGGGCTTGAAGCCTGTGGAGTATGCTCCCTGGGGTCCTCTGTAGTCTGGCACAGAAGACTCTGTGCTGCATCCTGCCCCAGTCAGTACCACCAGCTGCCTGCACAACAGGACGCTGAGCTTTTCACTAAGGAGTTTGCTCTGGAGGGCCTGCAGCAAAGCTTGCGCTGCAACACGCTGGCCTCTATACTATCACCTACCAGGCGGTCATGCATCTGCCCTTATGGCCCACCCAATGCCAGGTATGATCTGTGGCAATGCTCATCACCCTGCTTTAGCCTCAGGTGTCCTTTCCTGAGCGTGCACATTGGCAATCCAGACAGGCAGCTCTGCCATTGTCAAGTGGTACAGCGGACTAACACACTTGAGCAAGCTCTGAACTTAGGGGCCGGCTCTGTACAATAATTGTGTCCCAAATGGCTGTGCAAGTCGAAGCCGTAAATTGCCTGCTGTCTGCTATGAGGTCGACAAGCTGCTGCAATTGCGCCTCTGCAATAGGGGGCAGGATGGGCGCTGTTGCTGGCAGCGTGGCTGGCCTGGGCTGCCTCTGCTGCTGGGAGGCATGCTCCTGCTTCCCAGGCAGCGTCCCTGCTATAAGTGAGCCGTCCCTGCCAATGCGGTCCTGCATATGCCAATATTAAGGCTTCTCTCACCAGCTGGAGCAGCGGCATGCTGCAGAAGGCCAGCCTCATGATGGCATCACACGAGCAGATTCTTCTACCTCAATGACGAGAACATATACAGGCTTTGGTTTGCGAGCCACCGCCTCACCTGTGAGAACTCCACTCTCCTGAGGTCCCCATCATTGCTCGTCTGCACGTCCGCTGCTGGGCTGCTTGCGTGGGTAAAAGGGGTGCTTGTATACCTCGCATGACCCGGACTAGCTTTCTGTCTCAGCAAGAGTCGGCATAGCGGCCTGAGGCCACCGTTGTGCATGCAAAGCTGGACGGAATGCTCTATCTCTGCACCAATCACTGTGTCGAAATCTCGGTGAACAGCCAATGTAGATTGATAGAATACTTAGGTTCAGCTGACGTTAGCTGAAGTGCAGTGTATAAGACTCTTCAATGGCAATGCTCTCGGTACAAAAGCAGATGCGATCAGCTCGGGATGGCTTGAGAAACGCAACGAAGGCTAGTACGACTTCCTTATTAGGCCTTTTGCGAAGTATGACCCCCAATCTATGAGTATATGGATGTCGGAGCTTGGCCTTTTTGCTGCTGACGACTGAAATGACGTGGTAACAAACCTTGGATCATCTCGAGAGTAAACCTAAATGGGACGACTATATCAGACTAGAATTGTTGCGAGTTGGCACACCAAGTGACAATTCCTCCCCTCTCGTTGTAGACAGAGCATTGTCGAGCAAGCCAGCACACAAATGAGGCACCACCTGTGGCACTGGCAAGTATGAGCACACTCAGCTGAAAGGTCTGTCTACAGCCCTAACCGCCTTAACAACTCCCAGGATGGCTGCATCACTCATCATACGCATGCCATCGCCATTTGACGGGCAGCGTGCGGTGCTTGATATGTGACAAAGCACTGTGCAGGAGCAGACCGTGGTGAGCAGGCGAGATGTACGACTTCTGCTTGACCTTTCCATATGCCGCCCTGCTGGCTCTGGGCGGCGTGATCGGTTTCCTGACCAAGGGGTCCCTTCCGAGCCTGATGGGAGGCCTTGGCTCAGCTCTCATCCTAGCCATTGCTGGGCAGAGGAGCATCAGCTACTATCATCAGGCAAGAAGCGACAGATTCATGCACTGAGACAAAGAGTAGAGCAGCTTCACCTGTTGTGAGCTGTAGCCGAGTCTGCACTGCATACACTGTCTTGTCCATCCCTTGATGCTCCTTTCAGGCAAGGAGGCACTTGTAAGCATACTGACCGGCTCTGACAGGAGTTTGGTGCATGTGCAGGGGAAGCTGTGCAAGCCTGCAACAGCAGTGTCTTTGGCAGTTGCTCTTCTGCTCACAGGCATGATGTACAAGCGATATCAGTCAACCGGGAAGATGATGCCGGCGGGCATAGTGGCCATACTGAGTGCAGCAATGAGCATATTCTATGTGTGGAACATCATTGCAGTCAAGCCCCCTGCCGCCCAGCACGCCAGCTGATGGAGGACTGAAACGTGACTACAACAGCGTTGACCCTGTGGAAACCCTCAGAATTGCAGAGACTCGTACGCAGAGCAATTGCAAATCGATCTTACACAGATGTCTTAGCCACGCCCATCGAGGTTGCATCTCCAGCATTGTTCCCTCCCAGCTTTTGCACCTCAGAATGTGGAGAGACTGTGTGAGCATAGCACGTTCCAAGCCGGCTCATGATCACACTGGCTTCTGTAAGCTTCCTGAGGCTGTGAAAGCAGCATCCCACTTCTCCCTTCACATCGCATGCATGCTGGGGCACAGCCTGGTGCTGTGCATCCAGACCCTCCTGTGGCAAGGTCTGCGTATGCGCTTCAACGGCTGAGAGCTGTGGAGACCTCTACTCGTCGTCGTCATTCTCGTGGTGCAGGGGCACCTTGTGCAGCCTGGAAGGCTTCTGGAAGAGGTGTGCTACGGGGCGCGCCTCCAGGCGGCCGTGGTTTGACAGCAGCTGCACATGCAAATGGAATGAGTCAGCCCTGACACCCAGATGGACACAGGGGGACTAATCCACCTGTTGCAACAAAACAATGCCCCGCCAAAACATCACAGAACGCATGCTGCCAATGCCAATACTGCCCTTAGTGCACAGCAGGCTGCAGCAGGGGCTGCTTTCAGAAGGCTAGTACTCTGGCTACTGTCGACAAGTAGGAAAGCATCCTCTGATGGCCGCACACTGTACCCAACCACTGCAGGGCATGCAAGACATCGGCTAACGAGAGGTGCCCCCACCTTGGCGTTGACACCATCGTTGATGAGGCGACCCTCCTTCTTCCACTGTGCATAGTCCTGGCGGGGGAATGCTGTGAAGCCCCTGCAGCATCAGACAACCACTGAGACCGATGTAAATCTATGACAGATCTCTGTTCCCTCGCACAGAAGATCATGAGAATATGCAGAAACACTCTCATACGAACTTCCTAACTATCTCCTTTATGTCAAGCGCTGCAGGCAAGGCTGACTGGTTGAGAATGGTTCTGAAAGGGTAGCTCACCAGTTACGGCTGACCACGATCTTCTGGCGTCCAGCAAACTTGAACTTAGCTCGCCTGAGCGCCTCTTGCGACTGCAGGGGACAACACAGGGTCATAAGCTGACTTGACCTTACATGTGTGCCCAGGACATTGGCCATTTGCACCATGGCTCATGGCAGGTCCTAAAGCACTGATAGACTGTGCCTGCAGCAGACAGTTGAAAGAAGCGCAGTCCAAACAATCTCTCTGAGTGGTGCCTGGGGCTTGATGAGGCGCACATGAATGGCAAGGCAATGGCATACCTGTGGAGAGTGAACATCCTTGCAGCGGATGGACAGCAGGATCTGGCCAATAGCTACACGCGCACAGGTGCCCTGTGGCTTTCCGAAGGCGCCACGCATTCCAGTCTGCACGGCACGCATTGCACTTAGAACATCTCATCTTCCCCAGACTCCTCTATTCTCATAGAGGAACTTCCTTATTGCAGCTGACACGAGTCTGCGGCCTTCTTACGCTTTGGTGACCAGCTTTCTATCACATCAGACTTCCCATTTTGCACCTTTTGTAGGGGCAAGGGTGACATACAGGTGACAGGGCCTGAAGCATATGCGGTGTGAAGTGCTCACCTGAAGCCTATCAGCTCCAGCGCAGGAAAGCATCTTGTTGATGCGGAGAACGTGGAAGGGGTGCACGCGCACGCGCAGGTGGAAGGTGTCCTTGCCCGCATTCTTGGTCATATACTTGTTGGCGGCAATGCGGGCCGCCTCCAGAGCCTCACTGGTGATCTGCTCCTTCTCCCAACTACGCAGCAGGGACAAACAACGCTCAGACTGCCTGTGATGCCTGCTGAGCCGCTGCGCTGACAGCAACAACTCCCTGCTGCTGTCTGTAATGCATAGCCTGCAGACTGGCTGGATCCAGAGGAATGTCATGATGCCTGCAGATGATTGAGTTGAAAAGCACAGCAGCTCATAATAATCAGTTACCGGCCGCGGATTTGTTCAGCGTCTTCGTGCTTGCTTCAACTTATGTAATACTGCAGTGCAGCTCCTGGCATCTTCCACTTAGCTCTCGATGGCCGCAGCAGGCCTCAGGATGCGCTGCTTGCACTGTTCGCTGCTGGAATCAACCTTACGTTGGGCTTATGCTCACCTCACAAGGTGTACACAGAACGGGAACGAGTCCACTGCTGCCCTCTTAGCGCCCACATCATAGATACGGATCTTGGGGTCTGGCACACCACGGCAGTACCGTGACTTGGGGTACGGCTTGTTCTTAATCTGCCGGTAGCACCTGGCTGGCCCTGCAAGCATAACATCCCACCTCTTACACCCATGCACAGCTGCCTCACGTCATGCTGAAACGAGCACGTCAGAGCTTAATAGCACAAGAGCGCAATATAGAAGGGCAGGTCAAGTAACTCACGGCGACCCATGATGACGGATTTACTATCACACAGTTGTGCCCAGTGCAAGAGCGGGCGGCTAGCAAAAGCAATTTGCCTGTCCACGCCGTCTGCGGCGATACTGCCATACAATAATGACTCAGCGGTTACGGCATTACCATAGAGGCCAGCGCCCATGTAGATGTCTCGTCAAGACACACAGCCGCATGTGCAACACGTTTACGAATGGAAATACAGTACCCGAATGCCTTTCTGTGGGTAGCGCCGGCAGCCAATCTTGGAGACGGACCCCCGGCTCTAGTCAAGTGATCTGCAGATGATGGTGGGCAGTACAGGAGTCCTGCGATCGGTGTAATGAGGACCGACTCACAAAATGATCTCAGGGCTCCCTCAGTGAGTGTCTTCCCTCCCATAGGCTGTAATGGAGCATGTGCTAGTCAGGACATTATATACCTTGGACCTGTAGCAGAATGTGATAGACCCTTCAGAGTCGACCCACGTACTACTGTGCAGACATGTAATCAGCCTCCTGCTCGGTGCGGGTGCTGGTGGAGCTCTCACATATCTCATCACCCGAAGTGCGTCCCTGTGCATGGCCCCACATGTGCATGCTGCGCCAGAGTGCCCTTCAGATCTCCAGGCCCTAACTCATATGTAAGCCACATGAGCCACCACCTCAACCATGGGCAGATGCTGCATGCAAAAAGAGTCCCGTCGTGCTGCGTTCAGGGCAGCAGGAAGACCTTCAGCCGGAGGAGGTGCACCATGCTCTGAAGTACGGGGCGCCCAGCACGGAGCACCTGCGCTTCTCCAAGAACTTTGTGGTCAGCTATGACAGCCGCCTGCGCAACCCACGATGGGTCATGGAGCACATAACCAGGAAGCAGACCAAAGGCGAAGGCAACAGGCAAGCACTATGCCCCTCACCCATACATTTGCGCGCATTGACTAGCACGAAGGGAATCAGTCCAATTGCTGAATGTGTGCCATAACAGCCTGATGCCCCATGGCTTTTTGAGGGCATTGCGGATCCGGGTGAAGCACTCGTTGTCACAACGTCCAAGCATTCTGGGAGTCCCTGCAGGACGGAATGAAGAAGTGCACAGCACTGACATGAGCCAGACTGTGCTGCTGTGCAGGAAGAATGTGGAGTTCTATGAGGACAAGGGCTTGGACGTGCGCTTCAGGAGCCGCTTGGCAGACTTCAGAGACTCGGGCTATGACCGCGGCCACATGGTGACACCTCCCTGCCACCAGTGCACCCCATGCCGTGCATTTCCTGAAGCCCAGAGAACACCTGTGCTCACCGTGAGTGACTATGCTCACATGAACAATGACTCCCAATGTACAGGCTGTACTCATTGTGAAGATAACCGATTGTGAGTCAGCATTGCTTTGATGCAGGCGCCAGCAGCCAACCACAAGGAGACAGCAGGCACAATGCTGGAGACCTTTGGCCTCAGCAACATCTCTCCGCAAGTTGGCAAGGGCTTCAACAGGTCTGCTGCTCATGGCTGCCTGTGTCCATGGAACCCAATCACTCATAGGAGGATGACATGTGCTCTTGCCTCAATGCATTTCCTCAAGTGGATCTCAGCCAAAGGTCCACCTTCCGGCCCTCTTGGGAAATCTTTTGCACAGACCAAAAACCGTGATGATTGATTTGGAGCCGCCTCGTAATTCCGGCGGAGAAACAATGTGAATTCCAAGTTGGCGGACACTGCAGGGACTACTGGGCGCGCTTTGAGCGCTTTGTCAATCTGCTGACGCGCACCTGCGAGGATGTCTACGTTGTGACAGGTCCCCTGTACCTGCCTACTGAGACGCCTGTGGGATACAGGATGAGCCATCCCATGATAGGTGCGCTTCCTGAGATCTTTGAAGGACGCACCCTTTCAGGGAGAACATGAGAGATGCAAGACACATGCTTGATCATTGGCAGAGGCACAGTCTTCATGATTGCAAGCATACTGCATAATCACCATGATCAGTGCATACTGGCTCTTAGATGCTGAGGCTGCATCAGTGCATACGTGCACAGTCTGATGGACCCCAGGGCCATTGCCTGAGAAGACTTTGAGCACCAGGTCTGCGCAAGTCATGTCGGGGCATGGAGGCGCCGGGAAGGCTTGCGCATGCCCTTTCATGCGACCTGATGAGACATATGCGGGTCCATGCAGGGACACCGCCACGGCTGGTGGCTGTGCCAACCCACTTCTTCAAGGTGGTGCTGGCAGAGCGGGGCGCTGCGCCTGGCAATGAAGGTGAACAGGACGCAGTGGTGGGCGCATTCGTGCTTCCCAATGCCCCGGTACAGCCCGATGCACCCCTGACAGCATTCTCAGTCCCAGTGGAGTCCTTAGAGGAAGCTGCAGGTGAGAACATAGCTCAGTTGCTTTGGGAGACCCAAAAGGCCCTTGTATGTAATGTGAAGTAGGCTGCTTGTGAACCCAGACAGGCTTCGATGGAAGATAGCCATGTGAGCAAAGCTCTCCTGCACATACAGGTCTGGAGTTCTTCCCGGGGTTTCTCAATGCTGATAGGAGGGCGATCGTGGATAGAGCTGCCTTGGAATATGCGCGCCTGGGCAGGTATGTCCATCCCGAGAGATTCTTGTTTGTGCGCCAGGCCGTACCCTCCACAACCTATCACTTCAGCATATGATTCCTGATAGATTCCTTCAATGCATGGTAGGGTGTGATGCTGACTATATGTGGATGTGCAGGCAACAGATGAAGGTGAAAGCACTAACTGTACAAGCTGCAGAGCTCCTGTTGGAGAAGCCGCCGCAAGCACCGCTCCTGCTGCAGGATGCTGACAGCCTGGCAGCTGCAAGCAGCAGCGTAGACGTGTCAGCAGCCATAGATGCTAGAGCGCAGTACACAGCAGCAGCGCCCATTACACATGCAGGTGCGTTGCTTGTCAACACCTTCTCAGCTGCCCTGTCAGGCGCATATAGGCTCCCAATCACTCAGCTCAAGTGCATGCGAACATGTGCGAGGTTACTGGATAATCTGCAGACTGCAAGCAGTTCAGTGCTGGGGGTGATTGTGCACTGTAGGCAAATCTGCAGCGATGGAAGATGATGAGGCTTCCTCTCTAGAGGCACCTGCAGACTCAGCGCCATCTAGTGAAGCAGAGGCAGCGGCATCTGGCAATGGGAAAAAGCCCAGGCGCAGAAGAGCAAAGCCGAAAGCAGAAGAGGCAAGCAGCACGATACAGACAATCACGAGCAAGGACAAGCTCATGCACATCTGTGACTTCACAGCCTGCAGGCTGCCTGCTGAGGATTGTTATGTGCATAGCAAGGCCCCCCGAACCTGAAACTCATGCTCGTGTGGGTTTCTGGATGAAAGTTGCAGTAAAGCTGAGATTGGGTTGGCATGTAAGTGGTCTATGAAAACGTTTCTGCAAGTTGCTTCACATGCTGAGGCTACATGGCAAGCTATGGGTACATCAGTGCTCACAGCATGGGCTGCATCACAATTGCCTCGAGCAGTGCAGCAGCTTCTGATGGCGTCTGCCAGGTGCATACTGTTGCTGCTATGGCATCCTTCTGTCCATATGTGCTTCTGCAGTATTGTAGCCCCCACTGTGACACTGCTTTCAGTTGCCGTTCTCTCCTCGCTGAACTCAAGCTGCTGTTTGTATCAGAGCCTCCTGGCTGACTAGATGAGTCCTCAACTTGGCACGCCGCTCCTGCCTCCACCTCTTTGACAGGCCTACACAAGACATTTTCCCTGTCACTGCTACTGCATTTATCTGCCTCCTTGGGCACATGTGCTGGCTGCTCATGGTGGACCATACCGTCCAAGGCCAGCCATATGCGTTTTGTATGCACGCAATCCCAGAGCCCAGCTGTTTTGCCAGAAAGGGCTATGAGGCCGTCTGCGCTTCATTGATCAGGGATTGTGATACTGCAATACCACATGGTGGGAAAGGCAATGACCTGGCAGTAGCTGGCAGGGAAGCCGCAGCTGCGGATGCAGAGTAAAAGCAGTTCGCCATATGTGCGCCGGCCATCTGGGCCTTCCTGAATAGGGGACATTGTTTTCCTGCACATCACAGGATAGTCAGTCAGTATGTACCAAAGAAAATACAATTCAGATGACAATGCAATTCATCAGGAACATGACAGGCCCTTACTTGCATTCATGTCTCAATCAGTAAATCGTGAGAGATAAGCTGTCCAAGGAAAGTCGCAGGTGTACCTGTAGGATAACACTCCCTGACAACAGCGTAGTCACTGGCCCCGAGCCTTGTGCAGGGGCAGAAGTCCCCAGAGCCATCCCCTAGGTACACGATGCGGTCATAGTGTGCTCCCGCCAAAAGGCTGTCCAGGACCTGGACTGCACGCACTTACTGCTTTCACAGTGCAGCAAGTACTTGTAGCTATGTATAAACGCAATACTTCTTGTGTGCAGAAGCTTGTTCAACCGCCATGCAAGATGATCAGGTGCCTCAGATGCAGGTTATTGGGCCGTTGGTCACAGCCCAACCCGGGATGCTGCTGTCCCAGAGTACAGCAGCATGACTGTCTTACAGAGCTCAGGGGCTTACAGACATCTGCAGTGGCTTGCCTGTCCTTTACAGAGATTTGGCGGACAGTTCGGGCAGCCATGAGGGCTGCTGCTGGTGTAATGAGGGCGCACTCGCAGCGCACCATCCTCCCATGTGGCTGTGTTCGAGTAGACCTGCATGTGGAAGGCGCTTCTTTGACAGATAGTTGTAGTGCTGATTGCTGGCTGTAAGTGAAGGAGTGAATGGATCCCGAGAAAGACTACAATGCAGTAGTATGAGCCTTGAGGATGGACTCGCATGCGAGCACGTCATACAAGGGCATTGGTCTTGCAGCGTACCTTCTGGATGTGCTGAGCGAGCTGGTGGTGCTCAAGGATCTCAGAGATGAAGACAGTGTTGGCATCGCTGAGTATGATCAGGGTGCACCCTGGCACAGCTGCCAGTCTCCTCACAGCCTGTCACAGATGCACACCCACACGGCTCATTCTGTGCTTGAGCATCTGCATGCGCACCCTTGCCTTCAAGCAGGGCTGCAGCCACATACTACAAGAGTGTTACAGTGCACATTCGGCACCAACTGAAGTGCCCTCAGGGTGGCACCCAATTTGAAGTATCCACTTCACTGCCTTTTTCACACTGCAAGGGGGCAGAAAAGCGCCACACCTGTATCATATCTGCATGGAAGGGTGTGGAACGGATGGCTTTCAACACATCCTTCTGAGTAGCTTTCACCTCAGTGTGGGCAGCATGCAAAGTAGAGTCCATGAGCTGCGTCCATGGTAGCCCTGCATGGATAGACAGGACATCAGGCATCACCCTAATGTCATCAAAGATGCCTTGGCTGAGGTTCTTGGGGCCACATGCATGCCTTGAGAGAGAAGCCGCTGAAAGATGTGAGAAGCCCCAAGCTGATCCAAGACCCAGGTATCGCTGTTTTCCTCCACCAGGCTCCAGTCAAAATCCAGCACCACCAGGTTTTCCCTGGGCATCCTGCTGATATGAGCGGTGCTATGTGAGTTCGGACCTGTGAGACGATATCAGGCAACCGTTGCATGTAGAACGGAAAGACAGGGATAGAATGAGTCTGCAGTCCTATCAATTGTGCGTATTACTCCCACCCTCCTTGCACATCTTGCCCAGGAGCCCAGAATCTGCCCAATCGACCATCGCCACCTTGGAGGTGAGCGCACTGAGCCTCACAGGGCAGGAGTGGCTTATCAGTATAAGAACCAAGCTAGAGTTGCGTCTTGCAGCTATAGCCGCTGGGGCTTGCAGTTTGGTCATCCTTGCAGTCAGGCCCATGAGCCCTCTGTGATCTCACCAGAATCTCGTGCCAGCCATGACATAGATGCATAGACGTTCCTTCAATATCACTGGAAAGGGGCCGTTCTTGCGAGTCATAATCCGGTTTACCAACAACATTGGCATTCCCACGTCTTGATAGTCCGAGAATGGGCTAGCAGCAAATAATGTGATGGAGAAGAATGTCTCCCGTAGCAGCGCCAATACTATGTTTCAACGCCTCGGAGATTGTCGCATGTGTGGGCAGATCTGTATGCCTGGGGCCTTTCCCCTCAGGCCATATGTGTATCTCACACAGAGGACACACAGGCTGAAGGCCACCATATCACATGCAAAGGGCAGTGGAGCAATGCAGAAGGTACACACATGGCAGCCACACCTATTTTATCCTTCCAGTGTTTTGTGTTGTGCTATCATGGAGTTGGGGTTGCATGTCAGTCTGGTCCCGCTTCTGTATGCTGCATAGCAATTCTGGGT
The DNA here is from genome assembly GCA_000812005.1 of Coccomyxa sp. LA000219. Lineage (NCBI taxonomy): Eukaryota > Viridiplantae > Chlorophyta > Trebouxiophyceae > Coccomyxaceae > Coccomyxa > Coccomyxa sp. LA000219. The sequence continues at coordinate 2,505,211 of KN714658.1, forward strand.
GGTTGACAGGTATTCCCCTTGGCTATGCAGGAAGAGTATCTGATGATGGGGCTGCCAGAATTTGTGGCAGAGTCTCTGAGCAAGCCCAGAGCGCCGCGCTCAGCGCTCGCAAGAGACTTTGCTCTGGCGTTCCTCAAGCAGGACAAAGAATTGCTGCTGAGAACCGCAGAGCTGAACGCGCTGTCAGCGGAGATGCGCTCTCTGACAATGCGGTATCTGAGCACCACGAGGAAGCTGTGCATCAGAGGAGTTATTGGTGCGCCCTTTGCTGTTTGTCATCCTCTACATCCCACAATGAAACAGCGACAGTGCTAGCCATGTATCTCAAATCCCTGTCAGGGACCTGCTCAAAGCTGTGAATCTATGGTACATTATGGTGCTTCTGTTATTGCTGTCAGCAATCAGACTGGGCGCAAATCAGAACAAAGGGCTTGTGCATGCAGAGTATGCAGAGGAGAGCGTGGTGCTTCCGCACAGCACAAGCAGCAATGGCGCAGCGGCCATCCCCCCGCGGCAGCACAAGTGGCAGCACATTCTGCGGGAGCGACCGCGCCTTGCAGAGAGCATTCAGGCTGCCACTGGATGGAGAGTGGAGTGGATCCCAAACAGGTGCGGACGCCTTCGCTCATGTAGCCAGGCTGGTGTGCATCTTGCTTAGCTGCACACCAAGTCATCAGGATCATCATTTAGACCTCTAGAGAAATCTGAGGAAACGGATGAGAGTAGCCAGATCTACAGACGCATATGCTTCAAGACAAACAATGGCGTGCGTACTGAGTTCTGCCTGGTGGTGCAGGATAGACTACATCCACATGTTGCTGTGCGAGCATGAGCACCCGGGAGTGTTGGAGGGCTTTGATCCCATAGCATACGAGGACCGCCTCATTATTCTTGAGGGAAGCCCTTTGTCCAGAGAACACATGAGAGCTGTTGAGTGCATTTGCAAATCCTTTCATGTTGTGTACTCGTTGCGGTACAGAACAGTGCTGCCATCCAGTCAAGACCAAGAACTCCAGCATATACCGGATTTGAGCCACTGAAGCCTAAGCTCAAATGAATGCATAGCCAAGGCTATCTGCAGCAGTATCAGGTTCCATGATATCTCCTGGAGGGAAATCTATGAGGTGACCCACAAGAGCCTATGTGTACTCGGCTTGAGCGGATGTGTCATGCGCAGACACACTGCCCTAGCTGTATTGCCCACTAGGCCACTCGAGCATACAAGCTGGAGTGTGAGAGGCATTGCAATGATACTACTGTGGTCAGCGTCTGCAATGAGATGCGCTGCATCAAGTGCACACATACCACAGTCTTACAAGGCTTAGGCTTACAGACCGACAACATACCACAGCCGCCGACTCCACCAATGAATCCGAGACAATACTATGTGAGATTGCCCTTCTCAACTGCCCGAGATGTAACCCCACAGGCCGCCTTGACCCTTCTTCTCTGCATCCTTTGCTAGCTTCCTGCAAGACGCACACCACCCCTCAGCATGGCGGGGTAATCACTGAAAGCCTCATGGCCAGTCTCATGATGGACAGGTGTCAGGATGCTGGAAGACCTTGAAAAGAAGGAAGTGAGGTGTGGCACTATACTGCCGAGATCTTCCCAAGTGCGTGCAGAACAGCAGCAGCTGTGAGCAGTACCTGTAGTGCAGCAGCTCCTTCTCCAGGTCTGCAGTGTGCTCCAGCTTCTTGTTGGCCTCTGCCAGACGCACCTCCAGCCGGAAGATCTGGCTCTGCTGCTCATCAACCTCCTTTGCGGCTGCCCGCAGCTTCTGCAGGGCACATGCAAGCCTCAGCATGTGTAACCGTGCATCATTACTGGCGTTGACATCTTGTGTTCTTCTCCTTAGTTCTGGGCTGTGCACTGCGGCATCCTGTGACACCAGCTTCACACACAACTCGCTGCTTCTGAAACAGTTGCAGAAGCTGAAGTGAGCTCTTGATGCAGAGAATGTACAGACCTGAACAGTCATTATATAACTCAAGCGCGCATATGTTCTGAGAGGGCACCTTTTCGGCCTCAGCAAGGGCAGCTTCTGCATCTGCTGCGGCTGATTGGGCAGATGCCAGCTGGCGGCGCATCAGCGACAGCTCAGCAGCCGAGGCCTCCTTGGCTGCAGCCGCTTCTCTGCGCACAGAAGCCAGCTCCTCCTTGGCAGCCTCTGCTGCGCTGGCGCTCTGCTGGCTGGATGCCTTGGTCGAAGCTTTGCTGGGCGTCACATGGCCGCTGTCCTGTCTCTGCTCTGGCCGGCCTGCAGCAGCCCCAACATCAAGCCAGTCTCATTGCTGGACCGGCAGCACTAGGCTTATTTGAGGGCCAGATCTAACTGGCAGCCCAGGGCTGAGAACTGCCTTACCACACACCCCAATGGCTTGGGCACCGACAGGCAATGAAATCAGGATGCAGCTTACCAACATCCCCATTGGCCTCTGCTTTGAGATGGCTGAGGATGGCTCCAGCCTCCTGCTTCTGCTTTGACTTCTGAGAGCCCGCCTGCAGAGGCTCAGCCTCGTCAGCTGGCTTTGGCGCGACCACACCTGCACAAGGTCACAGCACGGTCGTTTGATGCTCATCGCTTCTATTTCAAAACAGCTTCATGACCGGTAAAAGCATGCCCTGTCCAACAGACTCAATCCTCCATTAAATGATGCTGAGTCATGAAGGCAGGTACAGCGAGCCAGGGCGTCCTCACCGGGGCGGAAGACCTGCGCGCTATTGTGGTATTTGCCATTGTAGCCCCCAAACGCCACCAGCGCACCCGCTGAGCGCACAGGCACCAGTGACAAGCCTGCGCCACAAGCAGATCTCAGGCATGGAGGCAGTTGTCGCATCAGATGCTGCCCACTAGGGCATGGTCATAACAGGATAGCGTCTGACAGAAAGGAGGAAAGGACCCTGGCAACAGGGAATCCCATTGAGAGCCTCCAGTCCACGCCACACAACCGTCCTCATCAAGGTGTACAGGGCACAGTCTCCTGCCCTGTGCTGTGAAATGGCCTGCAGTACAGGGGATGGTCGAAGGGAGGCAGCAGGGCGGACCTTCGCTGGCAATGGCGCTGCGGGGCTCGGCCTTGGCGACGCTGCTCCAGGAGAGGGGCTGCCCGGTGGCCAGGCCGCCCAGGTCCAGGCACATGAGGTCCGCGCAGCCCGCGCTGTTGTTGCCGCCGCCCACGATGTACAGCGCATCGCTCAGCAGCGCCGCCGCATGGCCTGCAGGCAGCTCACATCTCATCACACTGACCTACGTGACCTGAGTGGAATGCAACTGAGCACTTCTCCGCAACCACTGGATGTGCATTGTGAGATTGAGTACCCCCGTATCACCCAGTGGCCCCCTGAAATCAAAGACTTCATGCAACTCAGGACCACTGACCTGAGGCGTGCCTTGCTTCTGTGGCATGCGATTCTTGAAGAGATGGAATATCGTTAACACATGACAGGCAAGTCTACAGTGACAGAAGGTGGCAAGATAGCGGCTCGCCGGGATGTCGCGTGAAATCTACCTGCTCGCGGTGTGGGTGGTGTCCCAGTTATCTGAGGCGTGCTCCACTCTAGTGTCTTTGTATCCAGCATGACCACATCATTGTAGCAGTTTGCCACGCTCCCGCCTCCAAATATGATCAAGAAGCGGTTCTGCGCAGATCACAGCTTGAGGACACAATTAATGATACACAAGGGGAGTATATTATTGCAGCCACACTTGACCGACCAGGCTTGAGGACGCAAGCAGTGCCAGCGCATTCCGTCTCAGCTTGGCCAATTGCAAGCCTCACATCACGTGAGCGACTCTGCCCTGCTGCAAGTGACAGCTTGCAAACGGCCACCTCAGATTTGAATGACACGGACATTGCTTGCCAGAGAATGATTGCAGGCATATTGAAGGTGATATATGGCCGGCCTAGTCAAGCCTCATGTGTGCTTTTCACCCTCTGTATGCCCTCTTTGACGTGCTCAAGCTGCCACATGAAAGCTGTAAGCGTCATGAGACCAGCTGAAAGGCACAATCCGCACACCCAGGACAAACATACGACGCCTGCTTCTACAGCTCACCTTGTAGGGGACGGCTGCATGGGCAGAGCGCGCTGCAGGCGCCCTTCCTGTGGTGGCCACCTCGCGCCAGGCCATGCTGCCCAGGTCTAGAACATACAGATCGCTGACTGGCCGCCTGGATGCGTCCTCGCCCCCGAAGATGAACAGGCTGCCATTCACCACTGTGGCCTGCAAGCACTCTGGCACTCAGCATCACAAAGCATGCATCTGCGATGATAATTTATACATGCGTGGTGGCTTTTGTTGCTGAGATGCACCCGACACACTCTTCCTACCAGCAGAACATGCAGTAAATCGAGGTTATGCCGCACAACTCTGGTAAAGGCAGCTGAGGCATGGAAACGTGAGGCTCACCGAGTGGCCTCCTCTTGATGTTGGGGACTGCCCTGACGGCTGCAGTGTTGACAGGGAGTCTGTTTCTGTGTCATAGCATGCTACACGGATCTGCTTGCTAGCTGCTGTTGCCTGCACAGCCAGAAGTGAAGCTCTCATGGCTGGAACAGGCTTTCACTTACCTCTTCAGTCTCCAAGCAGCATACACTGTACATGACCTGACGCTGGAGAGAGAGTAAAGACCCTCTCCCTGGTAGACTCGCATATCACTGTTCAGCTTGCCGTGAGGTGAGCTCAGGCTGAGCAGCTCACCTTCACATGGCCCCCCACGATGAGCAGCTTGGGACCCCACGCAGCCATGGCATGCCCGGCGGAGGGGCTCAGCACTGGGGGCACAGCTGGCGCCGAGTTGCCGTTCTCAGCAGGCGCCTCTGCTGGCTTGGGCGTCACCGCCTGCCATGTGAGCGAGTCCAGGTGCAGTATCCACATGTCCCCCAGATACCTCCCACCTGTGTTTGACCGCTCTGATCAATGTATATCCACAGGACATGGAACTTCAGATGCAGATGTCAGACTTCTCTACATGATTACCCATGCTGATGAATGCTGTGCTGTCAAAAACTGGCTGACAAGGTCACATACACGTCTCTATATCGTTATACCAATCAGAAGGTTCTTTGGTCATCTGACGGCATAAGCTACTAATACTCCAGTAGAGCGTGCAGTGGACCCACCGCAGTTGCCGCCAAAGACGAACAGCTGCGAGCCAACCACAGCAGAGGCGTGCTCATAGCGCGGAGGCGGCCGTTTGGGGCCCTCCACGTAGGGCGCCGACCAGACGCCAACTGGCGCTGCCTCCAGGGCAGGGCTGGCAAAGTAGGCCCCGTCTGCAGCGTCCGCATCGCCATTGTCCGCCAGCGCGCTCAGCGTCTGCTGATGCGCCTTTGAGAGCCCCCACCAGTTTGGCTGCAGAGGCAAGAGTGCACCCTGAGTTTCCTGTCAGAATCGAGCAACATCGCGCTGCGCTAAGCTGGTACAGAGGCAAATTTCTTGCCAGACACAGGAGAGATGCACTGTCAACGCGCAAGCCACATGCATGCATGGATCTGCATGTGGGACCTCACCTGGTCATCTTCCACCATCTTCACATACAGGCGCATGGCTTCGACAGAGGACATGTTCCCCAGCTGGTTCCAGCTCTCCCACTTGGCGCTCTCCACCACGTTCCAGCCCCATGGCTTGGCCTCTGTGCATGGCCCCACCGTGGCTTGCTGGTGCAGCGCATATAAGACCAGCCTCAGCTCATCTGGGATGGGGGTGCTTCCTGCGTGGGGTGCATTGTGCTGTGAACAGGGCAAACAAGCTCCAAGCAAGACTCGAGCGAAGTCCCAGGCCCATTCCATGTGGCCTGCGTGTTCCCACTGCCTCTTCAGGCCAGCAAGCATGCTGTGCAACAGCAAGAAGAGCGGTACACACCTGGGGTATTGTTCACGATGAAGTTTACAGCGGCGTGAAAGCGATCTGGATACGGCAGCGTGCATGCTTGTACCTTGTTGGACGTCTGCACACATCAATTGACGTTAAGACATATCACTTTGGCTGCAGATACCAGAACCAATTACTGAGCAGAGTGCGGGCATTCTCTCATGGAAAGTGCACTGCACGAACGTGACTCTACACACAGCCATGGAAGATGAGAACAGCACCATGACGGCGGGTACTGCTGCTTAGCGCACGATTGCACAACAAGCCCTGCTTCGAAGTGCCGATCACATCGTTTAGGAGTGGGACCCTATCTCATGAAGCTTCAAATGCCTGTTGCGAACATACTATCACTCAGACATCTCCATTACTGTTTCACGAAGGGCTTAAAGGTACTACCTCAGGCATCCATAGAGTTTGAGGCTTACCGCGCTCCCTCCAATGCAGGTTGCCCAAACCGTTCAGCGCCGTTCCTGTCCTGGCAGCCATGAGAGACATTTCCCTGCAAGTTCGCGAAAGAGCTCTTGCTGCAGTGTTTAGAGACTGATCAGTTACAAGCGTACAACGCCATCAAACTACTGTCCAACACAGCAGCGTACACCTAGCGTCTGCAGACACTTGTTGTCCAGGTAACTGCCATCAACTGGCCTGCTGATCCTGTGCACCATAAACATCAGTCTGTTCCCTTCACAGACATCTTGTACCGTCGATGGTATACTGTGCATGCATGCAGCCTTGGCGTCAGTCGGATCACCACATGAGCTTTACTACAACGCAGGTCAAGAGGCATGCTTTAGTGACGCTGTTGCATCAGCAAGTAAATTCAAGATGGCCGGAAAGGATGATGATGAAAAGGCTACCTCATCCTCCTCCAGCAGTGGCTCAGGATCGAGCTCAGACAGCTCATCCTCCTCTTCCTCGGGAGGCGATTCCAGGTGTGGCATTTGATAGCAGCGATAACAACTGTTCGAAAGATGTTGAGGGAAGCAGGGACCGCCAGCCTCCAATTTCGAAAGGAGGTTGTCAGGGTTGTTGATCGTCTCGCAGGGGCCCTCCCCACGATGACAGGGAGAAGGGAGCAAAGGGTGCTGCTCCCATGGAAGAAGACTTGCCGCCACCACCACGGCGCGAAGCAGCCCCGAAGGAGGCGAAGGCAAGTAAAGAGCCAAGGGTAGAGAAGACAGACGGCAGGCAGAAGCCAGATGCAGAACCCATGAGCATTGACAAGGAACCCCCAGTCAAGGTCAGCCCACCTCTATCCTTGCATGTGTTAGCAGCAGGCACTCCAGAGGAATGTTGTGCAATGCCACTTTGCACGGCTTGCTTTGTTACCAGGCGAGAAGCATCAATGATACATGCTGTGGGATTTGCAAGCTGCTCTCTGTCGCTGAGACTTGCCCTTGGTCACTGCGCAGCCCCAAGCAAATGGCCATGCGGACACGCAGCAGACAACACGGCTCCATGTTGGACACCTGACACGCAATGTGAATGAGGGGCACATCAAAGAGATCTTCTCAACCTTTGGCACAATCACATCAGTAGAGGTCTCGATTGACAAGGTGAGGCCGCAATCTTTTGAGCCTGTTTGTGTGGCAATGTCTGCCATAGTCCCTGTATGACAGCGTTTAAAGAGCCAATCCTATCATGGTTCCTCTCCAAAACGTACAGCTACTGCATGCTTTCAGAGACCACTTTGTTGAAGCTAAAGCAGCAAGCAGCTCCTGTGATGAGACAAATATGCAAATAGACCCGCAAGGGCATGATACTTCTTTTCCGCTTATTGTCTGAGGAGCACTGAACCAAAAAGTCGATTGCAATTGCTGTCGCATCCATGCTGGTGCATCTCTGTCCGCATGAGGCGGTGCCTGTCCTGGTGCAGGTAGTGAATCTGCCCCGGGGATTTGCGTACGTAGAGTTCGCAAACAGAGAGGATGCAGAGAGGGCTAGGTCACACATGGATGGAGGTCAGTTGGACGGGAATGTTCTGAGGTGAGCTGCTCCTGCTCCAGTATCCTCCTTGATCGTCACATTGTTGCTGAATTATCTCAATGCAGAACAGCACACCTTGAGCTGAAGAAGTGTGTGGGAGAACATGCAAGTGTGCGTCAAGCTTTCAGTCCGCAATCATGTTTCAGTCACAGGGGCTTGTGTCCGTCTATGCCTATTCTGAATAGGGAGCCTGAGAGTGGGTATGTGGTGGTGCAGTGTGCAGTTCGTGCTGGTACCGAGGAAGCGCACGCCCCCGCCGCCGCCAGTGAAGCGGCTGCCCTCACCGCCGCGCCGCGCCCGGGAGCCAGAGCGCGAGCGCGAAAGGGAGCGGGAGCGCGACAGGGGCCGTGAGCGCCGAGACAGGTGTGGTCCCAAGGTCTCCTGATCAGACCATCATCATCCACGTCGGCATGTGAGACTTCTCCCAGAAAGATCTGATTGCATCCTCATAGGCTGCCCTCAGTGCGCAAATATTGGGCACAGTGATGAGGAAGGACCGGGCCCATCCTTTAGCAGGTCATTGATGTAGCTTTTGACAACGGGGACAATGTCTGACAACGGGGACAATGTCTGGGCGTTCTTGAGCTCAGCAGCCAGAGCTTGGCAGCCGTCTGAAGCTGTCTGAACCATGGGCAGGGAGAGGGATGCGTACCCCAGAGACAGGAGGGACAGAGTGGACAGGGGCGATAGGGACAGGCGAGACCTAGACAGGCCCAGGGCGGCGCGCCCCAGGACGCCCCCGCGCAGGCGCCCCGCATCGCCCCCCAGCCGCAGGTGAGCGCTGTCTGGCCATGCACGTGCTTCTGATAATATTATGCATGCATAATGAACAGCCATCAACTGTCAAAATGACGAAGAGAGTTACTGACAGAGATGTCAGTAGATGCTGCGTCAATATGCGCATTGAGAGCACCTCATAAGGCTTGCATCCAGATGTGACAATATTCTTGAATGCAATGTCATTTTCACTGTAGATTCTTGATGTAGCCTGATTGTGGCAATGTCACTATGCAGGCCCGCATCACCGCCGCGCCGCAGGGAGTCTCGCAGGGACTCGCCCCCGCGGCGCAGCAGGCGCTCGCCCAGCCCCCCGCGCGGCCGCAGGCGCGACGACTCTCCCGCAGGCGGCCGCCGCCGTGCCTCTCCGGTCAAGAGGCGCACCCGCTCACCGCCCCCCAAGGTCTGTACTTCCCTGCCGAACCCTTCCCATATCTTGAATGTTTTCCACCACCTGTCACTGCTGCGGCAGTCAGCCCTTGTCCCAGAGTTGATTGCATGCTGTTTGTCCTATACCCTCTCTGCAGCCTGCTACAGGTTATCTACAGTCTGGGTGAAGAGGTCCACCAGTCAGCCATAGTAGTGAGAAGCCCAGTGCCCTGCAGTACACCCGTTTCATTATAGCCAGTGTTGCTGTACATGAAGGCCTCTGGTAGTATCATTGACATGCACTCAGAGGATGTCCGCAATGTGCAGGCAGCACGTGCGGCCTCGCCCCCACCCAGGCGGCCTGCGAAGGATGACTCAGACAGCTCCTCATCATCCAGCTCAGGAGGCTCCTCCTCCTCGGGTGACAGCAAGGGCTCGAGCCCATCCCGCTCCCCATAGAGAGCTCGAGGCGCTGATGCTCGTGGGCCGAGTATGTGTCAGGCAGCAGCGCCTGACGAGTGCCTTCAGCTGAAGGTTCAAAAGTCAGTCCTAGCAGAGTGGCATGGCTGTTGAGCCTCTGACCTCCTCTGAGTGAGGCATGTGCAACACACAGAGAGGAGAGCTGCACAACTTTGTACAGCAGCCGGAAGCATGGGCTGAGCCGAGCGCGCTGCATGGGTGTGACAAGAGCAGCACTTTCTGCAGGACTGACGGAGACACCCCCCTTTTGCACTCAGCAGTGTATTCACATTTGAAAACACATCTACATCTAGTCATAGATCTAGACACTTTATGAGTGCTGCCCTGCTGCTTGATTGTCTGTTGCAAAGTCATGTCTCATGCTGTGCCTGTGAGCTTCATGTGCTTCTAGGCATCCACCGGACCAGTTGGAGTTGGCAACCTCTGTGCGATACATTCAATGCCATAGCTAGCGCTTAGCGGGTCTCACACCCTGGGACAGTTACTCCAGCAAGCCTGCTGCCGACGTTACACTCCACTTGCCTATGCCAATCATAAATGTAACAGTCTGTGACAATTCCCCATCTCGAAATCTTAGCAGCCAGTGCAGCTTCATATTCGCAAGAACCCGTGACGTGGACTTTCAGCCATACAGCGTTGCCCACCTTGCATGGCTGTCCTTTCTTCATTCAATTTACAGTTTAATTCACCGAACTCAAGATGTCCTCCGCACCGGTCAGGGGAAGCATCAAGGCTAGGCACGGCCTGGGATCGTTGTCGGCGTCCTCGCACGGGACCAGCACAGGTGCCTCACAAGTCAGCGCCAAGCATAGCACCAGGAAGCTTTCGCAGCCAGGGGCGTTCAGGGAGCAGAGATGTCTGGTTGCTTTGGCACACCCCAGCAGCAGAGGGAGCGAGCAGAGCCAGCACGGGAATAGGGGCGGTGTCGCAGGCCCGCTCCACGTCTATGCACCCGCCAAGGAGGAGTACTCTACGCATCGCAGCAGTTCCGGCAGCAATTCCTCTTCGTCCACCAATGAAAGCCATCTTAGTAACAACGCGGTGCCGGCCACGAGCTTGGCGCTTGAGCCAGAGGGTCATGGCCAGAGCATAACAGTGTCGTCATCAGAAATTTTGGCGCCAGTGCGAGAGGATATGGAGCAGCTAACAGTCAATCTCAAAGCAGTAGTAGGGGAGCGCAGCAGTCTTTTGAAAGCTGCAGCAGACCAGATCTTTGGGGCTGGAGGGAAAAAGCTCAGACCAGCAATAGTATTCATGGTTTCCAGAGCAACTGCAAAGTATGCAGGCATGAGGTGGGTGTCTCTACCATTGATTCTTGCACTTTTAGCATTCGTGACCACCTGTTGGAGGGCAACCCCCTGCGAGCAGTGGTAGTATTTGGAACTGCGTCTTTGTGTATTGAAAAGTGTTTTCTGCCTGCAGTGACATCACAGAGAAGCACAGGAGGCTGGCTGAGATCACAGAGATGATCCACACAGCCAGTTTGATGCATGACGACGTGGTTGATGAGAGTCCAACGAGGAGAGGTAAGACAGCCTGCTCCTGCATGGGATCCCCCTCCTCTTTGACGGGCGCCACACATCTTTAGAGCTCATATTGCTCAGGTACTCTTCAGCAGAGCAGCATGGCGCGGCATGTGGGGTGCAAGCCTTATCATAGGGAATACCATGTATGACTTTACTGTCAAAGGCGGTTGCTTATGGAAATGCTTGTCTTGCAGGGAAGATGACAGTGAACACCCGGTTTGGGACCAAAGTCGCAGTATTGGCAGGGGACTTCCTTTTTGCACAGTCGTCTTGGTACCTTGCCAACTTGGACAACCTCGAGGTACCTATACTCCCACCCTTGTCCTCTGCTATATGCACTCACTGTGGGTTTGCCTCAGCATTGAGTGGCAGCTCTTGTCTGGAGTGTGCTTGTCCTACACTTGGCAACTGGGATCAGGGCTGTCTGAGACCTGAGATGCGGTGTGGTGCGGTGTGGTGCAGGTGATCAAGCTAATCAGTCAGGTGATAGCAGATTTTGCGAGCGGCGAGATCAGTCAGCAGGAGTACCAGTTTGACACCGACCTTACCCTTCAGCAGTACTTGGACAAGTCCTTCTACAAGACTGCCACGCTCATTGCAGCATCCTGCAAGTCTGCAGCGGCCTTCAGCGATGTGCCCGTAGAGGTGAGTAGCCGTCTGACAACCTGAGCTCTGATGTCCCGCTGGCCCTGGAAGCCTGTCATCTCGAAGTATGGATAGCTTTGCTTTAGGAGTGCACATCTGGCCTCACAGAGTGTGTTTTCATAAATCTGAAGCTTCCCAGTTGGTACAGTAGCGTAGCAGGAGAGCTGATTCGGGCCTGTGGTCTTGCAGGTGAAGAATGCGATGTTTGAGTATGGGCGGCACCTGGGCTTAGCGTTCCAGGTCGTGGACGACATTCTTGACTTCACGACTGCCACAGAGCAGCTTGGCAAGCCTCAGGTGCGCTCCAGCTAAGCCAATGCCATGCTCAATACTGTGCCACTCCAAATCAATCCCGTTCTCTTGTTCCTGGCATCCTCTCAGCACCATCTGGCATCGGGCAATCACTACCCTTCAATCATGTCTCCAGCCTGCCTTATTGCGCACGTCTTCAGAGCTCACTACCACTATGCATAGTGATGGCATGCATGGCGCTGCGCAGGGCCAGGACTTGGTCAGCGGCAACTTGACAGCGCCAGCAGTCTATGCGCTGCAGCACCCGCAGCATGGTGCGGAGCTGGAGCGCCTCATACAGAACGAGTTTGACGGGGGCGCCACCTTTGAGCGCGCTCTGGAGCTGGTGCATCTCGGCGGCGGCATTCAGGCTGCACGGCAGCTAGCCCGCCAGGAGGCTGACATGGTGCGCTTGCCTGATCACATGCTGAAGCACCATCACAAAGATGGCTGCACTTGTCCAGGTTGCTGCTAGCCCGTATGGCAGAGACAATCAGGCGATAAAGGTGGCGCACCAGTGTCATCACCTGCTGGATGTTGCTCTAGGATTGGCTTTCTCCTTTAGGCCACCAGGCAGCCTAGCTATCAGCAGGCTGCTGCGGCTTGCACTGAAACCTGAGAATGTATACTCTCCACCATGGCATAAACTTATGCACATACCCAGCATCTTGATAAATTCCTAATTGTGCTTTGGTATGTTGCAGGCCCTGGATTCTTTGCAGTGCCTGCCAGCGTCACCAGCCAAGAGGTCACTGGAGATGATGGTGGACTACGTTCTGGACCGCCTTTACTGATGTGGCAGTTTTGAGAGGTATTGGAGAGGATTTGATCTCTGGTTTGGGTATACCTATATTTTTACCTAGGTAATGTGGACAGAAAAGAGGTAGGGCTGCTTTATCTGAGACAAAGGAATGAGAACAGTACAGGCAGCACTGCAGGAAGAAGCCATTGGGGTGTGATTAGTATGTGGACTGGCCAGTGTTGAGTTGCAGAATGCAAGGCCTCATATTGATCTTGATGAATCAGCTCTAAAAAAGAGGCAAACATGTAAAGTGAAGCAGTGCATGACAGACCTCGATGCTGCGCATTCGCTTATGAGCTGTAATCACGTGCAGATAACGTTTTTGCACATGTGTCTGTCCACCAGACAAGCTTGAGCTACATGCGGACACCACTGATGGATTCTCTGTATTCGCATGTCCATACGCACTTCACAGCTATAGCTACACATTTATCTGCCCCTTCGCGGATCTCAAGAATCTCATGTTGAGCGTGCACAGCAGTTGCATGTTGCCTGTTGCACTCGTCAGAGCATGAGCATACTGTGAGGCTTGAGCTTGCTCATCTTGTGCATCAGCGTGATTGCAGATCCAAATATCTTGCGGCGCCCTTCCTGCAAGCCTATCGTACACAGGGACTGTACAAGAAGCAAATTCCTTGTCGCACATACTTTACAATGCCTGGTCTTCCGCTGACATTGCAGAGCTGCATGGCCAGCCCAGAGCCTCTGACTGCAGGGGCTCTGCCTGCAGGGGCTCTGCCTATTCTGAAAGGTTGTCTGAAGAAAGTTGAGGATGTGCAAACCCTCAACACCTTTTCCTACGCGCTCTGCTCAGAACTTGGGCTTCTGTCATGTGATGCCACTGACCTGTCCCCATCGCGTTCTATTGCCCTCCAACAGCCCTGCGCAGACGCACATGGGGTTCTCCCAGTCTGCCACTCCACACTCTGTCGCACCACCATGAATGGCAGACTCAGATCATGAGAATTGGCTGCGTTCAGGTCAGCGGTGTGGAAACTATTTCAGACTACATGGTCCAGTCAATGGTTGAAAGAGCATGCGCAGGTGACAGATCCCTATCAACTGTGGGCGGGAAGCTGCTCATGTTGGGTACCTGGGGAGGCAGAGGAGCTCCTGCGCATGGAGAGCTCCTCCGAGATGCTGCTGGCAGAGGCAGAGTCGTCCTCCAGCAGCCCTGTACCTGCGCCCCCAGCCTCCAGATCCACCGCCCTCTTGTACAAGCTGCGCATCGCAGAAAGGTAGAAGCTCAGCTTCGGGCAGCGTGACATCAACCTCGCCTGTCCCAAACTTGCAGCTTTGAAGTTGCAATTGTCTTCCACCGCAAGTTCAGGGTGTGTGTACTGTCTCTCTTGTGGGGCTGTTCATTCTGAAGCACAGCTGCACTGCCTATAAGCAGTGGGAAACCCAGGAAAGCTATGAGCAGCAGAGTGCCGTACCTCTTCTGTAGCAGTGTAAAGACAGGCTTTAGTATGACCGTCAGCCCAGCAATGATGAACGCCAGAGTGATCGTCCATCCCAGCACCGCATGCCCCAGTCCTCGCAGGGCATCCCCTGCAGCCAGCCATGCAGGCGCATAGTTGGCCGTGTTCGTTGCATACAAGAGCATCTGTGCTGCTGGCTGCTTACTTGTTATGAACTCCTTCCTATTGCCAACATCCGTCATTGCGCAGGCTGATGCTTGAACTGAGCTATGCAAAGACAGACAGGTCATGCCAGACAGCCCTGATTATAGATACACCATTCCACAAACGGCTGCATGTGCTACTTGGTGTTCCTCCTGTCCGGACTTGCATGCCTGACAGGTTGAACGAGCAAGCACCTGGGTGATTGAAGATGATGTCCTTCAAGGACACTGGCGAGAGGGGCAGGTGCTTCTCACGCAGCACCACCTCCCCCAGCCGCATGAACGGCACTATCAGAGCCACCTGCATTTCATCAATCCCAAGCATGAGCTCCTTCCCTAGCACTGACAGTGCTCTTCTCAGATTGGAGGACTCGAGCTCCAGCGCCATCATGCGTGATGGAGGAGATGAGCACGAGTATGAGGCCTCTTCTGTACGCTGGCAATCTGCCAGTACAAGTGAAAAATCCTCACGATTCTTGACGCTGTGTGCCTACGTGTCAAGACAATGTGGGCGCGCACTCACATTCACTGGCAGAGCCACAAAGTTGGCGAGCAGCATCATGGGACCATGGAAGAAGCTCTTTGACATGAGCAGAATCAGCACGCACAGCCCTGTGCTGATGCCTGCAATCATCCCACACCTCCTCATCTCCACTTTCTTGCAGGTATGGAGAGATACGACTGCATGAGGCCCCCTCACAAGGAGGTTTCTGGTGTAGTCCTAGCTGCAAATCCCCGAGGCATGAGGCATCAGAAGCTATTGCAGTTCATGGGGGCTGTGGGAAAATTATGCCACAGGAGCTCTTTGTAGACATGGTGTAGAGGAGCCCCAGCACCTATGAGAGGGCAGATGCCTATGCTGAAGCCCACGGCTGCACTTCGTGAAAGCTTGATGGGAGTCGCGCCCTGCTTCAAGTACGACCAAAAGGGATCTGTTACCTGCACGCCAAGCACAACATCGTTATACAGTATCATTTCTACTCTGCTAAGGACGCGCCGGAGCGTTGACAGCGATAGTAAAGAGCTTGCCTTCCTCTTGAACCAAGCATATAGCTTGTTCATGATGCGCTTTGGCCGGGCGGAGATCCCCGGTTAACTTCACATCCTTCTAACAACCCTCTTCGCTTTTGTTGGATAGGTGTCAATGTCTTCCCTGGCGATCCAAGGGTCAAAGCATGAGTTGTGAAGCTGATGGTGTGCGTTTCGTACCAGAAGGCCGGCGATGCCCCTACAGCACTTGCAAAGTTTGAAAGATCTAAGAATAGGTTGAGATGCGCGTTTCCATGCTTCATAAAATTGAGCACATGTGTATATGAGAGGCTTTCGGAAAAGCTTTGACTGATGACCAATCTGCTGTCACACAGCATTGCAGATGAGGATCCTGTGAAGGGCTCTTATTTGAATACTGACATCTGTGGCCATCGCGTCGATGTATACGTTCTACACATCTGTGCAATGAGCTGTGTACTACTACAGCGGCGGCTTTACTGAAGTGATACATGTGAAGAACCATCCCTGCTCTGCATTCATGAGTAGAGCAGACTGATTGTTGACACGGACAGAAACGAATTACCAGCTGTACAGCCCAGCAGCACATCCCGTTTGAGGTGGCTCCGTCATCTAATTGTACAAGGTCCAGATGTTGTACAGATGCTAGGCGGCTCGCCAGGCATTTCCAATGACCACCCTTGCACACTGGCAGTGCTACATTGTCATCTTTTGGTTGTATGTATAAGGGGCGATTTGCTCGTGACAACCTTTTGCACGATGTTCGGGTGACCTCTGACCCATACAACACAACACTACATATCATACATCCAGCTGCCTGCCTCCTTTGGAGTTAATGCAGCATTTGACCGCCATATTCAAAGCTGCTTGCTCTTGTGCTGCCATATGTACTCCTGCAGCCCGGGGTCGTAGGCCAAGACGTGTTAAGCCCAGTCAATGGCGACCTCCTCAGGACCTGCAGGCAGATGGCTCATCTGTAGGGCAAAGGTGCTTGAATTCAGATGCTGCAAAAAGACGGTCTCTGGGAGAGTTGAAGGTCTCCAGTGCTGTACGCTGAGGCTTGAGCTGCTGCTCAGCGAATTGCTGCTGTGGGGTGTGCAGCAAGTGACACCTCATGCAGTGAACTGTACGTCCAGACTGCTCATCTGACGAAGCACTCCGTTAAATCAGGTGCAGAAGCAAAGCTTGAGACACAGACTGATTATATGGGGAGGACACATGCAGATGCACGTGGAGATGTGCCAACCCCTCCTCGCCAGATTCAGATGGAACTCTTATCAATAGTAATCAATAAAGTCATCACCTCTCACACTTACTCTGGTCTGCTGGCCTGTCTCCATCTTGCGCGGGGTCACTTCCACAGTGAGATCAAAGGCATCCTTCTCTTCTGCGGACTCCTGCAAGGTGGCAGAAGATACTTTCCTTCTTGCCATGCTCATGCATCCTGGGTGATCAGTCTTGCATCTCGATAGCATGCATGAAAGAAAGATTCAAGGTGCCCTTTTTCCTTGTACTACCCTTACTCAGCATGTAGATGCCGGGCTCTCTGGCAAGCCCTCTACCTGTACCAATGACCATTTCAGATCTTCACTACCCCGTGAAAATCATGATACACTGGGGGTGTGGCACTAGTGCTGATGCTGACCTGGCCTGTGGGAAGCTGGGTGAGGGCTGTTGCGAATGCGTCCTCGAGCTTGCCAGCGATGATTGCCAGGTTGACTGCTTCCTTCCCTTCTGCAGAGTCCTGCAAGGTGGCAAAGGGCAAGTCGCTGTCATGCCCAGGCCTCCTTACTAACCCTGCTTAACATGTCTGTCGGGTTCTCGCCCTTGACTCCTACCCTACTTAGGGCCTCAAAGCTTGAGGATCAGGCCAGTCAACAGGAGCATCCAGTCTTCAACCAAGCAACAGCTGTACCGGCAAGCTCTCTACCTTCATCACTGCTCAGAGACCATGGGGCACTACCGGTGAGGCATGAGTGCTGAAACTGACCTGGCCTGGAGGAAGCTGGGTGAGGGCAGTTGCAAGTTCGTACTCGTCAGCCAGGTACGCTAGATCGACAGCCGTCATATCACTGTTGTCACAGGTGGCGGTGCAAGCACCACCCTCAATCAAAAGATGGGCCACCTCTGCATGACCCATGACAGCAGCCAGGTGCAGAGCTGTCAGCCCTTCAGCTGCGGTGCTTGCGTCCACATCAGCGCCCGCTCCCAGCAGCAACCTCACCACCTGCACCGCACAAACACACGGTGCTGGGCCAAAATAGGACCTGACCTGGCTAGCTGCATCAGTGAACGCATCATGTCCTCAAAGTATGAGCAGTGGCCGGGGCAGTCAGATCTTTATATGGTGCAAAGTTTGCGTTTGTGTGATCGAGTCCATGTTGTGAGTCCACATGCCTGTGAGAAAAGCTCAGCATATGTGTCAGTGCAGTCCAGTGTGGGTGCCAAACAGCTCACCTCAATGCTTCCGAAGGCTGAGGCAACCATCAGAGGCGTCAGGCCACCGCATTCCTGAGTGTCAATGTCGATGAAGGGGCTCCACGCTGCCCCAGGGGCCAGCAGGGCCGACATGCACTCTGCCTGGTTCCCCCTGGCAGCAGATATCATGGCCATCTCCATTGCCAAGCAATCCTGATCCTCCACCGCATGCAGACATGCCCATGTCATCCTTGCATCACCCTGCACCCACCCCATGCACCCTCCAATTGACAGTTTGGCAGATCTCAGGGCCGCTGGGGCGAGCGCAAGCTTCCTGCTTGGCACCCTCACTTGCTATCCTGCAGCTGATCTGCAAGTATCTGGAACAGCCTGATCTAGGCAGGGCCTGGCAGCCCGCAACTGTCACTTAAATTACCTTCGCATGTCATGCATGCTATGGCATGCAATGTTTACTTTTGTCCGGCGTCACCTGCCAAATTGCACACAGATGTGATAGAGGCATGGCTGCTGACCGCTTCATGCCGAGAACTTCCCTTTAGGTTTGAACAGTCAACATCTGGAAGGCGCATGCCTATTTATCTACATGATCATGTGCACGCGACCTGCCACCCTCTTCGTGATGGACAGTACTTGCCTAACAATTCATATCAGCCATGTCCACATCTCTCTGAGCCCCACCTGTCTGACAGCGTTCACTAGGGTATGTGCTGGCCAGTTGCTGTCGGATGTCAAGCTGCGGAGCAGAAGGTCCACCGAGCCAGCATCGCCCTGCTCAGCCGCATACTTGAGAGGAGAGCGCCCCAGGTTGTCACACATGTCTGCGCGGGCATCATAGTCGAGCAGAGTCTCGACAACCTGCAGGAGAGCGCGCATTCACATATTTCCATGCCAACGGTACTGGAAGGTAGCTGGGAGGCGCGATCTCACAGGCGTGCAATTGACTCCCATCTCTCCCAAGCACAGTGGATCGTGTGCATGGTCCATAAGCGGCATTCATGGGCACATGTGGAGCAATCTACCTCAGAAACCTGGCAGCGAAGCGCCAACACCAAAGGCGTCCGTCCCTTGTCATCTATGGCATTCACATCTGCACCAGCATCCAAGAGCGCCGCGAGCAGCTCGGGGTCAGGGACTTCGGCAAAGCGCAGTGCACTGAATTCTCCAACTGCCCCGAGATCTGCTCCAACAGTCAGAAGTGTCTTGATCACGTCCCGATGCCCCGCAAGCACTGCGGGATGCATTGGGAGCGGGTGGCTGGAAGCATCGGCCCCGTGCGCCAGCAAGAGCTCAACTATGTCATGGAAGCCGTCTGCAGCCATACAAAGCGCTGGTATCAGCAACAGGTCTCTCGCTGAGACCTCTGGTTCCCACCCCATAAGAGCTGCACCTGGTCAGTTTAGATTTCGTATGTGTCCAGGTGAGGTCACACAAACTAACTTGCATGGTAACAAAGCACTACTCTCAAATCATGATGCACCTGTCAAGCACGCACGAGCTACAGGTTCATTCAGGGATGCAAGTTGATTACCACGCGCTGCATGGTAGATTGGCGTAAAGCCATCGGCATCCTGAACATCCACGGTGCAGCCAGCATTGAGGAGCCTTTCCACATGCTCAGATCTGCCCAGCCGCGCAGCACGGAGAAGCGCCCTGCTGTTTGCATACTTGGAGCCCTCTGAGCCGCCATGCTGCATGCCTCCAACTGGCAACTGGTCCAGAGAAGTGCCGCTGTCCTGATTCTCCGTGTGGAAATCCTGAGACACTGCAGGTGAGTCATCGTCCTCGCTGGATGCCTCAGCGTCAGCGTCGAATCCAGAGGTCTCAGCAGCCTCTTCAGCCTGAGGCTGGTCCTGCAAGGTGGCACAGAATATCAACTCATATTCAGGTGCAACATCCTGGATGATGCGCATGATATAGCACAATAGCATGTGCGTCAGCATGGTGCACTGCATTCCTGCAGATGACCCTTGCTCAAAGCCAGTGTGCATCAGACCCTTATCTTTTGCTGCTGCTCTCTGCCACATTTGTGCAGCCTACAGGCGTGCGCGCCTCCCAGCAGCAGTATAGCATCAATTTACCCGGCAGCTCGCCAGACACTGAAGCACCTTTTTGGGATGACTCAAGGCCAGGTGCAAGGCTCTAGCTGAGTAGACGCTTTGTACTGATGATGCTCACCTCAGCTGTAGGAAGCAAGGGAAGCAGGGCCAAGTCAGCCGAAAATGCCGCCTGGCCAAACATACTTGCCAGCTTAGCAGCTGTGTGTCCTTCGCGGTCGCGTATGGCAATGCATGCCCTGCGCTCCAGCAGAGCATGCGCCACCTCTGTGCGACCGAAGATCGCCGCCAGATGCAGAGCTGTGAGCCCTTCCGAGCGGCTGCAGGCATTCACGTCAGCGCCCGCTTCCAGCAGCAGCCTCAGCACCTGCAGACGGCAGAGAGGGCT
Source organism: Coccomyxa sp. LA000219 (assembly GCA_000812005.1). Lineage (NCBI taxonomy): Eukaryota > Viridiplantae > Chlorophyta > Trebouxiophyceae > Coccomyxaceae > Coccomyxa > Coccomyxa sp. LA000219. The sequence goes on from KN714658.1 coordinate 2,525,477, forward strand.
TGTTCACCAGTCATGTACCAGTGATTCACAGTGTCATAGAGTACCTGTGAACTCGGAAGGACAGATATGCTAAGGCTACGCCTTTGCTACTTTAGGAGGATAGCTGCCAGCCACTGCATCATTGCGAGTGTGAGGTTGGACCTTGTCAATATTGCCCTACCTGGATGCTCCCAAAAGCAGCAGCAACCATCAGCGCCGTCAAACCGGTGCACAGCTGGCCATCAACATCGACGCCATGCTCTTCTGCGACGGACAGCAGCAGAGGCATGCAATCTGCACGATCGCACTTTGCAGCCGCCAACATGGCCACCTCCAGGACCTCATACTCTGGCCTTCCAGATTTCACAATCCTCTGCATCCACCATACGTTACCCTGCATTCACTCACACCGATTAGCTCATCAAGCCGGGATGCAGGAAATATTGGCCTTCATTGCAGCAATGTTGCATGATGCCACACAGGAGCTGCCCTCCATGGGTACAGTGGACTTTACACATTGCCCTTATGGCAGAGATCTAGGAGACAACACTCGGCCTAAAGCTTGCTTTCAAGCAGGCGGTGTAGGTCCGCATGTGCACATGCAGTGAAGGCCTCACCTCCATCACTGCATACACCAGAGGTGTCCACCAACCCTCGACATGGCACAAGCCTTTGCGCAGCAGGAGCATGACCATGTCTGCATTGCCTTCATTGACAGCAAGCATAAGGAGAGAGCACCCGAAGGGCTCCAGAATCAGGCTGGCCCCAGCACACAGCAGAGTCTCAGCAGCCTGCACGGCAGGGCACACCATGATGCTTGAAGTAGCATGCATGGTAGACAATGAGAGCTATAAGGGTGTGGTTCGAAGTGATCATTGTTCCAAGGCAAGGCAAGCATAGGGGCTGGGGGCTCTGCATGGAGATTCAAACGGCATGCGCAGGGCATCTCACCTCAAAGTGTCCACAACCAACCGCTGACGTCAGAGGAGTCTCTCCAGTCCATTCCATGGCATTTACATCTGCGCCAGCTTCAAGCAGGACTCCCAGCACATCAGGGTCTTTGACGGAGTATAGAGGACTTGGAGCCCTTTTGCAGTCTGCTCCAGCGTCCAGAAGCGCCTTGACAATGCCCCCATGCCCTCCAATTGCCGCAGCATTCAAGGGAGCATACGTACCGCTCTCCCAGTAGGAAGAAGTTTCAGCGCCATGGGCCAGCAAGAGCTTGGCAATATCTGAATGGCCCCCTGCAGCAACAATGACCAGTCTGAAGACCAATCCCGGATCCCTCTGCAATAAGTGCTCGGCCTGACACAAATACATTGCTCCATGGATGACATGGGTAATCGTGGATGTCATGCAGTCTGCCAAATATGGTGCAGGAGGCACGTCATCCCAGGGTTGAATGCGCTGCTGGAGCAGAAGTGGACAGATGATTGTTGTGTGGCTGAGGAGGTTTCGCAGGCAAGCTGCTCACTAGCTGCAGCAATGTAGAGGGGCGTGCAGTCGAAGGCATCCTTCATGTCCACAGAGCAGCCAGCTTCCAGGAGCCGCTCCACATCTTTGAGCTTGCCCAAGTCCACAGCATCGAGAAGAGCCCTGCCGTTGGCATCCCAGTCCGCTGAGCCGGCATGCTGCATCCCTGTAGCTGGCGCCTGAAGCCCTTGGCGCTTGTCACGGCTGCCTTCAGGGTCTCCGCTGGTGAGGGCCTCAGAGCCTGCTGAGTGGCCGCTGTAGCTTCCTGCCTCAATGTCAGCACTGCCCAAAGAGGCCACGGCGGCTTGCGCAGCCTCAGGCTGAGACAACTGCTCTCCACTGGGAGGCTCGAGCGGTCCATTGCTAGGCCCGGCTGTGGCCGGCTGGCCCGTAATAAGCTGGGCATCTGCTGGGTTGCCCAGCAGATCGGCCTGCTTCTCAGCCTCTCCTCCAGCTGGCATGCCTGCATCAGCTGCCTTGTTATGCGGCAGATGTCCACTTATGGAAGTGCACAACATCAGCTCAATGATCATCCTACATTGAATTGCACTGAGAGCAGTGAAGCCATCACTGTCAATAGGGGCATGAGCCGCCCTACCTGCGCCACTGTGAGTCTTGTCCATTGCGAGGGGAATGGACTTGCTCTTTCTTGAAATCTCCTGCAGGGTGCCAGAGAGAATGCCTCAACATGAGCACGTACCACAATCATGTTACCCCTCCTGTGTTCTCAGCCGCACTATCAACGGGGTCAGCAAGGTACCGCAAACTTCTGCATCATCTGTGCCGCAAGCGGTATGGATCAAGCTTTCACCCTAGACTCATGTCCTATACTTGAAAGGGGAGCCTGAAGGCCTTGGTGGCTTTCAACAGCTGCCTGGATCACATTGAGGGGCAGCTTATCAGGCAGGGCCTGCTTTGAATTTGACACCGCCCATCGATGGTACTTCAGGTTGCCTACTGTTTGTAGTCTCAGAGACCTTGGGACAGTGCTAAGGCTTACCTCCTTAGAGGGAGGTGGCGGAAGGACAGCTGCAAGCGCGTCCCTGCCAAAAATGCATGCAAGCTCAGCAGCCGTGTGACCATTGCGGTCACGCAGGGTGGGGTTGGCGCCATAAGCCCGCAGAGCATGCGCCACCTCTGCGCTGCCGGAAACCGCCGCCAGGTGCAGAGCTGTCAGCCCTTCAGAATGGTTGCAGGCGTTGACATCAGCGCCTTTCGCCAGCAGCAGCCTCAGCACCTGCAAGAGGCAGAGGTTCACGCAGCTGATGGTGATGTAGCATTGGTGAAACCACACTGGTATACCTGTGCCAGGGGGTGCCATCAGTAGCTGATGGGCGGCAGATATAGTGCCTCTGTATCATCTGGTACAAGCCAGGAAGCCTCTGAGGATAGACGACTGCGGCATGTCTATGATATCTTTGAGCAACTGGTAGCCAGGGAGCCACAGATCCCAGCCTGATGGCTGCGTTCCAGAAAGTGCGAGTATAAAACATTATCGCACCTCGACGCTCCCAAATGCAGCCGACATCATCAAAGGCGTACAACCATGGCATCCCTGGCTGTTGATCATTTGCAAATTGCTCGCGTCCAGCAAAGCCGACATGCACTCTGCATGATTGCGTTTGGCAGCTTCTATCATGGCCATCTCCCAGGTCTCAGCCACAGGCATTTCATCCGCATCCAGAATGATCCGCGTCAGCCTGGCATTGCCCTGCAGTCAGAACCATGCACCTCTGGATGCATGAAGTCGCAGTCCTTGATAAGTATGTATGGGGTGGTGGAGAATGTGGCCTCATTCATGCGCCTTCAATCACGATGTCATGCCCTCGGCTTCAATAACAGCTGCCACCTTGTGCATACATGACATGTGATTGAAACAGTCTGGAAACCACCATTGCACTTTGCCCTATCACCTGCTTTGGCAGGTATGCCAAAGCAAAGCGCCAACCAGGTGTGCCTCACATGGCAGTAGGAGCACATACAGGAAGTCCTCACCTCTTCGACTGCACCCATCAGAGGTGCTTTATACCGATCACTCAAATCGCTCATTTCCTTGCGGAGCAAGAGGGTGACCATGTCAGCATCACCATGCCTGAGTGCATGCTTCAGAGCTGTATCTCCGCCAAAGTCAACTGTTCCTGGCCGGGCACCATAAGCAAGGAGCGTCCTAGCAGCCTGCATGACAGGAACATACAGGCTGCTCAAGGATTGAGCCTGTATTCCTTGCTGACACAGGAAAGGGAGAAATTTATGTTGCTCTCATGCACAGGTACACGCGGGCTCAAGCCTCTAGTGACGCAAACAGATGATGACCAGGCTCACCTCCATGTAGCCACAGCGGAGAGCTGCCAGCAGGGGAGTTTCTTGATCCTTGGTGGGACCATCCACGTCTGCACTGTCTTCCAGGAGCACAGCAAGCACTTCAGGGTCTTGGACGAAATGCAGTGGACGGGGAGCCTTTCCATGATCTGCTCCACCATCCAGAAGCGCCTTGACAATGTCCCGGTGCCCGGCAAGCGCTGCAGCATACAAGGGGGAGCGGCCCTCCATTTCCACCGTTGAATGCTTAGCGTTAAGCGACAGGAAGATCTTGACAAGCTCCGGCGACCCCACTGTAGCAGCAAACATACCATAGTCAGAGGATGTCAAGGATTGTCTCATACTGAGAATCTTTGCCCAGACACATAAGCGCAGGGTACGTGCAAGCAGCGTAGAAGCATGGAAGATCATGCGCATGTGCAATCAACTCATAACACAACAATCACTGCGGCACCCAAAGCTGCACCGCTGCAGGTTCTTTCAGGCCCATGCTCAAGTGGGCTCGTGTCAAGATTGCAGGTGAGGTTCTTGCTCACGTTCAGCAGCAATGTGGAGGGGTGTGCGTCCATCAGCATCCCTGACATCCACTTCGCAGCTCGGAGTTCCACCGGGGAGCCAGTCCACATCATCGAGGTTGCCCGCCTGCACACTTTGGAGCAGGGCCTTGCCGCTGGCGTCCCACAGGTCGCGGATGCTGTCAAGCTGCGTGTCTCCATCTGAGTCTTGGACACCCTGCTCCACTGCACTGTCGCCACCCAGGTCTGCCTCCTGGGCATCCTGCGAGAGCTCATTTGAGCTGGTTGCATCCAACTCATCATCCCTGCTCATGGTCTTGCCAGCCTCTGTAGGCTCAGGCTGAGGCCCTCCCTCGACTTCAGGAGCGACATGCAGAATGCCTGCAGGCTGGCCTATGTCTGCCATGGCCTCAGCTGGCTGCCTCTCGGCTACACTGCCCAGCGCTTCCTCTGGGTGTGCCTGACTCTCAGCCCCTGTCCCGGCTAGCCTGCCGGCTGCCATGTTGTCTGGCTGACCCTGATCCAGACTTCGGCCTGTTTCCAGACCTTCTGCCGTGCCCTCAGGAGCTTCCTGAGGTATGATGTCTGGTGTGCCTGCCTCTTCTGTCATGCTGCTTGCCTGCGAGTGCTCCTGCTGAACAGTGCCCGCTGCTGGCGCGCCTGCTGTGAGCGCTGCCACCTCCTGGCGGAGGCTGTCCAGCCTGGCAATAGCCTCCTGCCACCTGTGCAGGTCTGCTGGGTTCCAGTGATGGCGCAGCTTGTCCTCCTTGATGAAGGTGGCCTCAACCTCCTGCACCAGCATCACAGATCCCTGATGCTTCCACATAGCATTGAGTGACTCGTATGCATCTGGATCTTCCTACAAGCACTCACAGTAGGGCATGGACCGCAGATTGATGAAGTTTTGACCCCAAAACCCTGTCGGGACCAGCCTACTAGGTTTGCAGATGCAACACCCTCTCACACCTAGCTTGTGCAGCCGCCATGCTGGTATTGAGCTGCCTTACAGGTTTAGGGCCGCATGACATGCTAGCCCTTGGTTCTGAAATAGCATTGCCAACCTGCAGGTGTACGCAGCGTTCCTTGCGGGTCCGACAACTCACCAGGCGGTCGATGCCCTGCTGCAGGTACAGCAGGCGCGCTTCCGGCGTGTTCTGGCCCTCCTCTTGTGGCTCTGTACCAGCAGCCGCTGCTGACTCTGCCTCAGCTGAATTTGTAGCTGGCTTGGAGCTTTCCTCATGAGCTGACATCCTGCTGCTTTCAAGTCCACCATCAGCCTCCAGCGGCTGCAGGGGGCTGTCCTCAGGACTCTCAGCCAGAAGTGATCCTTCAGCTGTCGGCATCAGGTGCTTGGCAGTCTGCAGGGCAGCATCACCCTCAGCCACTGTTGCCATGCACATCATGCTGCACCAAGGGCATACTGCCATTCATTGATGATCAGACATGATCACAAGCTAGCTGGCATTGCACTAACACAAGGTTCTGATGTCGGGAGCTTGCACTCAGTCCTGCGGCAGCGACCTGCTAAGCTGCTTGAGACCATCAGCAACGTGTACACTGAAAAGCCAACTTGGCTCATTCTGTCCTGCTTGCCCAGACTCACACTGGACTGGTCTCGGAGCCACTCAGTTCATGTGCCCTCTCTTTGGGTGACATGAACCTCCAGGCAGCATGTTTAGCACTCACCTCCACTTCCTGCGATGCGATCGGTGCTGCTGCCGTTCTTGAGCGCGCTGCCTTGAAGTCGAGGAAAGCCTTCAGGGCAGCCCTGGCCAGCAGGACCTTCCCCATCCATGACATCTGCGGGGAAAGAGGAGATGAAGGAGTGCTTTTGGTAAGCCTACTCATGCAGCAAGCCTTGCCCTGACAAGGACATGATTTGAGCCAGAAAACCCTGCTGAGACGTATGCGGACTGATCAACTCATTGTCATACCTTCATATACTCTTAGATGCTTCTTTAGCCCATGTCAGCAAGAAGGCTTCATCTCTCCAGATGTCAAGCAAGATGCTAGACATGAATCTGGAAATGCACTGTAAGGATATTCTTACGAAATCAGATGCACGAAAGAAGCAGAGATATTGATGCACAGCAGCTGAGAGAAGCTACTGAGATGGCTGGACAGTGCTGCAGGGTGCTGTGACACGCTCACCAATGTGCGCATGCAACCAGTCATGATCGCCCCGGAAGGCGTGTTGATGCCACTGTAGAGCCGCAGCGGCAAGCCAATGACGATGCGGAACCAGGGCTTGACCAGCACCACCTTGGCCAAACCCTGATCGCAGCTCAGCGTGGCATACAGCCAGGCGCTGCACAAACAGCAACCCACATCATGTCAATGCTCCACTGTTTGCTTTCAGCTACCACAATTCACGTTGACGTGCCAAGAGCACGAGTCAGTTGATTCATTGCCTTTTGTCATTCAGGACATAGAAGGCTGGTCAGGGCCTGGTTAAGGAAGACCCACAGGCTAGTAGAAACCATGCGCAGCAAGGAGGGAGCACAAGGCCAGGTATGCAAGGGTTGAGGGGCTCTCACCAGGTCAAAGCGCAGAACATGTAGGCGCCTGTCAAGATCCAGGTGGAAGTATCGTCGACTGGGTGATGCAGGATTGGAAGACCCGCGAAGAAGACAAACAGGTGTAGGTTCACTGAGGCCATGAGATAGGCAAGCCCTGCACATGTGCCTTGAAAGTCAGTCCTCGTTCTCTCACTGGTGCTTGCAGTGATTCAGCACAGGGCCCTTGCGTGGGCATGACAAGCAACTTCAGTGGCACACACTTAGACTTAGGCTGAGACAACAAGCGCATGTGCTGCTATGATCATGACAACAGCACTAGGCATGGCTGTACACTGTTTTAGCACCCGCCCATCGCAGAAGGAGCATATACTACATCGTAGGCTGCATCAAGCAAGCCCAGGCCTCTCTTTACGCCACTCACATAAAGCTGGAGTATGTGCTTAGCTCAGAGGCTCACCCCTTGCATCGAAGATGCCGGTCACAGCGATCAGCGCCAGAGCAGGTGCCCACAGGTAGATGAGATCAGCCGCAGAAGGCAGCCATGATACCGGGGGCCGAGGTTGGGAGGATGGGTCTGGCGCAGGCCCAGCTGACGAGAGAGGGTCCTGCATGTGCAGGTCCTGGGCGGCTGTGCCCGCAGCACGCACTGCCATGGCCGCTCTGCCGCCCAGATGACCTGGCCTCCTCCTGCATGCCCTCACAGATGTCAGTGCCAATGGGGCAGACCAGAATCCGCTTTAATGAGCCTGAGAGTACTGTCCGAGAAGGCCTGATGGAGTGATCAGTTATCTGATGGTGCATGGTCTCATTTGGCGAGTGTGGGGGCAGCATCAAGAAAGTGTGAACGCCTGCTAGGGCTTCGTTGGAAAGCATTTGCTGTTTAGATACATGCGGACTGCACATGTATATGATGAAGTACGCATTCAGCAATCATGCCGCCTGTTCCCACCAGCTAGGGCACGCTACGCGCCGAGCCTGGAAGAGAGCGTTGGGGAAGACGCGCCACTGTCAACGATGAACCCAGCATGGTTGTGCTCATTACGTAAGTTAACGTCCTATTGATCTGGTATGAAGATAAATATCGCAGCGTACCCGCCCCGGTTGCCGTGTAGCACTCCTCGTGTTGTCGATGCCCCATGCCATGCGGCCTGCCGTCCGGGAAACCTTCCCAGCCTCGAGCAGCAGGCAGGCCCCATGGCCCTTGACAGTGCTTTTGCGGTCAACAGACACCCCGTGGGCGTCCTTAGGCGCGCGGTAATTTGTGCAGACATGACTGGGAGGTTTTCTTGTTCGAGTCAGGTAATCTTTAGCCTGCCCGGCAGGACCATGGCTGAGCAGTTGGTCATCGAATGCGCCCTATTGCGATATAATGTCCGCTAGCATGCTCGTCCCAGGATTGCGAGAAGTGCTGTCCTTGATGGGACAGCAATGCCGGCATCGACAACGGTCATGCAATTACTAAGGTCGAGACTGGGCAACGGTGCTTGGAGGAACGGAAGGTCTTCGGCATTAACATGAAGTCCTGGAGTTCAAGCCCATCTTACGTTGCCAAAACCGGTGCCCAATCTGCATACCGCGGTCTGTGTGAGTGGACATATGTATCGGTGGCACTAGAGATCTGTTCTGCTCGTCACATGTTGTACAAGCTTCAAGCAAGTTTTCCTATAGCCGCACAAATATGATACCCACTCTTCATATTTACCAGATTGAGTGGCGGTACCCATCTATAGCGTGGGTCCCTTCCATCAGCACCGCCCCTCACACTCAGCTGGCTTTGTGTGTACGTTTCTTGGCGTATATGTCCTGTGCAAAGCTTGCTCAGGTTCAGGTTGGGCTGCCACAATCTTCCATGGGATCTTGGCCGTAGGCAAGGTGTCCCTAGGTTGCATAGAATATGCACTTTGTGTGCGGGTGAACACCTGGGTGATGAGCAACATGTTGTATTTGAATGCCCAGGGCTTCAAGCTATTCGTGACAGGCATGTAGGGCTGTTTGGAGAGCATGCAGCTACCATGATTCAGTTTATGTGGCAAGATGATATTCGTGGTGTTGCAATGTTTATCAAGGAATGCTTGGGAGTATATTATGGCACTGTCCCTGACGGGGGTCAGGCATCTGATCAGCCCTAGGTGGCTGGAAAAGATGTAAAGTTTCTCTCTCTCTCTCTCTCTGTCCTGATTGATCTAGCTAAACAAGTACAAAATAAGCTTCTATGCACAATCAACTAGGTAGGCTAGATCTGCTCTCTACATGTGCTCTCTAGAGAAGCGCACAATAGCAGCTCCTAGCTAGCGAAAAGAATACTGGTCATAAGTACATGCCTGGAGCTAATCACCGTCAGTTCCGGAAGATGCATGCAGTGTAGCCCTACTAGGTGCAGTGTAGGGACTTGTGCGGCAGTGGGTGCCTGAGCAAATGGTGCTTGCCGCAAGCACATGAGTGGAGAGGTGATGTTACCCAGATACGTGGGAGTACTGATGGGATCTCTGTGACCTATTTGTTGGCACTCCTAGCTAGCTGGTCAGGGCGGCTTCTCCTGCCAGATTCTTTGCGGGGCCGAAGAGAGGGGGCGCATCAGCGCTGGCCACGAATTTGCAGAACCCTGGCCCGTCCATGGGCGGCATTGCATCAGCACTGAGCGCCACATCAGGCTCAATGCCCACCTGCACTGCATGTGAAGGCTGACACCGGTGCACTTTACAATGGTTCCTCACTCAGACCTGGGATGACCAGGCACATCCTACATGCAGTCAGATTCACACCCTCCAAAGCTGCCATCACCCTGGAAAGAAGCTGACACAGATGAGCATGAAGACGGACCTTGTTGATGTCAGTCCCAGCAGGCGTCTGGTAGCGTGCCACAGTGACAGCCACGCCTGAGCCGTCAGTCAGCTCTACAATGGTCTGGATGAGTCCCTTGCCGAAGGTCCGCTCCCCAACAATGCGCGCCCGCCCGTTGTCTTTCAGTGCACCCGCCAAGACCTGGATGCATTCCACGGCTCAGCCCTCACTTCTGAAACTTGCAGCGTCTCTCCTCCACCTTGTGCTGAGACCCCATCAAGAGCAGCAATAGGGGTCCAAGGCGTCCACTTCCCAGATCAGAATGTCTTAAGAGCTGGTACTGCTGCTCATGACATCTTATGGCAGAGTGGTCGAGGTGGTAAGAGCGAAGGGTGTATGTGCCGAGGTCTTACCTCAGAAGCGCTGGCAGTGCCCCGATTCACAAGCACAGCTAGCTGGGATTTGGAGTCCACCGCTGTTCCATCCGCCTCGTAGGAGTCGCGCACGCCCTGGCTGTCCGCTATCAGCACAATGTCGCCCCCAGAGAGCAGCATCTTTGCCACATCCACACCCGCTGGGAAGAAGCCGCCGCCATTATTCCGCACATCCAGCACAAACCTGCAGCCAGACTTTCCATTTCCAGGAATGCGCTGTATGGGGTGCAGCATTGGAGTTGAGCGCACAACAACAGCTGCATCAGCATATCCTCACTCAGAACAGTGTCATTGCATTCACGATCAGGCTGTGCATCACAGCGGCATAGACATTACCGTTTTTACTTTTGCTGCAGACTGAATGTGACATCATGCCTGAGGAGAGGAGCAAGATGCAGACCTGTCAGCGCCGTCTGCTTTGAGCTTTTGCAGCGCAGACCGAGCATTCTCTGGAGTCTGCTTGCTGAAGGTGGACACCCTGATGTACCCAATCTTTCCTGTGCTGGCTGCTGGTGGCTCTGCTGACTGGCTGGTCTCTGAGACGCTGCTGGACGGGCTGCTGCACAGCTGTGAGGTGACTGGATTGATCTTGATCTTTTCTCTCTTCAATGTCACCTCTCGGAGGTCCTCCCGGCCATGTGGCTGGAGCTTTAAAACCACCTGCAGCCATGCATGTGATCACTATCTGACAGCAATACCTCCACACACCTTGCAGCGATGTGAACATAAAGTCAGCAATGGCTGGGAGCTAGGTATGCTGCAACTCATACGATGCAGAGCATTGAAGCTTGAGCATGATTGAAGATGACAATGACACGTACGAACAGCCACACAATCCGGGGCTGCAATTGCTTAAGGACCTGCAGATTCTTCGCCTAGATCATATGCAGCCTCTGTACTGGATTCCAATTGAGAATGTCAGGTGAGGCTGGAAGCATCTCACCTCTGTGCCTTCAGTTCCTTGAAGGAGGTCGCCTGCCTCATACAATGAGACATTCTGCAACGGCCTGTCCCCAATGGCCAACAGCACGTCCTGTGGCTCAATGCCCGCCCTCTCTGCTGGCCCTCCTGCTGAGGGCGTGATCACCTGCAGCACATGTCTCTCCGGTTTAACCCCGACAGCTCATATTGCTAGGCTTGATATCACCATCCACGTGCTGTGAGCAGGGAGATGAGATTTCCTGCAGTAGGACTCAGCAGCCTAGCTGCAGCAGTGAGCTGTATGTGCCTTGTGCAGCACACGAAGACACCGGGAGCATGACCTTCATCACTTGCTGCGTGAATTTCAGTGAAGAGAAGTTGGTACTCGGCTGTGAGCGCAGGCTCACCACCACGCGGCTGTCAATGTCGCGGCTCTCAAAGCCTATCTCCAGCCCTACTCCTGTCACAGCCCCCGCGGTGCCTCGCCTGAGGGCTGCAAACTGGGCCGGCTCCAGGAAGCGCGTGAAGGGGTCATTCAGTGTCGCCAGTGCCTTCCTGATGCTTTTGTAGGTAGCCTTGGTGTCGCTCATGTCCTCATCCTTGATATACTTTTCACGCAGCTGCAGGCAGACACGGCAGGCATCAGTAGGCATTCCTCAGTAAGACCTTGCCTTTCAGGAGTACTACCCGGGGTCGCGATTGGCATCTGGTGGACATTTCCCTGTACAAGCTGGTAGTGCAGCAGCACTTGTGGTCGTGCAATAGACAGCAGCAGTGGGTCACATTGGAGGGAGAGCAGGAAATGCTGTTCTTGGGGCGCGTCCCACCTTGAACCAGCTCTGCCCGTTGAATGACTTGTCGACATACGCCCTGTCTACCGCCCTCCAAGCCTGTGCATGCGGAGCCAGTGATGATGACCGTGTGCCTTGTTACCAGCAAGACTGTGGGCTTTGCAGGCAGACACCTTGTGTGGTATTGATGCAAACGCAATCTGAGGCCCCTCTGACATAGCAAGCCAGTGGCGGCTGCTTGCCTAGTCACCACAAGGAGGGCAGCAGCTCACCTCCAAGAACAGAAGCTGCTCAGGGGTGACAGCATGGGCTGTCTGCACAGATGACAGGAGTATGGCCGCGCTGAGGCCAACTGAGCCCACTGCCACTCCCACCTGCACAGAGCAGATGTTTCTTGTCCTGTCACTGCGCAAGTCCGATATCAGCTTTGTCATAGAGTCCATAGATGCCTTGCGAAGTAAGGGGTCCGAGAGGGAGGTCTACCTGCTGCAGCCTTCTGCACATTGAGCATACAGCCTGACCTGTGCCACGTTGGGCAACAGAGCGCCTGCATCAGAAGAAACGAACTAGCTGCTTCGAGTATTCGTTATTGCAGCATAGCTGGAGATATTGAAATTTGCCCCAGCGTGCTATAGAGAGCAGTCTGCACAACTCTTGGTCCTGCAACACTTCTGAGAAGGTGGTACCTGCAAGGCCGACGCTCTACTCCTTTCTTTGGTTCTAAGCAATTCAATCTCCAGCAGAGTCGCGTATGTTGCGTTGCAGCGGTCCAAGGTCCCACAGGGCCCTGGCCTTGCATTGGATGGCCCTGGCCTTGTTCTAGCGCATACAAGCGTCTCTATCTGCTCAGTAATTGCGATGCGCTAATCGTATATCATTCATAAAATTGCATAACTTTGTCTCTGTAAGGTCTTCGCACAATTTTACCAGCATTGCCCACTTCTCTCAGGATGAGCACCATGAGCTACAGGGATGAGCCCTGGATTATGCCCTGCCACGGGAAGCTGCACGGAAGATGGCAGCCGTCAAGATTCCCCCTTAAACCGCCTAGAAACTGTGAAAACGCCACAGTAGCAATCTCGGATACCAAGCAATCACTCTCACACAGCTGACTATCGCCACCTGCTTACGACAGCGTTACCACAGGTAAGGCTGCTGCGACGGGCCCCGAGCAGGTCGTAATCAGGGTCGAATATACATATTTGCGGCCAGCGCTGACTCTCTGTTGGTTGATCATGTCCTTCAATGATGCAGTGGTTGTATGTCTCTCAGGACGACGTGTTTTTGTAGCCCCCTGAGCACTGTATGCCTCGACGAATCCAATAGGAAGCTGTGTCGCTGAGGCCGTGTCTTCCGTTGGCTGTGTACCCGAGGCGTCGCAGAACCGCCAAACCATTACCAAGGCTCAGGGTTCATAAGAATTATCTATATAGCGACCGGTCAGTCCGTCATAAGCTTGATACGCTTGATTGCAGGAGTCCACCATGTCTTCCACACACGATGCCAAGAACGCAATGAAGGTGTGCGCCTGTCCATCACACCAACTTTCTGGAAAACTGCGGGTCATTCGTATGGGCGATAAGGGTTTGCGGGTTTAGACTACCCCAATACGCCTCCAATGACTCTTGAAGATGGCGATCAGGGTGCACAATCGGTGTGCTTTTGCAATGAGTGAATGCTCTAGACACTTCCTGATCTTATATCATCAATGGGAGGTACAAAGATGCAACGCATGCCTCCATGCAGGATGCTGCCGGCAAGGTGCAGGGCGCTGCCCAGACCCAGTACGACTATGCCAAGGACACTGCCTCCAACCTAGCAGACAAGGCCCAGGGCCACGCTCAGGACGCCCACGGCCAGGCTAAGGTAAGGGCTTACGAGCTGTACAATGCACATGCTCTTTTGGCGGCTATCTGGACTTGTCATTGCATGTCTAAACGGCCCATCAGTGTTTGTAACTATACACATCAAAGGGAGCGGATGCCTTTAGCTGAGTACGGGGCAGCCTGGCAGTTGCTAGCCTGTCTTGCCTAACATCTGGAAGGGGTGGCCACGGTGCAGGCTGCTAAGGCAATGCATGACATGTGGCCTCACTTGTTTACATGCACTTGCAGGACACCCTCGGCTCTGCCAGCGACAAGGCCGACCACCACGCCACCCAGGCATCCAAGCAGGGCCAGAGCTACCTGGACTCCGCCAAGGACCAGGCCAACCAGCTGTTCGGCCAGGGCAAGGTGCGCCTCAACTCACTGGAAGCCCTTCCGCCTGCGCAGCTGTGAAGCCTGTTGCTTTCACGTGAAAGGTGGTCAGGCGTTATTCACCTGCTCCGCTGCTCACTTCGAAATGGCAAGCATCAAGCCAGCATTGGGCAGGTGTGCTCCCATACTCTTGACCCCCTGCTGATGTGACCTGGGGCCCTGCAGGACACCGCTGGACAGGCCCAGGACAAGGCAGGACAGGCCAAGGAGGAGGGCAAGGGATACCTGCAGACCGCTCAGGAGAAGGCCGGGCAGCTGTTCGGGCAGACCCAGGACAAGGCGCAGCAGGCCAAGGGCGAGGCCAAGGACACTCTGGGCTCCACCGCCGACAAGGCCAGCGCCAAGGCCGACGAGGCCCACAAGGAGGGCAAGGGTGAGCGGCCACCCGCCTCACTCCGAAGCACCCGCATCCTCCTGGTCTGTAGACCTGCCTGCACTCTTGCATCCACATGTTCCTGTTTTCTCTATGCATGCAAGGAGAACACATGCCAGCTGTTTTGGTTGGCCCTGTGCATGCATCCTCCAATGACATGACAGTGCTGTGCTGTGCTGCTATCTCGCCAAAGCCAGCCCAGACCTGCGTCTGCTGACAACATGTCCCACACTACATGCAGTTATTTCTTGTGATTGATGTGCTGCACAGAAGCTGGGTGTGTGAATGCTGATGGATAGCTTGTCAATGTGCAGGCATGCTCGGCTCTGCCTACGACACTGCTGCCAACACTGCCCAGTCTGCTGTGGCCACCGGCGCTGGCCTGGTGGAGAAGACCGCCAACTACATCGGCGACACCGCTGCCAAGTACAGCAAGAAATGAAGCCGCCTCTAGAAGATGGTGCAGTGGCATGTACAGGATGAAAATTAGCAGTCCGCATTCAGCTCCACGAGCTGGCACTGTTTGCATATGCTAGGACCAATAGGATTTGATACAGTCTTCAAGCCTGCTGGGTGGATCTGTCAGCCTGTTGAACGGATGCTAAGGTCTAGCAGGGTCTTCATCAAGATGTCCCCATGTGATCATAGGTGCATTTGCAATGTACTCACTTTGAGTTCAGGCTGCAAAATGATTGGACACTGCTATGTCATCCTAGGCTGCAAGCACATACCGTGGCATATCTATACTGCCAATTACTTTGAAGGGTATTTTATGTAAGCTGTCTGAGGTTAGCAGATCATGTGACCCATGGGCCACTCATGTGGCCATGTGAGACCCATACGGCGTGTTCTTCACTCCTTTTATGAGTGCATGCTCCATGACACCATCATGCACTGCTTGGTCAAAAACTTACAGATGTGCTGCATCCATCCCTGGCAATGCATCTTCTTGTTGCACCCCTGATAATGTCACACTGGTTTTTGACAGGTTCAGGTCACAACAAGCTTGTTGCCAAACAGTCATCTTTGACAGTATTCTGGTTTGTGTAGACCATCAAAATTAGCCCCTGTGGCCTGCTGCTTCGATCTGGCAGTGTTCATGACAAAGCAGGCATGTCGAGGCTGTAATCGCAGCATGTAGCACCCAGAGTTTGCCAACAATGCAAGTCATTGGGAAAGTATAGGTCGAAAGGGCGCACAAAGCCACAAGGCACAAGTCACCTCTTGGCTTTCAAGTCCTTCTTCGGGCCCCTCTGCTCAGACTGCGGCGGGGGAGGCTTAGGGATGACTGCTGCTTGACCCAGCAACCTCGCGACTGTCTTGGTCGGCTGGGCGCCCACTGAAAGCCAGTACTGCACCCGCTTGATGTCCAGCCCCATGTGCTTGTTGCCATCCTTCTCTGCGCATCCCATTGTGCGTCATGGCAGTGCAGCCCTTGCCTGCGAGCTGATCAGCATGACAGCAGGATACACCCGGGTACAGATGGCATAAGCTGCACTCGTGCAGGTCCTTCTCCTGTATTTGGCAAGTCGTACAGAGGACAGGAATCAGAGCTGTGCGACATACCAGGAACTGGGTTATAGTGGCCAAGGATCTCGATGTGCTTCCCATCCCTTGGACATCGTGAGTCTGCTGCAAAAATCCGGTAGAAGGGCAAATTCTGCAATCGCACACCTTGAGTTGTCAGGATATCAGTCGCAGGTGTCTATGAGCAGGAGTGCAGCAGCAATAGTGCTCACCTTCCGCCCAAACCTGGCCAGCCTCAGTCTGACTGGCATGCCCTGCTTGAGAGTCTCGGGTCTTGCGGCGCCTGAAAATCAGGACGCACTCCTGAGTATTCCCAAGAACTGTTTATACAGGAGCTAGGAAGGGTGCTGAAGCCAATAGGGGTCAGAATCGCTGAACGGGACCCAGCTTGTGAATTAAGGCTAGGCACCGTTCTGGTCTCAGGCAAAAGAATCGACTATGCTCCACTCTGACATGATCATTTGTAGGATGTAAAGTTGTCCCAACGTGAGCCGCATTTCAGAGCCATCGGGAGGCGATGTCATGCGTGCTATGCCGCTGCCCGAAACTGGGCAGACAGGAAAGACGATGTCAGTACGCGCCTATAGACCGTCTGCTGATCGACTGTGAGAGCTAGAAGGGCTGGAAGGCTCCCTATACTTGGCGCGTCAAAAGCTGACTCTCAGAGTGGGAAATAATGGGCAGTTCCCCATGGCATGCCGGCCATACACTGCGCAGAGAGTACCACACAGGACATCAAAGCCTCTGCCCAACCGTTGTAAGAGTATGCCAGTTTATAGCAGCTGGAGTGCCTGTGAAGTCTGAGGCGTATACTGGAGGAACAGCATGCTTGTTGGCACTCAGGTCTCACAAGCACTCCTGCTGTCCAGGTGCAGCCGAGGAGGCGTGCTTTTAGACAAGTACGAGCACAATTGACGCCAGGCAGGACTCAAAAGCCGTCAATCGTGAGTCCCTTACCCCCAATGGTTGCAACAGAGGGCATTGATGTACAATGTAGCCTTGCTTGTACACATGCA
Source organism: Coccomyxa sp. LA000219 (assembly GCA_000812005.1). NCBI lineage: Eukaryota > Viridiplantae > Chlorophyta > Trebouxiophyceae > Coccomyxaceae > Coccomyxa > Coccomyxa sp. LA000219. Next base: position 2,542,383 of record KN714658.1, read on the forward strand.
AAGTCTGCCAACAGCGCCAATGCATGCCCTTATTGTGCTCAGATGCAAGAGCTAACGAGCTAAATAGTTGGGCTGTCATCATGCAGGTCTGGCTGAAGCATGATCTGCGGCTTGATGACCACCCTGGCTTAACACAGGCGTCGGAGCAAGCATCAGCAGTCATTCCTGCTTTCTGTATGGACCCAAGACTCTATGTACACCTCCAGAGAACACCCAATGGCATTGAGGGTGAGCAGCTGTATCACAACCCCTTGATGCTATACTATTCTTGGAGGGATTGCCTACATATGAAGTAAACATCATTTGTAAGGATTCCGGTTTTTGTGCTTCGGAGGCTCTAGCATAGCTGCTCATATATACGGTGAGCATGCTGTACAGATGGAGCTCACAACAGTTGACATGTACAGACGGAACTCACACTACTTGACGTGATGCAGAGATGTGAACCCCAATCACAAGGTGACACTGGGGGTTCTGCAGGATTGCTAGGGAGTCTGGCCGCACTACGAGACAGTTTGGTTGAACGGGGCAGCAACCTGGTAGTGAGGTGCGGGGCACTGCCGGAGGTGCTGGGGCAGCTGGTGCTGGAGAGCGGGGCGGCCGAGATCCTAGCTGAGGAAGAGGTGGAGTACAGGTCAGCCTCACTTTCTGTCAGCATCACAACAAGCAGAGGAATGTTGCAACACTTGATGTGCAATGTGACCGTTGTTATCTCAGCTGAGGTTCATGACGCTCCAAGTTCTGCTGATGGCACTGAAGAGCTGGTGAGTTCTGGCACTGCCAAATTTGGACGTGCAGGTTCTGTCCATGGGCTGCAGCATTTACTGTTTCAGAATGAGTCAGACATTGTCACAAAGGTGGTTTGACGCTGCAGTGTCACCTGCGCAGGTGGCTCAGGGCAATGCAGGAGGCAACAGCAGGGCTTCCAGGTGGCTTGAAGATGACCACCTGGAAGACAAGCCTGTTCCAGGATGAGCCTTATGTGGACAACTACAGAGAGTTCAGGCAACAGAGAGGTCCTCCCATCTCACCGATAGAAGCTCCTGAGACACTCCCAGGCCTTCCTGAGGGTTTGGATCCTGGGCAGCTTCCCACAGCTGAGATGCTAAGGGAGAGCTTGGCTGCAGCTGATCATGCAGCTCTGCACCCGGAGGTACCGCTTGCACTCCCCAACTTAGCCATCTGTGCAAGAAATCTTGTGTGTGCCTGTACACTGAAATGCATGAATAGCCAATCCCTCTTGGTTACGGATGCGGGCTTGAATGTGTCGTCCAAGGATGTCAGTGACCAGAAATGAGGTCGTTGCTGGCCGAGTCAATGCTGTTTTGAGAGGCGCATCAGGATACAACAGAAGAGTTCATGATCTCAGGTGAGGGAGGAGGCACAGGGCATATCAGCTGGTTGGCGAGCGGGCAGCCCCGGACTTGCCCATCAGCTGACCCAGGGCGGGGAGTCTGCTGCGCTGCCAGCTTACAGGGACTACCTCCAGTGCAGACTGCAGTCCGGCTCCTCCGCGGGACCTTCTGGCAGGTGCCGGTTGCGCAGCTCATGCAGAACTGAAGCTCCAGCATATCTGGGCTATGCATCATGATTCAGAGGTTGCCAGCCACGCTGGATTGCCTCGAACGATGAGAGGAAGCCAGTGTTTTCCCATGGGATCCGTGCCAAGGGTGCCTGTAATGAGCCAGACAATGCTGATCCCACACCACTATTCATGGGTCTCCAATAGAACTCTCTTCCCTGTGTGTATAGCCTCACCATGGATATTCCATATGCAGGTCACCTGATAGATGGAGAGAAGAGATGCAACAAGCTGTCAACTTGCACGAAACAGCAGCAGCCCCTCTCGGATCCTTCCCAGCCATCTTCTCCCAGGCCATCTCTCTAGGACTGCTGTCGAAGCGCAGAGTGTACCAAGAGGCTATGCAGGCGCTCAAGAGTGAGCAAGGATCCCTGAGGTCTCTCATAGGTGAGTGCTTTATGTCTGTCTCAATGCTAAAGCTGCTATATGTAACCCATATGTTCTTACCGCTGTATACAGGCAATCGTATGTCTTGCTCATTTTGCTGAGCTAATGCAATAAAAGAACAGTGCACGGCGTTCCAATGCAGCTGTAAGAGCTGTTGGTAGGCCAGATGACAAAGTCTTGATGTAGAGAAAGACCCTCGGCACAGCAGCACTTGCCCTTGAGTGATGATATGGTGATCCTGGGTTCCCTGATGAGGCTGACATAAGAGGGATAGACTGTGTGGCTGCTCGCAGGTAGGAAGGCGCTCATTCCTGCAAAGGCTGCCATTGCCGCAGCAGAGGCTGCAGACTTCCACTGGCACATCGCGCGAGCTGACAGGGAACGCCGCCTGCAGGGCAACACCGGGTACCCCCGCCACTGGCGATGGAGGGTGCGTGCCTTACAGAGGCAGCCGATCATGCCCATGCATGAGGTGCTGCATCAGACAGCACAGCACTAAGTCTCAGCTGCTTGAAGCACAAGGACTTGCTACAGACACCTGCAAACTCTCAGAAGTGGACTGGGCTGCAGGGGTTCATGACAGACTTCTGCTCCAGAACTCCAGCAGAGGAGGGTGCTGATGAGATCCCAGACGCTCCAGCCATTCTTCTTGTGCATGGCTTTGGAGCATTTGGGGAGCAGTGGCGAGGCCAGCTCAGCGCTCTTGCAAAAGCAGGCTACCAGGTAATGCACAGACAATGCAAGTCTCTTAGCCTGCAGGAATGCCAAGCTGTAAGGGACCACTATCACATCAAGAATGGTTCACACCAGGTCACACACTCACATGTACTAGTGCTTGGTGAGTGAGTAAGTGAGTGAGTGAAACGACTCCATTCCTGCTGGTGTAGGTGTATGCGCCAACCATTCCTGGCTTTGGGCGCTCAGAGAAGCCTGCACTGGCGTACTCGCAGACGCTGTGGCTGGACTTCCTGCGGGAGTTTGTGGTGGAGGTGGTGAGGCGGCCTGTGGTGGTGGTGGGCAACTCCATTGGCGGCTTCATCTCAGCCTCCCTGGCTGCAGCCTGCCCTGGGATTGTGAAAGGTAGGGCACAATGCTGAGGCAGGTCAATACTCTCAGCTTTGTCTTGCAATGCACCACAGGCGTCCTCAATTTAGTGAAGAGTACCCTGAGATGCTTCTCTGGAGAACAATGCCGGCAGTGGGACCACCGCAGACCTTGTTACTGGTCTTGTTCCCTCCATGTATTTCTGTTGCGCCAATGCTGCAAGTCCATGCCATTGCTTTTGAGGCACGGCAGGGTTCATTGAGCTCACGTCCCCAATGCTCCTATTACAGCGCTTACCAACAATGTCAGGGCTCAGTGCTGCTGTTACATGTGCAGGACTGGTGCTGGTCAACAGTGCTGGAAAGATCGTGCCAGACTACACGCCCGAAGCAGGCGGCAAGTTCGGCAATGGCAAGACCGGGCCGCCTGCACTGGTTGCTGATGTGGTCAGCTGGGGCATCTTCAACTTTCTGGAGCGCTCTGTTGCCAAGTGAGCAGTCTCCTCATTCTATGTTTTCCACCACTTAGTAGCGTTTCCTGATGTCGGCCGTGCTGGTTCTCAAGAAGTTATAATTTCCTCAAGTATTCCACCTCTACACACACCATGGTCAGGGGTGCATCAGCACACCACCGCAGCCAGTGAGGGAAAACGCAACACCCTGCACCTCGAGCCTACTGCCTTCACACGCATCTTCTCCCACCAGTAGGATGCTCAGGCTTGGGTCGACATGCAGGACGCTGGTCAGGCTGTACCCCATGTCCCCCGCCATGGCGGACCAGTGGCTGGTGCAGGAGATCTCCAGGGGAGCCTGTGATCCCGGCGCTCTGGGCGTCTTCAGGTGAGAGCTCGTCCCCACGCACTCCACTCTGTGCATCTTCAGGGACAGAGCTGCAGAAAATTAGAATCTCGAGTGTTTGTGTTGTGACGCAGTCCACTATCTGAGAGGCTGTCCTGCATACTTTGATGAGAACTTGCATGCTAAGGGTCAAAGCCAAACAAGTTTGGGATGTTTCGCAGGTCAGTATTCTATCTGCCTCCTCCCAGACCGCTGAACCACCTGGTGCAAGACCTTTATGGGGGCCCGTGCATGGTGCTGCAAGGTGCCATGGACCCACTGAATGATGCCCGAGCACGAGCAGCTGCTCTGGATGCTGCCTGCTCCAATGTGGAAGTGCAGCTGATTGACGGCGGCCATTGCCCTGTACGTCCGGGCGCTCACATTGCCTTACCTAAGATGTTTTCTGTGTTGGTCCTTCAAGCCTCTGAGCGCTGTTGTGCATCCGGCAATGCTGTTGACAGAGGCTGTGGTGCTCAGATATATCTCTGCTTTGCAGCACGATGAGGTCCCCAAGGAGTTCAACGCAGCCCTGCTGCACTTTCTCCCGGGTGCTGTGGGCCTGAACACCAAGCCAGCAGAGGTCCCAGAGGAGCTTGCGCTGTCATCTGCAGCCGCAGACGCAGGCACCAGATAGTCAAGACGACTTTGCCTCAACTTCAGCTGGCAGCTGGAGCTGTCTTGTCAGAAGAGGTTTCCAACAGGTTTTGAGGCCTAGCCTACTAGTACCAAGTGTGCGCATGCACAGCAATGTGAAGGAGTGCAGATGTGAAATTGCTTGTACAATGTGAGAGACAGAGTGCTTGTGCACCTTGAGAGAATGAGCAATAGTGAGAGACAGCGAGAGCTTTTTATCCTGGCAGAGAGATACAGCAATCAGAGTTGCAGGACCTTTCCCTGGACTCGTTCAACAAATTGCCTCACTAATCTTTGCCAGGCTCATCTGAAAGCTTCTGGCACTCACATATATATTTGCAAAGATGCTTTCATACAAAGTAAGCAGTGGTGCCGACGGCAACAGAAGGAAGCCTCAAACCTGTACAACACACCCATACTTCCTTCAAGGATTCCGGGATTGACAGGTCATCCTACACGGGCAGCCCGACTGGGCCAGGGCCCGGGTTGCTCACTCAACTCCTCTCAGCATCCTGCATGCTCACTCTCTGCATGCCGATACCACACAGTTTGCTGCTGTGACACCGAGATGAATAATTGTTCCGACCGCTTTGAAACGTTCTGGGACATTGCCTCGACAGCTGACTTCATCACGGAGAGGAAATACACCGTGGTCACCCTGCAGTTCCCAGACGAGCTTCTGAAGGATGCGACGTTGGTTCAAGCAGCTCTTGCAGATGAGTGCACATCGCGAGGGATCAAGATCGAGGCAGGCCCCCTTCCTCGGTAGGCTGCATGTCCATGAGAAAGAAAGAGCCCTTCTGAGAGGCTCCATGTTGCAGGCGTTCGTCATGGCAGACACAACATACAACAGCCTTGGTGTGGACGAGGTGGCGGCTCAGCACGTCAATGCACAGTGCGTAGTGAGTCCTCCTAAGACTTTGCTGGCATGAGCTTGTTTACTGCAGATAGAAAGAGCGTTGCTAGCAAAGAGACTAAGGGTCCTGCTTTTTCCTCACATGGTCTAGCTTTGTACAGACCAGAGTCATGAGCTCTCCTCTCACGTGTGCAGATACACTACGGGCGTGCCTCCCTGAGTCCCCTCTCAAAGCTGCCAGCATACTTTGTGTTCACCAGGCAGCCGCTGGACTGCCATGCCACCTCAAGGCGGATTGCGGAGTGGGCTTGCCAGGCGCACCCATTGCAGGACAAGAAGGCGCTGTTGCTCCTCCCTGATCAGCCGCTGGCATGGGCTCTGCAGGGCCTCAGCGAATGCCTTCGGACGGACCTGAAGAAGGTATATCAAGTTACTACCCATGCATGATCAGCAACCCATTATTATTTTTAAGACCTGTTTACTTGTTGGCTCAGCGACGAAGTGGCCCAGGCAGTGAGACGCAGCCTCTGCATGCAGGCGGGTGTAGATACAAATGTGGTGGTAGCAAACGTCCCCAGCAATGTCTTGGACCCCAAGACAAAAGTAGCGCGGCAGCTGTCACCCTGCGCTCCAATAGCCAGTCAGCAGGCCCTCCCAGCAGCCTCGGAGGATGGAGCATGCCAATGCAGAGAGGCAGCTGCCGCCTCAGCTGCAGCTGCACATGAAGCCCATGGTGATGACAGCAGCCACGAGAGCAGTGCTGTCAATGGAGGAGCGCCTGCAACTGAGCAGCAGGCCAGCACGCTCTCTCCAGCAGTAGCAGATTGCCCCAATGATGCAGCGGAGCCCCTTCCAGAGTCAGCTGGGGAGGGGAAGGGAGAAGCTGGCACTCACATGGCAGTTGCAGGATTGCAGTGGGATTTGCCGGAGGGGGTGGACCTCAGTGACTGCCTCATGCTGTGGCTGGGCGAGGAAGATGCCCCGGCGCTGACTCAGCTCATGCTCACGTACAGCAGGTGCTTCGCTCTGCCCGTCACTTGGCCTTGAGCAGCTGTCTCTGATCACTAGCATTGCAACAACCCCATATCACGCACTATGCCGTGCCATGCCTCTGCTGCCAAGGCTCAAGCAGCTCCTCTGAACACAGCGAATCACTAGTACGCTCAACGGTGTAGGCAAAGCCTTGGCCCCTGCTAGAAAGGCTGCAAATGCTGAAAGGCCATGCCCCAGCAGGTCTGACTGGATGGTGTACAACCCGAGAAATGGCAAGTTGGTCGAGGGCGTGCCAGCAGAGCTGAGCAGAACCCTGCGAAGGAGATACTACCTTGTTGATAAGGCCAGGAATGCTAACATCATAGGCAAGCCACCTGAACCTGCAACCTGCCTGCATGCCTAGGACCCTTTCTGACGGTATCAACCGGCTGGCTAGGCCTTGATATGGCCCTGTGTCAGAGACATGTTTGACTCACATTGAGGACCATGAGGATAGTTTGTGACAGGGGCAGGAAGGCATAGTACCAGCTGGCAATCTTGACGGAGGGGAGCGCCCTGCAGGCGTGGTGGTGGGGACGCTGGGAGTGGCGGGCTTCCTGCGGGCGGCGGAGGAGGTGAGGCGCCTGGCGCGCGCGGCCGGCAAGCGGACCTACACCCTGCTCATGGGCAAGCCCAACCCTGCCAAGCTCGCCAACTTCCCAGAGGTCGACGTCTTCGTCATGATTGCTGATGCACCGGTAGGACGTCAATTTCTGCACCTCCAGGCTCTCCTCCAGGCTTGAGAAGAGGAGGTCCCGACAGCGTCTGCTGGCAAGCCATGCGGATTGAATATGTGGTTCCTGTGTCTTTCACACCACAAGACAAGGCAGGCACAGCTTGAGTTTCCCATTGTGTGCTGCCTGTATGTGATCCTGCTTATTCCGAAGGCCTTACGTGCCCATTCCGAAGGCCTTACATGCACCTCCCATCCTGTGCACTGCAATGCAATGCAGGGTATGATCCTGGATAGCAAGGAGTTCTATGCCCCCATCATCACTCCTTACGAGGCCCAGCTGGCCTTTTTGCCAGAGGGCGCTGACACGGACGGCAGCTTTCGCCTTGATTTTGACTCTTTACTAGAACAGCAACAAAAGGTCTGGCTCAATCCAAGCAGGCACTCAGAAAATTCCTGGCATGCTCATTGCACCACTTGCTCAATCAGGAATTGTTGCAGTGCGCACTGCAGGTTGCAGGCCTTTAGATGCGTTCTCCTGAGCTGCCTGCTTTCCAACAGGGGCTTGGAACATTGCAGGTTCATCATACTGAGGCTGAAAAGCATGAGGAGGAAGCATCATCCTCCCTGCTTTGCGGCAGGCAGGATGCAGCAGCAGCTTGCAGCACCCGCAGCGCTGACTTGGCCTTGGCCCAGCATGCTTTGAAAGACCTGTATGTGCAGAAAGGTCTGCTAGACCCTCCTTTACACTCTGCTTCAGATGAGTTTTTGTACAGTACCAGATGTGACTCATGACAGCTTACAGTCACGTCTGCCGACCCCTGGATCCATGGACGGGCCATGAGGATAGCTCGCTCAAGCTTGTGTGTGTTTCCAGTGCTGTTGAAGCGGCCCAAGCGTCTATAGCACTTGCGCTTTGAACTCGTTCCATGTGTACGCAGGCCAGGCGCCCACCGCCTGAATGTATAATGATAAAGGCCTTTCACAGCTCACAGCATGTGCTGTCTGTGCAGACACGGGACAGCTAGCCGAGGTCAGGAGCGCTGCGCAGTATCTGCATGCTCGCAGGAGCTATAGGGGCCTTGAGACACCTCATCACACCGGGGCTGACACTAAGGCGGCCTCAGTGGCCGTCCCAGGGCGCTCTGGTAGGGCCGCACACTATGCTGATGAGCCAGACACGAGGGAATAAGGGGATTCTTGTCAAGTTGGTAGGGTGTACATTGCAAGACCCAGAAGCAGTGTATTAATGGCTATAAGCAGAACAATATAGTTCCCTGACAAAGCGCTTCTTGAAGGGGCATTTTTGGTCAGCTCTGCAGCAGATGTTCTACTGTACAAGCCTACTGTGATTTCAAGTCTTGGAATGTGTATCAGACAGTTCCTCATCCCCATCAAGACCATCACTTGTCAAGCAATTACTATCTGGAAATGAGGACCGTGCCGGCATTGCCTCTTGGATGCGATGATACAGCCTCTAGAGTACCAGGTCTGGATGGCCATGGCCAACCCAAAGCATGGGAAACATTGACTGGTCAAGTCCCATCTCCCTGTTGTTGCAAAGTATGAGTCCTATGGCATTGCATGACAACCTCATTGTGGAGCATTCCTCAGGGACAGCCCTTTCTCCACAACGCGCATCTGAGAAAGCATACGCTGTCCATTGCCCGGTGCGTGCACATGTATCTGGGATCTGTACAGTGCCTGAACTTGGCTCACAATACCTGATGACATGCCGAACTGGGAGAGCTTGACATAAGCATCAAACCACAAGCAGCAACACATAAACTGTACAGGATCCTTGCTGCGCATATATGTACCACCGGGGGTTCAGAGGTACCTCGTAGCCACAATAAACTGCTATACTGTAGCTAGCTGTCCAGAGGAGTTCAATGTGCTGTGTGGCTCAGAATGCTGGCTGTCAGATAGTCTTGCGCCTGATATGATTGCCATATGGCCATGGCGCTGCACACAATGGCCGAGGCACTGCACCAGTCTAGACAGATCTGCAACATCTGCATAGACCCTGCAGGTGCTTGGATGGTCACCGCATATGCAGATGTGAGACACTGACGTCAGCGCCATGGCGCTTACTGCTGCTGGGAACAAAGCTGCTCGCTTGTTTCTGGGTTGCGTGCTGTTCTGGCAAATGCGGATTTTTGGTCTAAGGATCAGCATGGCTGTTGGGATGCATGTAGAGGGCCCGTCAGGATAATTAAAGGCTGCTGGCCTGCCTCACACTTTTGTGGAGGGCATGTGATCAGCAGAGGTTGCAGGTGCGGGCGTTGTCGCCCCGTCTCTCGGCGGCATATCCTTCCTTGCTGTAGCTGGGTCTGCTGAAGACCTGCACCCCAGCATGCACTCAACGCCTGAAGCACCGGATCCTCATCAAGTGCAGTCATTGGCAGCTGGGGTTACTCACAAGTCTTCCAAATTGTTGAGTCACTTCGTCCAGTATCCCTTTTGCAGAAGGTCACATCAGGTGCTATATGACTCTTTCACAAGCGTAAGGGTGAAGATGGAGCGCACTTATATTGAGGAATCTGCTCGTGGCTGTGGTGGTACGCAATGGAGTGGACGGAGAACAGACAGTACAGTGTGAGGCACATTGCTGACCAGATCCCGAAACGGATGTAGGAGTCACGGTCCAGCGTGGACAGGAGGAAGCTGCGCAGGTAATGAGCTCTCAAAGGTGCTATGGCTGTGCATCCTGACTGTGGCAAAGGTCTGACTAGGTCTGGCATAATCACATAGAGGCTATGCCCTCTCTGGCACGCCTACTTTGTGTGGGCGTGAAAGCATCAGGAGAGCTCACGGCATACACTCTGAATGGCAGGCAAATCATGGGACAGCAGAAATTCACGTCAAGGGCTGGAGTGGACCGATTGCGTGTGAGAACCGGTGCGCTCACCAGTTAAGGATGACGGATCCGCTGGGAACCCAGGGGAAGAGAGGGACGCCATAGACGCGGGGCACGCGCGCATGCTTGCAGAAGATGTGGCAGCTGGCCGTTGCCAGGAACCACACGATGACGAAGGCCACAATGCCGTACCAGTCGTTGGACACATTGTAGTAGATGGCCAGGCCTGCATACAGCATCATGCGCAACTTGATGACAAAGCTATCGTATAAGGATACGCCGGAGTGCCAGTGCAACAAGTCATGCTGTGGAGCTGGAGGAGCTTGACAGCAGCAAGGGCAAGGGGAAGTGTGATGGGCGTACAGCACAAGTCTGTGTGACAGGTATGCTCACCTACACTGGCCCCGCAGATGGCCAGCAGATGTGCCAGCACCTTGATGAAGTCTGCCCTGGTGGAAACCTTGGGGTCGTACAGCCGGTAGAAAAGCAGCCCAGCAGCCACATTCAAGAAGGCATACAATGTGCCTGCAGGACAGGATTCAGTTCCTCGCTTCCACCCATAGGATTGTGTGGAGCAATCAGGAATGTGACAACATGTGCTGGACATACCAAAAGTCACATGCAGTGTGCGAATGCCACTCTGAGGAGCTGGCAGGGGGTCCTACCAATGGACACCATGTTGGCGAGGATGGGCAGGTCTGTGAAGAAACCAATGAACGCTGCACCCGCACAGCACATGCCTCAGTACTGCAGCCTAGGTGTTGCTGAGGAGCTACATCAGTGATGCCACCCAAGCCTGAAGGTGCTGGGCTTACAGAGGGGTAGCAGCTGACTCTGGTCAGGAGGCGCAAGTAGGAGGTGTATCAGCCACAAAACGCCAATCTAATCCAGCTCACTAGGTAGCTAATGGCACAGATCTATGGTGGCCATGACATGCGCGACTCTAGGAAGGCAAGGGGTGTGAGTGCCTGTGAGATGTGGGCACTGGCAGGCGGGGAGGTGCTGGGGAGGGGACCTGAGGCGGCGCCCATGGTGATCTGGGCGGCGAGGGGGGTGCCGTAGCGCTGGGAGACCTTGGCCCAGAAGAGGGGGATGAGGTGTTCGCGGGCGGCCATGGTGAAGATGCGCGCCTGCCCCAGCATGTTCACCAGCAGCGCCGTCGATATGCCCACCAGCGCCATGAACGCCACCACATACCTGCGCCCCCGCAGCACTCTGCATTCCCTCGTTTCCATGCATGCGTGCATCATGCTCATGTGTCGAAGGCCGTAGCCTTCGTGTAGGGCACCAAATTAGCCGGCCGTAGCGTGCAAAGATCTGGAATGGTTTATATCGTGTCCTGCCGGTGCGGACCGGCCCACAATGCATCAGGAACACTGTCGGTCCTGGCCTGGAGCAAGCAGTCTTACCTAGCCCAATTCAGGCCGACCTGGCTGAATGCTGTAGAGAAAGGGGCATTGGGGTCAATCTGGTCATACGGCACCATCATGCAGATGACCTGCACATGCGGAACAGCGACTTACCATGCAGACGCGTTGCTTCATATGAGTGCTGTTGCTGCTTGAGACAATTTGTCATGCTGTTCTCCTCATACCACATTATGCTCAAGGACGCCAGCTCAAGAGGCTCACAGGCTCTTTCAGCCTCATAGTGCGTGATCATGCACGATAGCAGCAGTTGTGGTATCGGAAGGGACTCACAATGCACATGATGATGTAGAGCACAGTGCAGACTGTAGTGGCTCCGATGATACCAATTGGCATGTCCCTGGAGGGATTCTTCGCCTGCAGAGATGCAGCATCGCTCTTCATCATGCCAACTCACAGGTGTGAAAAGCTGAGTCAATCTGCGCAAGGGTAGCAACAGCACCAGATGAGCAGACACACGCAAAGCGACTTGCGAGCCTTGTCCATACACACCTCTTCAGCAAGAGTGGCCACGGCGTCATAGCCGAGGTAGGCAAAGAAGATGATGGCTGCGCCATTCATGACTCCCCTGACACCATACACCCCAAAGTCTGTCGTAAGATTAGGGGGTGACGCCTTTGTAAAGCCTGCAAGGGTGAGCAGAACAAGCTCATGCATCATAGGATTGTCCCAGATGGAGCCTGTGCTGGATATACACTTGGCACCCAAGATCGGCTTTGTGGTATGGAACACAGGGGCAGATGCCAATACGATGGACAAGGCATCTCAACCCTTACCTGCAATGATGACAAACAGCACCCCAACCAGCTTGGTGCAGGTCAGAACGAGGTTCACTCTGGAGGACTCCTTGGTTGACAGGCAAATCAGCACCGTCATGATGATGATGATAGCAACGGCCATGGGGTCCAGCTCCACTGAGCCCGCAGGGAAGCGAAAGAAGCTGGAGTCCTGTGTCAGAGCACAACATACGTGAGAACACAAACAAGTGGAGAGCAGACATTGTTCCTCACCAGGCCTGCCAATTGCATGCCCTTCTTGTGCTTGCACTGTGACATGTATGTTAGTGCGTAGAAGGTGTGGCAAACCTTGCTGCACAGTGTTGCCAGGTAGGATGACCAGGCCCGAGCGATTGCGGCAATTGAGAGAACATACTCCATGATCTGCAGCACAGGCGTCACCCAGCATCATTCCAGAGAGAAATGATGGAGCCTGTAAGGGGCTCCTGCTTTCTCCTACGGATGCATACAACAGCCACTTGCATGGGGGGCAGGTTCAGGGCTCACCATGTTTGAGGTGACCAGGAATGCTGGCAGCTGGCCTAGGGAAGCCATGACGTAAGTGAAAGAGCTTCCTGCAACTGGGAGCTCCGTAGACCACTGCACCACAGACGCATGCGCATAAGCTATCCTGAAATATTGCACCATGGCGAACCAGGGCAGCACATGACACAGCTCGTGCAAAGCATGAAGGAGCCAGTTTGCCAGACACATATAGCAGTGCTGTACCTCTGAGTAGATGAGGGCTGAAAGAGTGGCGCAGATGCCACCCACAACAAAAGAAAGGCAGACAGCTGGTCCTGCTGTCTGATTTGCAACTTGTCCGGTCCTGCACGGGAAACTCTATCAGGAGTGACAATGCGGGACTACTTCTTTGTATAGCTGTAAGCAGGAAGCCCACTGCCAACGTTCCACGGGCCAGACGGAGACTTACAGCACGTATATGCCAGACCCAATGATCGCCCCAATGCCCATGCACATGAGCTGAAACCACCCAAGACTTCGCTTCATCTCATGTCCTGACTTTGCCTTGTCCTGGATCATCTCGTCCACGGTTCTCGTGTTGAAAGCCGTTTTCTGCAGCAAGACCACTTCGGCTTAGGTGAAGGGCCGTGCCCAAACGTGGAGACAGGAGGAAGGAGGCCGGGGTTTCCAATGCAGCGGCATATCACGAGCGCTTCAAAAGCTTTGAAGAATGTCTGCTGCGGTGATCCAATTGCGCTGGGTGATCCGACGCAGTTCAGCGAGGGTTTTCCATTGGCGTGACGAACTATGCGCATAGATGCTTTGAGATGACCCGTGCAATGCGTCACAAACCACTACATGTGATTAGCTCTGCCGGTGTGACATGCGACATGCAGTGCGCCTGCGTACCACGACCAGCAGTGGCGTCCTGGGCCAGCTTTTCACGACCCACGCCGCCTTCCCCATGATGGGCAAACCTGCTGAGGCTGGTATTTGGTTCACTAAGGGGCGCTCGATGCTGATGATGTGCGGCTGAGCCCAGGATTCAGGTGAAGGGTTGCTGGCACGGTGAGGTGTACTCAAGGTCACGTGGGCCATGTGGGGCGATCTTGTCGAGTATCCGATAGCGCGTCTGCATACCGTCAGCGTTCTGCTCTTCATAGTATTATCACAGCGATGACCATCGCGAGCTGCTCTTTCAAGTGTCTCTGAAACAAACAGCTGCTCTGTACCACGGCAGAGCTTCACCAGCTGGACTCAAGATGCATGCATCGGTGGCTTTTAGCCAGCATGGCTGCAATGGTCAACTCGACTATGTCATGCACAACATCTTAAAGACGCTAATCCCATGTCAGGTATGTCCTGGTGCATCTGACCTGTGACGGAATGAGATGTGCAGGCCATCTCATGAAGTCACGAGCTGCTCCTTTCAGGGCCAGATGCTACAGCTCACGCAGTATTGGGTTTGGGCTCAACTTTGCAGCAACACTGAAGGGACAACTGCATCAAAAGTCCTCACAGGCTCGTTGCCCTTCCCCAGCTCCACCATCTGGAAGCTACCCCTCATAGTGCCTGCACCAAGCCCAAAGCTTGTCAAGCAGGCGCCCAGAGCTGCCTTCAGGACCCGGCAACCACAGCATACCGCAACCTAGCGTTGCGCAGGCCGTCCTGATGTGCCGGTCCTACACGCGTAGTGATGCTGCTGACACAAAGAGTTGTGGGGGGAGCCTGCCTGAGGGCGTGGAGAGGTCAGTGGCACTGTAGTATTGGAAGCACTCGCCCGGCTTGAGGATGGGGGTGCAGCCCACCACCCCGGCCGAGCCTCGGGGCACCACGGCATGCTGCCGCCCCTCGCTGGTCAGTATGAGCCACTGCCGCCCCAGCACCTGCACCTTCTTCCTCCTGCACGGAATCCGCAGCCCTCGCACGCTGCCGGTCCATGCCATTTCGCTTCTGTCTACTGATATGCACAGGGGCTGCATTGCGCGGTGTGACAAAGCTGTTCTTGCAAGTTGCTAGGACAGATCTAGGCTCACCCCACGTTCTCAATGCGGATTCTGTAGGTCCACACTGGCCTGGCAGTGGGCGTCTCAATGAGGTCCAGTGGGATCCTGCTGCCGATGCAGCCTGTGGTGATTTCCACATGCACCCCCTGCGTGGTCGCGGAGCTGCTGCACTGCTCCAGCTGGTACTGCTCCGCCAGAATGCGCAAAGCATCAAAGCCCTGCATGCACATGCTGCACTCAGCTCGAGCAGTCCTCACAAGGGTCATGCTGCCCTGCGTCATCACAAATGTTAAAGCTGAGTCCTTCCCAGCCTAGTTGAGAAGCAGGCATGTTATCTGTCTCTTAAGATGCGTGCGCCCTAACAGCAGCGGCACTCATGTACAGAAGTTTCTCTAAAGATGCTGCTCATGAAGACGAAGGCCCTGGTGAGGCGCTGACCTGGTCCAGGCGATCTGGTGTTGCTTCTGGCCCATCGGCCGCACTGGCCTCAAAGTTCTCCCGTATGCATCGCTTCAGTTCCCCTCTTCTGAAGGTTCCGCTGCTTGGCGGCTGCAGGAAGACACAAGGAGTAGATCTGACATTCCCTTGTACTCAATGCAGGTGTTTTGTCTGTGCATTGTGCGGATCCCCAGTGTGCAGCCATAGCTCCGGCCTCACCTTGGGTAGATCAGGCATCACTTGCTGAACGGCATTCATTCTATATTCTGCATCACCATATACAACTTCAATGTTGGTTGCCCCACCATAGTGCACAGCAGACCCCAGCAAGCATGATAGCACCACACAGACAGCGCAGTTACAGGAGTGCTCATGCAGAGCCTTGGCTAACTGCTGGGTGCAACATGGGCTGACCACAAGTGACATGGCTCCACTCGTGTGCATTGCGCTGCCAGGCATCTTTGTCCAATGGCAAGCGAACATCCAGACCACCAAAAGCAGCGTCAATTTTCCTGGGGATACATCGGTATCGTAAGGAAGATAAACTTTGGAATTTATTGGCCTGACTTGAAGAACATCTTCGGACGCAAGCACATAAGTGGAGCAGTTGGTCGCACCTGGCCGTTTTCTGTGCTGCTCGATACAGTGTAAGGGCAGCCCTTGCACCCATGCCGGAGTTGCGTCATGTCCTGAACATGGCCATACTTGCTCGATCAAACCTTTGTGTTCGTGAAAATGTGCCACAGCGCAGGAGCTGGGCTATACAGCACAGCAATCTTCAGAGAGATCGTGTCGCCCTCCAGCCAGTGAACTCACAAAAAGCACCACCTTCTGGCTCTGTAATGACTGCTGTGATTGGGTGCCAATGCAGTATCGAAAAAAAGACGCGCTGACTTGTCTACGTCTCTCTGCTGTCCTGCGGGCTCTGGCTTTCCTGAAGCCGCTTCCCCGGATCGTGAAGCTGCCCAGACTAGTCCAGTATTGCCCAGCGCCGCTCACATCGCTGTGTCGCAGTTCATGAGCACAAGGAGACCTGAATAAGTCTGCTGATTTGCCAATGTAGCACTTTCTCACTTGCATTTCGACGTATGCACAGCTTTTCAGGAGGTGATCCCTGTAGACGTTTCCGTGCATGAGACTATGTAGCCAGGTGGCGATTCTGCGGAGCAGGACACGTCACGTACTGTGCAATGGCATTCTAGAAATGGGAAAGTCTGGAAAGAATTTCTATGCTGTTCGTGTTGGGCGTACACCTGGCCAGATCTTCCGCTCGTGGCCTGAATGTGAAGCGCAGGTGTGCCGGCAGTATCTACCACGCTACTTGCTTAGGCTATCTGTGTCTCGGTATCTACTTGAGTCATCTGGTTCTGTAGGTGAAGGGTGTCAAAGGGGCCCAGTATAAGGGTTTCAAGTCTGAGCCTGAAGCGCTAAGCTATCTTGGACAAAGACATGGTGCCTCCCAGAACCTTGGGATCAGCCAGACCTCTCGGCAGATAACGAAAAGGACCCAGCAGTCCTTTGCGAGCAGAGGCGCAGCTGCTGCTGCCAGCGCATGGGATGTGCCTGGCAGCGATGCAGGCAGTCTGGGACCCCCAGACCATGACACCGAGCATGCCGGCACCAGTGCAAGCGCATCCGGACATCCATGCGCAGAGCCAGATCGGACTTACTGCCTGGTGCGCTTGCTGCGGCATTAGACAGGACATATGATGAGTATAAAGGTGTAAGGACACCATGTGAATGAGACAGGATCAGGTCTCTGACTCTTAATGCGTGAGTTCAGGAGTTTGATGGAGGTGCCAGAGGAAATCCAGGCCCTGCCGGGGCAGGAGCCGTGGTGTACAGTGACACAGCCGGAGAAGAGGTCAGGCTCGAACACACTGCTCTTGCTTCAGCTTCCCATGCTTGACTGGAACCTGGAGGCACCACCTGTACCAGACACAACACAGTCCTTCTGCAGTCTCCGTGCAGACTGTCATACTGACTTACGTGCTCATCGCTGCATTGAAAGGTCACTTGGAGCTTTGATATGCTCGTGCACGTCTCCTAGGCGAGAACACAGTGCTACAGTTGCCAAAGCTTTCTCGCATGCGCAGCTAGCAATTATAAGCGAGCATCTGGGCAATCAGACCAATAATTACGCAGAGTACACAGGCTTGATACGCGGCTTACAGGCAGCGCTTGCCTGTGGAGTGAAGCGCATCAGGATAAAAGGAGACTCCAAATTGGTTGTCATGCAGGTGCGTCTTGGCCCTCACTTTGACCAACTGTGTGCATCTCAAATGGGACATTGTAGGGTTGGGTGTTGGTATGGCTTGTGCCATCGTCTTTACATCTCTCAATCTGCTGTTTCTGTCTGCGAGGCCAATTATCTCGCTTTGGTTTGTGGCACTTTGCAGATGAACGGAGCATGGCAGGTGCACAGCGCCGGCCTGGCACCGCTCCACAGGCAGGCCTCTGCACTGAGGAAGCGCTTTGAAAGCTTCCAGATAGACCACGTCTACAGGCAAGACACCTTCCACCTGACGAGGCTGTCCATCTCTAGCAAAATCAGAGTGAGTTGTTCTGTCACAAGACATTCCATGCATTTGCAGGGAGGCAAACAAAAGAGCAGATGAGCTTTCAAATGTGGCAATGGACGGCCAGGGATGGACTGGGTACAAAGATTGTGAGGTGACGGTCGCGACACCTACAAAGTGATGCAAAACAAGTCTTTCCTTCTGTGGGTGCTCTATGAACTAAATTTCTGACTCGTGCCAAGTTTGTTACAGGGGGATATATGGACCTTTGATGAGCACCTACCAGAACATATGCATGAAGTCCATGCAAGTGATGTGAAGGCCAGACCAACTATGGCCATGGCACTTAGGAGACAGGGCAATAGCCTAACAGCACAGTGTCAATAGCCAGCGTGCAAAACATTTGCCAAGGTTCTTTGCGCATGCAGCCATGTGAAGATGAGACTACACTCACTTTGCTACACTTACCGGCTCAACTCAATACAGCAGCTGTACGCATGCTTCTGTATAGATAGGCTCGAAGAGCGTATGGGCCAAAAGATAAATACATGCACAGGCTGCTGTAAATGACATTGGAAAGCAACAGCATTCACATGCTGCCTTGAAAATAGGGCTGGAGCATGCTTGCGCAAGTTGAATTAGATTTATGACAACTGAGAGTCCAAGGCCTCATAGGTCTCTTCATGTGCCCAAGCAAACATGCAGGACACACAAAATATTCCTCCAAGATGCTCGCAGTCACTACCAGGTCCCGTGGCGACCTGGTCATGGGCTCTCTATTTGAGAGGTTTCAGGCCCAGCTCTGCACGCATGCGATTGGTCTCCTCAATGCTCATGGCGTCACCGTCTTTCTTGTCCTTCTTGCCGCTGTCCCTGCCACCCCTATCATCATCTCTGTTCCTCTTTCTGTCATCCCGCTCTCTGTGCCTGCATATCACAGCAGCGGTGTTGGCCCCAACAGTTGGCATTCTCTCTGTTGTTCGGTCAAGTGGGCCACTCAGTGTGACCGAGGCCTGCAGTAGCTTGCAAAGAAAGTTCAGAGGCCAACCTGTCCTTGTCTCTCTCCCTGTCCCTGTCCCTGCCTCTGTCAGGCTCCCCTCTGTGATCCCTGTCGTGGCGCCGTTCACCGTGGCGGCCATGATCTCGGTCATCGTCCCGGTGCCGCCTGTCGCCATGTCGCTCCTTGTCGCGGTGCCTGCGCCCCTCACGTCGGATCAGCACTGTGCACTCGGTGGGAAAGCTGTATGGTGACAGTGATCATGGGAACCCCCAATGTGTCAACTGATGCACACTCGTTTGATGTCAGCGCAAGCATGCGCCGTCAGCTTGCCTGTCCCTGGAGCGGGAGCGCTTCCACTTCTCACGCTTCTTTTTCTCCCTCTCTGGGGACCTGCTGCGCCCGCGCGCGTGGCCATTCCCATCCACCGCCATCTCTGCTTCCAGAGCCGCAGTTGCCTGCAGAGTCAAGGACCAGCTGTGTCTTGGAAAAGGCATTTCTGACCTGAATGATGTGACTGATGCCAGGCGATTGCTTTTGTGCCTACAGACGAGGCTGCAAGGTAGACTGTCGCCAGACACAGTTGGCAGGGTTGCTATGCGGCCGGGGAAGGTGTCCAAGGGGCAGCAGCTCACTGCAGCAGCCTCGGCCTGGCCAGCCTCTGCTTCCAGGGCCTCCTCATCAAAGTCGTCCTCCAGGACGCTGATGCGCGGCTCCAGCTGCCCGATGCGCTCCATGGTCACCCTGCACCCATGCCACTCGATGGAGGTGCCGCCGCATGCAACCTGCTCTTCCACAGCATGTAAAGGTTTTACGTTCACAGTCCCTCTTGATTTAATGCAACACTCTGCTTCAGAGAAAGGCAAGAAACTTGTGATGACAATGGCAATCTATCGAAGCAGCAACTCCTACCTGTTGGGAATGCGCGGCAGAGCAATGTCAAACAGGTATTCGTTGTTGAGGAGCTGGTCCACGACTTCGTCCATGTGGGTGAGCCCAAAGCTGCCGTCAGCCTCCCGCAAGCGCACTTTGCGGTAGTCGTTGTACAGGGGCTCCAGGTACTGGTACACCTCCAGAGGCCTGCCGACCAGCCTCAGGTAGAAGGCACCTGCCTCACACACCATACGTTACCTTCACTGGTACAGGTGTAGAGCAATGTGATGCCCCCATACCTGAGTATGTGACAGAGCTGTGCAAGGTTGCCAGAACAAGTTGGCTGGGCCTCACCTAGCACTCTAACATACTTGTAGTCCTCATTCTTGATGAACTCAACTATGATCTCCTTCTCTGGCTGCAGCTGCAGCAGCTTCAGCATGAGGCACATGAATTCCGTTGGAGCTCTCTGCAAGCCAGAGCTTCACCTCAGAATGATGACTTTTTACCAAGTGGGGATATACTTGGAGGGATTGCCTCAGCACTCACCTGTCCGCCATATGTGCCGCCTACAAAGTGCAGCTCCACAGCTTTATCAACCAGGGACTCTGCTGTCAATGCAAAGCAATGCTCTTTCCAGTACATGGTGTTGTATATCTTCATGCGTAGGATTTTCTCCACCAGATTCTGCATAGTGCATGAGCATGTCTTACTGAGGTAAAGCAGCAGGTAAACAGTCAATATACCGAGATGAGGTCGCACGCATATCACGTGAGAGGAGAGAAACAGGGGGAAGACTGACAGCAGCCATGCGGATCTAACGCAAGCGAAGACGGGCTCAACAAGCTGATCGACAAAAGCACCTGTGGGTTGGTTCCATGCACGCTCTTAGCGTCTGGGTCCGTCCTATTCGCCATAATGGACAAGCTATTGTTATTTTGTCCTGCTAGGGAGGAAGCAGAGCTTCAGCATAGCTTGCAGTGTGGGCCGCAGCTGAGAGAGCTAAAGTAACATCCGAACCCCCCGTTATCACATGATGCATTGCAAGCACCTGCTCATCTTTCCATTTGCAAGCTTCCAAAAGCTCCACATGTAACATGGACGCAAGACTGGGCCCTGGACGCTCGAACAGCTTCCTGCCCAGACTGCCCAGCTTCCTTCCATCGCGGGAAGTCCTTCACTGAGACCGGTCATTGGTTGTCTGGCGAACGCAATCAACACTGGCATAACGAAACATTGCTCGCTTCCAACGGAAGTGCTGAGCTGCCCGAGAAAGGAGCAACTGGTTCAGGAGTCTGTCTGACGTGTATCGACAGCTTTGTGATGTTTAAGTGGCCGGTTCAAAGCAGCAATATTCCTTCAGAAAAAGGTCTGAACTGCATTGTCAGTCAACATCAGAGCATAGGGCCAATTCGCAGCCGCTCAAACCGTCCCGTCTGTACCCAGTTCTCTGGTCATCATTTGCCAGCTCAGTGGAAAGACGGCAGGGATGCCTTGCACCTGCACAGAGGCGTTGCATGCAGCGCTGCGTCCTCTATAGATGTACAGGAAGCCGTCGATCCCAGCATACCTGCCGAGAAGGAGCTGCCAGGCAATGTGAAAGAAGGCAATCACCTTTAACTCTGCTTCTGTGCCCATCTGCGAGCGGTTGTGGAGTATTCTGCAAGCGTACCTAGGTCACGGGTGATTGCAGGCTACTGGATGTGGAGAGGCTACAGAATACGATATCAAAGATGTGGTGACAGCGGTCCTCCTGTTGTGCTGATACACGGCTTCGGTGGCAACTGGTGAGAGCCCCTCCGCCGCTTTGGATGATCTCTGTTCAGTACAACAGGATTCTTGGGTGACTCCGTACAACACGGCGCAACGCTATGATGCACATGCAGCGACCACTGGCGGAAGAACTTGCCCAGTCTGGGGCTGAAGTGCCGGGCGTACGCCATAGACCTGCTCGGCTATGGCTACAGCGACAAGCCAAGTCCCAGGTACATGTGGTCTCTCGTAAGACACAATGCTTGCTCAAGAGATCATGCTTGAGATCTTACCCTGCATACACGTTTCGTCATGCCACCAGCATGGTGCGCAGGGACCTGGGCGTGAACAAGCTGTACTGTTTTGAGACCTGGTCCCAGCAGTTGCTGGACTTCATGGAGAGTTTTGTGGGCCAAGAGCCAGTCTTCATTATTTGCAATTCAGTGGGTGGTACGTTCCCTGCCAGACACTACGGTGCTAAGACGCTCGTGCTATCTGCGATTGGGCTGTTATTCAAAGCGTCTGTACACTCTAGGCTGCAGTGACAATGACGCTGCTTGTGTCATGGCAGGTATTGCAGGCTTGCAGGCAGCTGTAGATGCACCCGACAAGGTAGCTGGAGTGCAAATGCTGGACGTGTCGCTGCGCATGCTGCACACCAAGAAGCAGGCGCCCTGGCAGCGGCCTCTGGTCTCAGCCTTTCAGCGGCTGCTGCGAGAGACTCCCCTGGGGAAGCTCTTCTTTGGCGCCATCGCCAAGCCTGCTGTGAGTAACGCCCCCCGGCCTGATCTAGCTGCAGCACGCATAATGTGACTTGCTACAACAAAGGCCTGCGTGTGGTGTGTTTGAAAGGCGGCCACCTGAACATGATGTGATGTGTCTGCAGAGCATCAAGAGCGTGCTCCAGGAGTGCTACGGCAACAAGGATGCAGTCACAGACGAGCTGGTGGACTGCATCTTGAAGCCCGGGCTGACGGTGCGACGCGCCCTCCCATCTGCAAGCACTGAGGGCCACAGCACACTTCAGCCATGGATGCGTTTCCTCTTCATGCTGCCGATAGGTCATGCACTCCACCGTGGTCCTGATCAAGGCCTGCCCTGTGCCGCAGCCTGGCGCTGTGGATGTGTTTTTAGACTTCATCTCATATTCTGGCGGGCCTCTGCCAGAGGAGCTTCTGCCGCAGACAACCTGCCCAGTCAGCATCCTCTGGGGAGAGGCAGACCCCTGGGAGCCCATAGAGCTGGGGCGAGCCTATGGAGAATTTGACTGCGTCGAAGAGTTCATCCCTCTTCCAGGTGCGTTATATATCCGCTCCGCTGCCATCTCTGTCTGTACTGCTGCGACTCAGCTCAGGAGGCCCTCATTCTTCTCACATCATAGCTGCAGTGTCACCTGCTGAGAGCATCCTGTGTCACTGGCAGGGGTGGGACATTGCCCCATGGATGAGGCGCCGGAGGTGGTTAACCCCAAGACTCTAGCCTTCATCGAGCGGCA
The DNA here is from genome assembly GCA_000812005.1 of Coccomyxa sp. LA000219. NCBI lineage: Eukaryota > Viridiplantae > Chlorophyta > Trebouxiophyceae > Coccomyxaceae > Coccomyxa > Coccomyxa sp. LA000219. The sequence continues at coordinate 2,565,037 of KN714658.1, forward strand.
CTCCTCTTTGAAAGAGGTGGAGCAGCTGTCGCCTGCCTGAGGAGCCTGCCCTCCAGACAGATCTGTATGTTCATAGCTAGAGCTGAGGTGCAGTCTGGAGAGCAAGTACAGTATACTAGGTACATGTGTGCTAGCATTTACTTCCAGGAGCATGGATGCTAGGAGATGTTGCACTGAAGTTGACCGAGCAACTTGTGATGGGTGTCTTGAGAGAGGGAGCATATCCTTGCTGAGCGCATGGGCTTGACTGGTAACGATGAATGTGCTTGTGATGTCATAAAGTGAGCATACTGAGGAAGACGCTCTCGGCTGCTAATGTGACAGATCCAAAGCGACAGATTGAATGACACATGTGTACAACATGTGGTCCCGCCACTAGAATCCCCCCATTACAGCAGCGCTGCAGCCCAGCCATGTGTGTCTGGTTTCTTCACTGTTGCTTGGAAAGTGAGTAGAATACTGCAGTCTTATTTGGAAAGTCTGCTGACGGCATGTCAACAGAGACGAAAGCCTTCTGGTCTCTACCTGTACTGCGCAGCAAGAGAATTCGTGCCTGCCGTGAGAGAGCTCAGAAGCCGTCGTGACTGAGGAGCCTCAACATGGCTTCCACAACCCTATTCTGCCCAAGCACCAGCCCTGGGTCCTCGATCTTGCGGAGCAGAAGCTGTTCCACCTCCTTCCTCAAGCCATCAACCTGAAGCAGGTAGATGCTAGTGAAGACTGGCGCATGCTTTGCAGCACAGATAAACTTTTTCGTACTGCTATACATTCACAGTGATCTAGGAGACGCCTGTGAGCACAGTGGAACCTTTTCTGTAGTCACACCCGTCTACACCAGTTGTACTGTATGGAAGAGCAACAGAAGCGGAGAGCGCACCAGCGTGGCAATCTGGGCAGGCGCCTTGAACTTTGCCCAACTGTCCAGACTGATGAGCCCCTCCACATGGTGCACAGTGAGCTTCCCTCCAAAGAGGAGGAGTGCGTAGACAGGCACCATGGAAGCTTCCCTCACGTACACCTTGCTGGTCTCTGTGATGTCTGAGTACACCATCCAGCCTGATGGGAACTCACCGCAGTCAAAGTTGATGGACGCTGGATGTATGAAAACACGGCCTGCACGGGCAACAACACTGCGTTTACGCGCTCCTGGCGTTGTGTGGCCATCTCGTCTGGGATCACTGATTGTGCGTCCTTGCACTCCATGGTGCAGCACTGCTTGCCTTTGGTGCGGTCAAAGAACTTCAGACGTGCAGGGCTTGCGTCTGACTCCATGGCTCCTCCCAGGACCTTCTTGTAGACTCTGGGAGGGTGCTCAATTCTGAGAATGCTGGGATAGAAGCCTGCAGGGAAAAGCACATTTGCCTCAGGACCAGACCTGAGTACCCTCTGCATCATAAGGATCTGGGCCCCCCAGATACTGCAAGGTGAGGGAGGCACATCACAGTCGACTTGCTCTCTGGTGGTCTCTCTTACCAGCGCAGATTGCAGCTTTGATGACTCGCGCGTTGTTGGACATGGCATCCTGGCCATCAGCGCACTCCATGATGCTTGGTGAGTTGCAGCGGGCAGCATACTCCGAACTGACGAATCCCAGGTCTGCGAGGATGCGGGCGTACTCAGCCCTACCGTTCAGAGTGCCCTCCATGGCGGCGTCAGACAGGTGCATTTGGCTCGCCACCTGCAATAACGCCTCCTCAGCATCACGCACACCATCTTGGGACAGCATGCAGCTTGCAATGGCACCCACATTCATTTGAGCGATAGCCTGCACATTGAGCGGACCTGGAAGGCTGCTTGGCGGCCCTGTTCTGTCCGTGCACCATCCCATGCCGAGAAAGCCGCAACAATGAGCAGGTGATCACTCCTGGCAGCTGCAGAGTCACAGTATGCTCAAGAGCTGCGCATCCTTCCTGGACTGGCCAGTTTCCTGTTATTGGTGCAAGACAGACTGGTCTACTGACACGGTTTCAGAGTGACCAGACAAGGTGTGGCTTTTCACAGGCTTCTCAGAGTAAGTTGCACCTGCAGAGTCTGCGGCCAGCAGCTTTCTTGCCGCATTTGCCTCCTCACGCCGGTCTGGGTGTGACAGGAACACTGGCTTGCCCCAAGCGATGGCCGCCACGATGGTCAGCACAGGATTGATGCACCTGCGTGTTGCAGTATACCAGACGTCAAATGCATGCAATGGATGAGTCGCACAAGCTTTTCACAGTCAAGAGCAACTCCTCAATGCAATGACTGCTGCTGTCTCACGTACACCACCGTCAGGGACATGGTCTCACGTACACCATGTCCCTGACTGTGGTTTATATTGCATCGCAGGAAGTGGCCACCTGAGCATGGACGCATAGATGAGGGTCTTTGCGAGCCGGATGTCCATGGGCATCTTGCTCAAGTGCTGGCCCAGCGGAGTCAGTGCCTCCTCCTCATCAAGAGCGCCCAGCACCTGGGCACACCCGCAGACACAAACATCAGCTCACCGCTCCAGACTCACATTTTAAGAGATTGCCTGGTGGTTGTGGACAGCTAGACTGAGACAGGCGGCACAGCTCGTCGGAGCAGGACAAAAATGCCGGGGATGCCCCCTACCGTAAGAGACCTCACAGCGGCAGCCACTGCCTGTTCTGTGGGAGGCGAAAGGAGGCGGGCTAGAGCCAGCTGAATGGATGCTACATGAGGCAGGCACGTCTTCACCGACAGGCACAATGACTCCAGGGGCATGCGCTGGACCTCTGGCAATTGGTGCGCCTGCACACCACCATCCCATTGAAGCCACTGGAATCCGCGACCCTGTTTTTCTAAAGGTTCAGGTGACAGGGCGGGTGAGAAATCCAGGTGGTACGTTACAGGGATCATGCGAAGGGGCATGTTTAATCATATCAGAATATCTCCTCCCCGTACCTCCATGGTGCCAGCCTGGCGCCTGGAGAACAGCTTATAGCAGATTCCCGGCCTGACGCGGCCGGCCCTGCCCCTGCGCTGCTGTGCACTGGCCAGAGACACCCAGCCCTCCTGCAGTCGCGCTATGCCACGCTCTGCATCATACCTGCACATGCCATGAACCCTCTGGGACTGGACCCAGAGCTTATAGTCACAGTCAGTGCACACTCCACTGGCAAGCTGCACATGACGCTGAAGAAGGGCGTCCATGAATTTCGATCCTTAGACAGGAATGCCACAGTATGTGCTGAGTGCATATGCAGAACAGCCTGTAAGGGCTGGTTGTGAGTACCTGATCTCTTTCACCCGGCCGCAGTCGATCACGCAGACGACATCATCGATCGTGATGGAGGTCTCCGCCACATTGGTGGCCACCACAATCTTGCGCTGCCCCGACTTGACCCTGTCAAACACCTTGGTCTGCACGCAACACCAGTCTTCAGGTCAGACTAGCACCCACTCTGTGTGCTGCTGCTACTCTGATCTTAGGGAAGGGCCTGCCTTGAAAGCGTAACTGTGATATACTTGCGGTGCAGCATTGACTGCGCTTGGTCATGCAATGGGTCATGCAAGACAGTATCATGGCCAATCACGCTCTTGATGCAGGGCACACCTGCTGGTCTGGGGGCAGGGAGCCATGCAGGGGCAGAATCCGGCAGGACTGCCCCTGTGCCGCACGCTGCAACTGTGATGAACCCTGCATGCATCCACAACGTGGCTTGAGACCTCGCTAACACTCGTGGCATGAATGTACATTGGTGATCACCAAGAACTTACAGGAGTTGGCACCCTGAGCAGCTTGCAACTCTTTCACCAACGCTTGTGCTGCAAGTGCATACTGTGCTAGAGATGACGCGCCCAACCATGAACACATAGCATGTCGGGCTAGGAGAAGCTGTCATGCCTGCAAGGCCCGGACTAGGCGAGATATCTCTGGCGCCCCCGGCATGAAGATCAATATGGCATTGGCGTCGCTGCTGACTGCCTGCTGTGATGACACAATGTGACAGACGAGCGCCTCGAGGAGTTCATAATTGATCAGGCTTTCATCGACATTCTGCAGAGAGCGCTGTGTCGCCTGGCTGTACTCCTGTCCTGCAGCAAGAGCCACAGGCTTGCAGACCCTCCGCTGTTATGGCCTTTTGCGAGACCATGTCTGCTCAGAGACTTCATGCAGGCATCCAAAGACTTGCCGCCGAGCAAATTTCACCTGGCTGCAGCAATGTGCTGGCTCCATTGGTGGTCGCTGCCTCAAATGACTGAGGGTGGCGTGGGCCTGTGGTTTCAGGCACTTTTGACTCCGCCTCAGGCCTGCCCTTCCTTGCCCACCTGCAGAAAGGGACACTAATGAGATTGCGTCCTTTCAACAATAAAGATTACAAATTAGCCTGATATTATGGATCAAGAATGAATATCAGCTCAGTATGCCTAGGTGCACAGCATTTGCAGTACAGGAGAAGTCTGTGCCCTTGCAACTTACTTGGAGCCGCGGCCTATTTGAAAACCGGTCTGCTCCAGGACATCCTCCAAGTAGAGGTCCTCAACAGGATGTGTGAAACCAGGGATGTTCACAATGCTGCAGAACGATGTCTGCTGTCCCTGCACACGCAAGTCATAGAAGGTCATGCTTTCCAGCAAGCCAAATGGACGTCCTCGGAATTATACTTATAACCCTTTGCGAGATGAAGAGCAGCTGACCTTTCCTGGCGCAATGTCAAAATACTGTACAAAGGCGCCTGCTTCAGCGGTAGCTGACATCAGAACCACCCTGAGGCTGGGATTGGAGCCCATACTGAGGAGGTCCCTCAGCAGGAGCAGAAGGAGGTCAGAATCTGCTGAGCGTTCATGGACCTCATCTACCACAACGTGGGTGATGCCCTCCAGTGTTGGGTCGCTCAGAAGCCTCCGTAGCACCACACCTGTCACAGAGAGTGATGTCAATGAAGAGTTAGCTGAGCCACTCAGCTCTCAAGCACCATACCATCGTTCACTTCTGCACAGCCAGGGCACAGGCAGATAATCTGAGGGCGCACAAGATCTTCTGTAACAACATCATTCTAGACTGTCCCAGGCATAGGGGCCACAGCAGCATGGTTGCATGAAAAGCGCTACCTGTAGTGCAAAAGAGCAGACGGGAGTGTGCGCTGCGCCTGGAGTCCAGGCGGACAGAGTAGCCGACCACGTCCCCCAGGCGCTCCCCGCGCTCCTGGGCCACGCGCGTGGCCACACCCACCGCCGAGATGCGCCGCGGCTGTGTCACCAGGATGTTGCAGGCGCCGCCCCGGCCCTTCTCAATTGCCTGTCATTGCCACAGCAGGTGTCAGCATGCCATGTGTAGCTCACGCAACTCCAACGGTGCATACGCAGCATATGATCCAGCCTGCATTGAGCCGCATTATTGACCTGACAACTGCACAATTGCATACATCAATGCATGGGACAGCAGGATATCTTGCGGTAACTCTACATTATCAACAGCCGCATGCAGGACTGCTGGTTCGCAAAGCTTGCCTGTTCCAGAATATACTGCGGCATCTGTGTGGACTTCCCGCTGCCGGTGGCGCCCTGTATGACAACCACCTTGCTCTGCTGCAGCGCCTGCAGAAAGGGCGCCCGCCGCTCTGAGGCCGGGAGCCCTGAACGCGTCGCGCGCATGCGCGCCTCAGCACTGCTGTTCTGCCATGCTTTCCAGCGCTCCTGCATGCTCGGCAATCATGACCAGGTCGCGAGCATCCTGTTGCACTGTAGAATCCTGGATGCAGCATGCTGAAGTGATCTACACACACTGAGATCATACAAATATGGCAAAGCCCCATTTTGCTGACACGAGAGCTGTTAAGTAGGTTGCGGACCTGTAGCATAGCGCTCTCTCTTGCCACATCTACCACCTGGTGGTGCTGCATGGGCCTCTGCCTCTGTCTCTGCTTTGGCTGTGGCGCCAGCAGGTGGTCTTGCTCCCTGATAAGGTTGTCGCCTGCATTCTGAGGCTGAGCCCTGGCCTGCCGGCAAAGCGTGCTTGCCTCTACTGCTGCCCGGCTTGCAGCAGCGAGCAGGTCCGGAAGTGCCGTCGCAAGTTCAAAGAGCATTGGTGTACCTTCAAGCTCCTTGCCTTTCTCAAACAGCAGCTTTGCCAGCTGCAGGCGGCTCTGGCTTCCAATGTCTGGACACCTGCCAGGCAGCAATTCACATGCTTGGCATAGGTCATGACAATTGGTGCAGCAGCAGATGCGGTCACATCTGTGCATGATGAGCACAGCCTACTAGGTGTGACTGCTCACCTGACCCCGATGAGGGGAGGCTGGCTGGGATACTCCAGATATGGATGTATTCTGAAGTCCAGGACAAAGCATGTGCCGTGCACATCCACGCTTAGCAGGGTGCGAGAGGGCCCCAGGATGTGCATCTCTTCGCCATAGATGGCTTGCAGGGCTTCCCGCTCTTCAACCCACATGCCGGCCTCATCTGCCGGGGCATCGTCAGGGACCTCAGCGCTGCTACTGGTATCGCAGGGGCCTGCAACGCGCCAGGCCTTACTGAGTCTCGCAGCACTCCAGGTTTATCTACAATGACTGCCGGCTGACAACACACCATGTGCATTGTCCAGTACTCAACCTGTTCTTTGGGGTGCTTGCAAGGACAGCTTGTTGCTAGACCCTACAAGGGTCACAGATTCAGAAGACAGTGCTGACACTACCTGTGAGGCTATCAAAAAGATCCTTGAATGCCAGGGAAATGTCCCCCTTGGCCGCTGTCAGGGCCGTCATGGCTTCATCATGTCCGTAGCCAAGCTCCATGAGATCGATCAGGTCAGGGTCAGCCACACTCTCATCGTCGCCCATGCTCTTGCCGCTGGCAGCATGAAGAATCTGAAAGGGCACGCCGCTGGCTCCTGCAGCAGGATACTCAAGGCCTGGGAGGCTGTTGTTAACGAGAGGCATATCCAAGCACACACCATCTTTGTCAAGTCCTACAGGTCATGGTACCAGAGCAGGACAAAGGTGGTGGTGGGACTTCTTTGCAAATGGGGCAATCGGCAGGGAGGCCCAGCGGGTTGGATAGTACCAGCAGCAAATCTGGCAGGCAGGTTCGGCTCTGGCACATGGACACAAAGCCAGTCCAGAGCAGCCTCAAGCCTGGGTTGTCCTCCCTCTGCAATTGTGATGGCGACAGCATCTTGGGCGTCACTGTCCCCAAATCCCAGGCTGCGCAGCTGCGCCATCACCTCTCCCAACGCCCCTGCACAGCAAAGCCTGGCTGGCATCGCAGCGGAGTGTGACACATGCAGCTGCACATGCGCAGTATGGGTTCTCCGTCAATGTCTGCTCATGTGAATGCAGTAGATGGCCAACCCATGGGATCATGCATCAGGTTCTGCGTCGCAAAGCCCGACCTTCATCAGTCTGGAAGGCTGCGCCTGCAGAGGTGGAAGGGCCGATGTCGTGCCCCTGCTCCCGGAGAATGCTCTGCACCATGCGCCTCTGTGCCTCGCTCATGACCACGTCCTTGGGAGCTCTGCGCATCTGCCCCATCCGCCGCGCCTTCTCGCGCACCTGCCGCGCCTCTGCAGCAGCTGCAGCTCGGGCTTGCCCCTCTGCCCTCTTCTCCGCCTGCACACGCAGGCTGCTCCCTCCCACCTACTGGATGCCATTAGATTCTGCTACCAACCTGTGAGAAACTTGCACGCATGTGGAACAAGATGCTGTGATCCATATCCGCATGATTGGCGCAGCTCACATGCTCGCCCAGCTGGTGCCAGAGTGGCCGGTACATCTCAGGCAGCACTCGGTGCAGTGCCCGCTCGCCGGCGACCCGGTGCAGGGCGGTGACGGCCACCCTCTGCCCGCTCTCCTCCTGGCTGCCGCACTGGTGCTCCGCCGCCAGGAAGGCCACGATGTCCTTCTCCCTGTCTTTGGGGTCCGCTAGCACCACCTGCAGGCACGCTGCACCCGTTCCCCTCCACCAAAGTCTACCTGGCCCAGGCTCATAACAGCAGAAGGAGACCAAGACAGCAGCCCAGGCATGGCCTTCCACGACAGTGTACCTTGGCCTTTGTGATCTGCTCTCCCTCCTCAGCTGCGGTGATGCGGTACCGGGGCGTGGGCCGCTTCTTCTGCATGCACCACTCGTGCAGCAGCATCTTCGGGGACTTCTCGGTGTAGAAGCCCGCCTTTGCGCCCACATCCATCGTCTTGCCCTGCAGAGGAGGTGTCCCATCAGTGCACGGCAGAAGTGTCCACTGACGCCATGGCAGGGAGCCACATGAGAGGCATTTCTGTTGCGCCTTGTGCGTCACCTGCTGCTGGGAGTGGGAGCCCGCAGGTGTTGCTGAGGCGGACTCAGCGGTGGGCGCAGCGTCACCATCCTCAACATCCGCATGCTTCTTCTGTATGTGCTCCCTGAATCGCTGAACCTGCAGGTACATGCGCAGCTCCTATGTCTACATATGCTTGCAGAAGGAGGTGCGTGAGAGGATGTATGTAGAAGCAGTAGAGGTGACGCACTTGCTTGAAGGTGCGGTCACAATGCGGGCACTCGAGCTCCACATTGCGTTTGTCTACCACAGCAGGACCCCTGGTGCCTCCACCCCCGCCAGATCTGCAAGGTGCCATCTCCTACGATTTACTGACACCAGCCTTGTGCCATTTCCTGGTTCTCGGTTTAGTGAGATAGCCCTGTCCCTGTATCACTTCATGGCCTGACGATGTTATATATAGAAGGGCCTAGTGTGGGTTCACAGACAGCTTCCGAGTCCCCACAAAGCTACAGGCAGCAATGATGTACTGGTGGGAACCTAGTCCGCCTGGCAGGGCAGGCAGTCTGAGAGGGTGCGCACGAGAATACATGTGCGGCCTTCTTCTTCTCCTCCCTGTTACGTACGCCACCCATGAGGATTGTAACCTCATCCTAGCGGGTAGGAGTAGACCACTTGCCAGCCATGCAGCTGCATCATGCGCCGCGGGGGAGAGGCGTCAAGGCTCTAGCGAGGGCGTGCTTCAAGCTCTCAGTAGGATTATGCTACCAACATGATGTATTGAGATAGTAGTGAGGCGCAAGACGTGCCGGAAACTTTTGGGCAGGTTGCCGGCTGCCCTCTGCCCGAGGCGGACTTGAGAGCCCTCGTTGCGCTGTTGCTACGGGATAACTCGCCCTCTATTGCACAATGCACTCCGGATGAATTCTCATAATGCCCATAGCGACGAAAGCCTGTCGTGCAATGTGTCGGAGACGAGCACAGCTGAAACCGACACATTCGACGACATCCTGTCCAGATACACATGCACCTGCGATCCTGAGCTCTGTCTGAAACTAAGGCGAAGGTTGGTGCTAACCTATGGAATACAAGTGTTGGCCGCGTCTCGTATGTGTGCGGTGCAAGAGTGCCTGAGCAAATGTCACAGCTGGGCAATGATGATAATGCGCATTTGATTCAGTTCCCACCTTGCAGTGTGGGGCCCGTAAGTCTACGCGCAAACAGATACTTCAACGGACGTTGCGATCGATGGGCGTTTGTGGTGAGAGTCTCCCACTTGGGTTATACAAGGACCTTCAAGGGCGGCTGTGGGAGAAGCTGTGAATCATGCGTAATGATATGACTGCGCAGGTCAGGCCTGCAGATGAGGAAAAGCATAAGTGGATCCACAGGCTTGCTATAGAGCCAGCATATGATCGAGCTAGCCTCAGCACATCCAAGATCAGGCTGTGGCAGATTCTGCGGGTTCAGGCCGTTGCCTCATATGACTGGGAGACTAGAAGCCCTGGCCTGCAATGGAGGTATCTGCCAAGTCCCATAAGCTGTTGTCTGTTGCACGCTTGTACGCCTCTGCAGTCAGAGATTTTCTTTCTCTTTCGATTCTCTGTGAGAGCGCAGGGTGTCCTCAAAATGGAGCAGAGGCCAGGGTAAGCTTGGACGAAAGGAGAAGGTATGCCCTCTGATCCAGCAGCAGGCAGGCAGGCATACAACAAGAGATGAACAATTCCCGTTCTAACGAGGTTACACCATGAATTTACTCGATGGGCCCTAAGCACAAATGCAGTTGGGTCATGCTGAAACCGTGTGAGGGTCCCGCAGTTGCGATATGGAGGTCTGCCTGCAGTAGAGCTGCACCCGCACTGGCGCATGGACCTCTTCATGCCTGAAGTCGAGGGGTATGGCAACCTGCCCTACACCCTGGCTTCCCAGACTCCTATGTTCATCATGCTCAGCATGTCAGCTACACTTGGCCTCCCAAGAGTGCACATAGCTGCGTAGCGAGCCGGCACCTGCATGTACCTAGCACACCTTCAAGGCGCTGTTGAGGGGCTTTGTTCTGGATCTAATGAAGCCAGTGCTGCTCCAGGACGCTGGGTGGAGGCTCTCGAGATCAAAGTGTTCATGTGGAGAAAGGGCACTGCCATGTGAGCATTCCAAAGCTGGAGGTCTTGCTGGACCTGAATGATGTCAGTGGCACCAAGGGTCACCTGGCCACTTTGCTGCAGCGCGTTGGCAGACGGAACGGGAAGGTGCGCTGTGTCTCAGGCGCTTCATGATGCATTTGCATCTCGCTGTGGCGAGAGATGTGCATGCGTGCTGTATGCCTGCTACATTTGCGACAGAAAGCGCAGCACCCTGCGTGTGATGCATGTATGATTAGCACAGAGTGTGCTAGTGTAGCAATGCTGCGTCCAGGTGCCAGCACAACAACCCAATCCTAGCTGTGCAAGTGAATCTGCCAGGGTCGAGGCTGCAGCAGACACTCATGAGACTGGCTCCGGTGACGGGCAGGAACATGCAGTGGCAAAACTTGTCAGCCCTCCTGCGTCTGCCAAGACACCAAGCTCGTCAACGAGACCTCATCGCAGCTGGAAGGACACACACAGGTGTGCTCTGTCCATTCCAGCCATCACGGCAGCAACTGCCACATCACTATGGGACGTCAGGCTTGTGGATACGAGAACCAGTCCAGACTTTGCAGCTACATTGCCTGAAAAGTTATCCAAGACGCACGCTGCATCAGACACCTGTGTATGCCATGCAGGCAGTCTCCACTGAAACCACCTGAGCATGGGCTTCTGCCTCTTTCTGGGCCGCCTGATCACCGCTACCCTGGCCAGCGGGCCCTTGAGCATCTCGGACATATGTGGAAGCGTGCCACACAGGCTGGAACGACATAGTTGGAGCCAACCAGCATCCATGCTCTTAGTGCTGTCCAGGATCTCTGAAGGTCATATAAAAGTATGCCTGTCTCTCAGCCTGCCATAGTCCACTACTCGCATCATGGGGACTTCGCCGTGACAAGCCCGTAAGGCAAAAGAAGACCAAACGGGGAGCTGCCAGCTCTTGGCGGAGGCCCTTGGGTTGATGTAGGTCCCTTATTGTCAAACCCCACATGTATACACTGCAGTTCTGCTCCTGCTGTGAGCTGAAGCAAGTCTAGCTGAGAACAGCAGCTGCTGTTAGATAGCACTGGCATTGGCTTGTAAAGGTTGTGGCATGCATGGTGGTGCTCATGCGTGCAGACTAAGTGCTTGCTCCCGAAGGCCAAGGTCACCTTTATCAAGTTTGGCGAGCGCTACTGCCTCAGCGCCAGCTACCATGCGCATGGTGCATAGCAGGGTGCATGCATGTCTGTAGTATCCCGTGCACATCAAAATGAGTAAACCTTCATGCATTGATGGCATATGAACGCAGCTTTTACACCTTGCATGTTTGATTATGACTATGTATAAGGCCTCAGGTATACAGGATATACATCCCTCATTACACATAGTTACTCTGTGATGGTAGCTAGCTGTAGCTATAGCATGGCCATCATCCTCAAAATATGTCTGCACCCCTCTAATGCCTATGATCAGCTGCTGACCGCTTGATGCTGTAACCGCATGAGCACCTTTCCTCACTTGAAGTATTGTCAGCCTCCTGAGTGCTGTAGCTGCTGTTTGCGCAGGCCCTTGCATCACTATGTATATGCTACAAAATCTCCTGGAAGCTATATCGGACCACCTCTAAAAAACAATCTCCTAGCTAGGACATTGCACAAAGGGTATTTATTCTGGGCACATTACTGTACACTGCGTTTGGGGCTGGACGGACATGCGTCAAAGCCCGAGAAGGATTTATCATTGACCAGCATTCTATACAGAGACAAGTCTGTGAAATCCTGCGCTCTTGAAGGGGAAGAACCATCAAATGCCATACCGTTTGGCCGTCCCTTATTTGTAACATGCACAAAATCTGCGCACAGCTGCAGGTTCATTGTCGCTCTTCATGACGGCAGACAAAGGGTTGCGCAATGTTGCCCTTCAATGTCCTAAACCACCTTTGAGCATAATTTAGGGATTCAGAATTTGGTACTTCTGCCACTGAGCACAAGACCTACACCCGCAAGCGCTCCCAGCTGCTTAAGGGGCGCAGCATGTGGCGCACAGGCCACATGAGCTGACACCTCACTGTCTCATATTGATGACGTGGTGTCATCTTCAGCCCACATGAAGCAGAAAACTTGGCTACCTTTCTGTCACCGGCTGCTAGGAGGCGGTGGAATTAGAAGCGCGGTGCTGGTACCCTAGACAACGGCCTTTGGCGTCTGACCACGGTTGGGCACAGAGGGCGCTGCATTGGTGCCTGGCTTGGCCTGGTCCTCAATGGGCATCTGGGGAGCCCAGCTGGGCATGCGCATGCCAGCCTGGCTTCCCACAGCATCCATCTGCACAGCAGGATGCACGCGCTGCTCAGCTGGCAGCCTGACTTCTGTACTCAACAGAGAGCTTGGCCACATAAGCAGTGCACAGACTTCAATGTGCAGCGCACGCCCAGTACACCATGTCAGTTCTGCAATGCACTCAATGCTTGGACAGCAACTTCAGTGACAACAGGCACCAGACTTGAGGTGTGAATGCATGTGAGTCATCTTAGGTCTTCTACTGCTGGGGTGAGCTCACCAGAGGTGGCAGGGTGGTGAACAGGTTGCGCAGGGGAGCCATGGAGTCTGCAGACGGCCCCTCCCCGTTGCCTGTGGTCCAGATGTTGATCTTGGGGTTCAGGCCCTTCACAGCTTGTGCAAGATGGCCTGCACAGTAAAAGGCGATTAGCGTCACAAATCTACATTTGCCAGCACCTGTCTGCGGCAGGGATTCCCAGGGAATATCCGCCGTCACTTACCAGATGCTGGCCTCAAAGTCCGGACCTCCACTACCTCAGCTAGGATGCTTGCCCTAGACGGTCTCAGGTCACTGGCAAAGCTCATGATAGAGGCACAATTGCTTCAAGCAGGCACAGTGAGTGGCCCAGCAAGAGCATCACTGTCTGCAGCGAAAGGGAGCACTTATATCAGAGACCACTGTTCTGCAGCATGTCTGCACAGGTTTCCAGCACGGTGAGGGACATGCAAAAGGCTTACAGGCACCCACCTGCCACATCGCCAAACAGGCCCTCTTTTAACGCCAAGTAAAATTTCACCAGCTCGGTGTCAGAGCTGCTGTTGAGCAGCCTCTGTAATCCGTCAGCTTCTGCCGCCTTGATGGCCAAAATCGCCTCTGCCTCCACCTTCTTAGTTGCCAGGATACCCTGCACCCAAACTGCCACTGCTTGACCGCTTTGGATCCACTATAGATGAACAGAGTCTACAGACACCCAGTCCACTTCCAGCAAGCGTTTGCAGTCTCTTTGGCTCAGTGTTCTTGATGCAAGGCAATCTTGCGGACGCCACTGCAGAGCAGGCAAACGGGATTGGATCCGCATCCTATCCACCTCTGCCATTGCTATGCTTTGGCCATTTTGGCTGTCAGACAGGAGGGTATGCTCAGCAGCGAGTTACAGGGGCTCTACAAGATGGCGTCACACTCACTTCAGCCTCCTTCTGCTTCGTGTACAGCTGAGCCTCGGCCTGCTTTTGCCTTGCATACAGCTCAGCATCGGTCTTGAGCCTCAGGGCCTTGGCCTGACCATCGGCGGTTGCTGTTGCGGCTTCAGCATCCACCATTGCCTGCATGCATGGACCTTCTCAGACAGGGAATACACGCCACCACGGTCTCAAGGAGGCACCCAAACTTCGCGATGAAGAAGGAGATCTATCTTATACCTCCCAAATCATGACAGCGTCCTGAGATAGCCAAGGCTGCAACACCAGCAATCGGGGGTACCTTGGTGAGCTGCGTGGACCGCAGGGCCTCCTTCTGGACATCAGCATTCTGAATGTTCAGGTTCCTCTGCATCTCCAGCTGCTTCTGCTTGGGCTCATTGTCAGCCTCCTGGCGCTTGAGGAGCTGCTCCTTTTGGTACTGTATTTGCACCTGCGCTCATGCTCAATCCCTCACTGAGCATGTAGTGGAGTGGGTCTTGATGATGCAATATACGTTCCGAGCGTCTACCCGGTACCTGTTTGTTGCAGGTTGGGCTAAGGTGAGATTCCATGGTTGTGAGCATGCCGCCCATGAGTGCCACTCGGTGATAGTCAGAGCCTCAAGTGTAACATGGCTGGATCATAGATGGAGGCGCACCAGCTTGAGCTCGTTGTTGGACTTCTCAACAGCCTGCGCACGCGCATTCTGCTGGCGCAGGTTGTTGGCTTCGATGTCAGCGCGCATCTGGATGAGTTCATTGTTTGACCTCTGGACGTCCTGCGCGCGCTCGTTCTGCTGCTTTAGGTTCTCTGCCTCAATGGCGGCGATGCGCGTCTTGGCCTCCATGGTGCGCTCCTCGGTGCCCACGTCGCCCTTCTTCTGGTTCTCCGCCACCTCTATCCTGCAGCATGGACACAGCACGCCCTCTCCCTGCATCTCCACTGGCCACAGCCCCAATGCTGCCTTTTCCTTATTCAAGCATGCAAGACGTGTGGTCAGAGCAGTCTGTTACGAGCAGTGATGCATGCTGCCGCAGCAGAATTGATAAGTTACAGCTTGGTCTACCAGAGAATGTTGCGAGCTGCTTTGCCTACACAGGAGGTGAACCAGGTGGACTGACCTTGCTTCCTGGGTGGCAGCAGAGATTGCCTTGGTCTTGAGGGTCTCAAAGTATTTGTTATCCTCTCCAGGGGTGTCACGAAGCTCCGAGATGTTGGCATTGGTGACAGAGCAGCCATAGGGGGTCAGCTCTTTCTCAATCTTCTCCTGCACGGAGCAGCTGCTATCTCTCAGTAACGTCTCCATTTCATGAGGAGGCTGGCTACCATGATCTGAACTGCAGCAGTGTCAACGCCCCATCTAGCGCAACTTCATGCTCTCATCTGTCTCCTACCTGAACCTTCATCTTGAACACCTCGCGCCCGTTGAAGATTTCCATGACATCGAGGCTGCCTGCAGTACAAGGATCATGTCATTACATCTGCAGTACCTGTGGATCACGCATGTGCCATGCACAGGCCTGGCGGTTTCAGGACTCCATGGCATGGTGGCATGCAACACTTCACATGCGGCCCTCAGCAACCGATGCAAATAGGAAGGTCTGCAAAACAGCCAAGAGCGGAGACTCGTCAGAATTGAGGCATACCTGCCAGGATGCGGGTCTGGCCGTGGATGATGTTGTGGAGGACAGTGTAGAACTCAGCCTCCGAGAGGCTGTTGAGGCGCTGCGCATAGCGCAGGAAGCCGTCAGGGTCCACCATGGGGTCGTGCACCTGGATGGTGAAGGTGACCGGCACATCAAAGGGCACCAGGTCCCTGGAGATGCTGCACGCACCACTGATGTCAGTGGCATGCTCGAGAGATGGCTGACATCAAGAAGCAAGCGTACAGGGGTGTCAGGTGCTCCCTGCAAGGTTGGTGTGGAGAGACAGTGGACTGCAGTCAGAGCGCACAACAATGGCTATGAGTACTCATGCTACACATTGCTGATGTCCCCCTGGTCTGGTGATGGGGTGTCCTAGGTGCATTGGTCATGATGATAGCAAGCCAAATGTGTCTGCATCCTGTGCTGCTCAAGCGCATGCCTGAGAGGCGCTCGGATACGAATGTTGGGTGAGCTGACTAGTTGTTAGCATACACAGAAAGGCTTTGGATGGGGGTACCCATGGAGGTTGAAGGCAATGTTGCGGGGCTTCATGTCGACCACAGTCACATTCTGGCCCACAAACCTCCAGAAGGTCCTGCCCCACCTGCATATTGAAGCAGAGTTCAGTCATGCCAAGCACACGCAGCAGAGCTTCAGAACCTCAAAGCACAGCAGCAGACAAGTCAGCATCCCGTGGCTAGTTCTTGTAGCAGCAGCAGAGGATCCCAAACAGAAGAAGCACATGTGCAGGCATGGATCATTGCATGCTACTACAAACGGGCAACTCACTTGGCGCCTTTGACCCCTGCTCCTGTCTTGACCAGGTACTCTGATGCGCGTGCAGTGATGTACGTCTGCATATCAAAATATTCCTTGGTATCAGCTTCTGCCATCTTCCAAACACCACGTTTTTGTGCAGACAGTGGCCTGATATAAGGTGACATTGTATGCATCGTTGAGTAGCATAGAACACGCCGAAGTTGAAGGCAGCTCAGGAAAAGACACCTACCCCAGTACGTTCACGGCCAATGGGTTTGGTGCTGTTGCTCTGAACGTGAGCGTACGTCGCCATCCTGATCTCTCCTACGTGCCAAACTCCACCAGTTGAGCGGCCGCTGGCTTCTTAGCCTGTTTCAAACCCCTGAGATCACTGTCCTGATGGGAACTACAAGCCAGCTCTCTGCATGCACTGAGATACGATAACCGCCACAGGGCTTGCCCAGAACGGCATCTCAATTGCTGGATGCACGTCTATGCTCCTCCAAGGGCTTCCATTTAAATATGCTTCCTCGGATCTGCATGATCAGGGTGTGCTACGCAGGCCAGGTCAGGTCATCCCTGGACAGGTGCCACGTTCTTTGATCACAGCGGATTATCTGCCTCTAAGGCTACGTTTTGGCGCTGCAGACCAAAGGGGCGACCTCATGTAACCCGGGACGCACAGCCAGGCGGGGCCTTACCCGCTCTGTTGTGGCGCAGTGGACGATGTTGAGAGCTCAAAGGCTACGATGGTCCGCTGTTGCGGTAGACCTGATGGTTCCAATGGCCGCTCAGTTCTGGGTTGTGCCAGCAGGGTGGTTTTCTGTTCGGAAGGCCAGTTTTGAACCTAAGAGGTTCGAGGAAGCTTCATCCGTCTTCCTGCGAAGCTGATGGCGGGAGGGGACGCCAGATCTTCCAGGACCCAATCTAGACTTGGTGCGATTGTGTGAGAGTTTTCGTCTCAGCGCTGCCGATGTTGTTGTCTCTCGCCAGCAGGTGCTCGGCTATGGTCCGGAAGCTGGATAAGCTACTGATCGAGGTTGGATGTAAGGCGTTGAGACAGTGCAATCAGGCACTGGCTCATTCGTGATGATTGAGGCTTCTCAAGGCCCGCCTAAAAATGCAAATTTGCGCTCAATAACATTAACGGGCGACCTTTTGAGCTCACTCAAACATGCTGTCCATGCCACTGTTCTACTTTAGATTGGACTTGCACCAAGTCTGGCCTACCAGCACGTCTATCCTCACCACGTCTATCTAGGTCACTAGCAGCTGTCCACACCTCTCAGAAATCGTGGCTTGAGCTTCTGTTTCGCTGCTGAGCATGTAAAGTACAGCCTTCCGTGCTTCAGCGAATGGCAACGGATTTCAGCCTTCAAGGCAGGTCATGTTCCTCGACACATCTGCCAAGCTGCAGGCCTACCACTGCCGGCCCTCCACTGTGTATGGGAAGTGGCTGAGCGAGGTGACAAAGGCAACAGTCCATGCTGTCATCAGCACAGGCGCAATGGGACCTGCGTGAGCAGCATTGAATTCAGCACTGGTCTGCTTTTGCCTGACATGCTTCACACCACGCCTCCAGCATCTTTGACACCACATAAAGTGCCCGTTGCTCAGAAGACACTCTGCGAGACCGGGTCCCACAAATGCAAAGGCATTGCAGGCCCAACGCAGAAGCAGCCCAGCAGAAATGTACAACATGTATCCGTGACTTGTCACATCTGTGTCCAGTCAGATACCAAGATGCCAGCTGGTTGCGTCATAACACACAAGAGCGCAGAGATGCGTAGTTGTCGGAGACCCATAGAAGGAGATCAAAGCTCACCAGCATTGCCTGTCAGGGCAGAGCGCGTCAGGTCGATCACATGGGTTGCTGCCACAATGAACAGGACGGCGTTGTTTATGAAGGATGTCAGGTTGGACAGGTTGCCCTGGTCGGACAGGCTCTGTAAAGATGCACAGAATGTATTAGTGATCCTGAAGAGCCGCGTCCATGCATGAGAGCTGCGTACTCGACTCACATCCAATCCCAGGTGGGAAAACCCACTTTGCGAGGCGTTGGATTACAGCCTGACATAGCACATGGCATGCTTAATGCTTATAATCCCTTCTCAGGCATCCCTCTGCACTCACAAAGCTGGGTAGCTCTTCAATCAATGTCAACGCCTGGTTTGACCTGCCTGGTAAGGAGTATTTAAGAGGCTATGAGTACTGTAGAGCACCTTCAGGTTGAAGACGGCTGCAGGCACAATGTGCACTGGCCGCCACCAGGGAGAACAGCAGCCCAATGACCGGGTCCCTCATGTCAACCGCTGACCCGCTGAGCCCCTGAAAAATAATCGGCACCGTCACAGAACTTCTCAATGCATACGTAGGAAGTGCCTACTGGTCTGTCTGGCATGGGCTTGCAGTCTGTCATCACCTCTACATTTGACTTGACCCAGCGCATAGTTGTATTGGCACCGAGGCTATGCACGGAATGTTGCTGCCGCAGACAATGCCTCTGCAGACATTGCAGGTGCAGCAATGTCCGTGCACAGCCAATCCTGCTCTTACAGTAGCAAATTTCGAGATGGAACCCTATGGAGGTCAGGCTGAGTGGGTGGCAGGGTGACTCACCCTCTGCGCCAGAGTAGGACATGCCAGGATTCCCAGGCCCTCCATGAAGGAGATCAATGACAGGATCAGGAACACGTGTCCGCGGCCGCTGCGCACATTCTTCGCCTCTGAGGCCATCTCCTGGAGGGTGCTGACTGGGTTCTGTGCCATGACCAGTCATGCGGTCAAGACTGTTGTATCAACCAGGATAACTAGCCAACACCTGCAGGTGCACCAGCATCTGTGATGCAATTCTTATTCTATGAGGTCAAAGCGCACAAAGGAGGTGTACACGTGACCTGCATGGCGCAATGTATGACAGGCTGGCAGACACAGCGATGTTGACGCAGCTCACAAGTGGCCATGGGCTGTGCTGTGTTGACTACAGTGCTACATACGTGAGGCTAAAGGTAGATGCAGTAAGACGACAGCACTGCTTACTGCTCACTGCTTGCGTAAAGGTGCTGAGTCAGCATTGCAGGATGGTACAGCTGCTCACATAAGGGGCCGGTAGTACCACAGCTTGCGGTACACCAGGCTGATCCCCGCAGACACCGCAGCCCATGCAAAGAGCGCCATGGCGAGGCGCTTGTAGGGCCGCTGGTTCAGCGTCCCCTCTGCAGCTGCCCTCTGCATTGGTAAAGAGAGGCTCTAAAACTGTGCAGATGGAACCATACGCATGCACAATATGCCTGTCCTCCTTTTAAGGAGCTGTGCAGGGCGGGGATTGAGTGTGATAGGCGGCTAGCAGATGGGCAAGCATCAGAAAACCCATCATGGCACTGCGAACAGCAAAAGGAATGACAAGCAGTGGTATCTAGCCCTCCCAGGGTGTAGCAGGTCGCTGCCAGTGCATCATGTGCTGTGGCAGCTACCTGCCACATCGCAGATCCTGGCCAGGCCCCAAGGTATGCACCAGGAGATGCAACATCAAGAAATGATTCTGGGTGCTTCCTTACCTTCAGGAGGTAGGAGACCAGCGATGCGCCCAGGATGGCGCTGCCAATGATGCGCAGGTCCACCTCATACGCCAGCGGCAGCGGGTAGTCAGGGGAGGACATCCAGGCGTATGCCTTGGTGGCAGCCTGAGGCACCTTGCCATGCCTGGCCTTGCTGACGCACTGCTTGACGATGGCCAGGGTCTGCTCCGAGGGCTTGAATACTCCCGGCCCGAAGGCCAGCAGCGCCACCTGCACTAGGAGGGCTCTCAGAGACAGCTGTCAGGGTGTATGCCTGTAAGAAGTAAATATACGAGAAAGCCTGCTGCTGCGCTGTGCTGTGCTGCACTTGCTTTCAGAGCCTTCTTCTGCGGAACAGGGATTTGATGCACATCAATAGTACAACAAGAAGGCACGCAGCAGCATCAGAAACATCTGCACACTGCTGTGAAGATGTGGCCTAAACCTGAAATGGCCTGATGTGACAGGGCTGACACATTTAATTTGACATTGTGAGGTTAAGCTAATTTTACCTTGTAAGGTTGAGCGCCAGCATGCAGACTGTCCCGAGGGACTTGCCTTGTCAGGGACAAACAGGAGGGTGGAGCCCAGGATGGCCAGCACCAGGCTCAGCAGCCCAAAGGCCGACTCAAGGCGCTGCTCATTCTGCCTCACAACCTCAGACGCCCTCTCCTGGGCCCTGGCACCCACCCCCTGCATGGCAACAGCATGGGTTGGCCAGGCCGCCTATAATTAAGTAGCACTGATCAATGAAGGTCTCACATGGGAAATGTTGAGACCAGGCAATGGCACTCACACCCCCTGTGGCAACGGGAGCCGGCCCCATCAAACAGGGATCATGTGCTTGGGGCCAGTCAATGCTAGATGCCAAATGCTGTTGTGCTGATGGAAAGCAGATAGAAAAGTGGTCTTGCACTCTCTGCGCACGCAATGAGCAAGCAGAGCAGAGACTTGCTCATTGCACCTGCACACAGCGTGAGCCTTCTCTGCTTGAAGGGGAGAGTCAGCGCACCTGAACTTGCTCCTGCGCCTGGGTGGCCGTTGTCTTTGCCTTGTTCTGCACCTCCTCCACAATTCGAGTCTTCTTTCTTCCCTGCGCAGCAGCATAGCAGTGCACTGACGTCTGGGGCTAGGCATGGTGTTGAGAGTCCCAAGACGGCTGTGACTGCGCTCGTGATTGTCATGCCTTCATCCACGAACAATGCGACTGACGTAGTAACAACGAGCGACTTGTTAGGCACCCTCTGGGACTGTGCAGCTGCGCCAGCTCTACAGGATGCTGCATGCTTTGCAGGATCAGCCAGCAAGGGCTTGATCACCTTTGTAATATCAGCAATGTTGCTCCCTGTCGCAGCAAGAAGCGTGTCAGGCCACCGGCCCTATTGTCAAGATTGTGATCTGATCTGACTCAGCAGTTGTCTCGCAAGACAGAAGGTGCCATGCAGGAGCCTCTGAACATGTTGCACGTGCATAGATTGCTGTGGTAGTAGCGCTGAGTGCAAAGGTGTTGGCTGCGCACCGTCAATATGAGCTGCGGTTGTTCGGGTTCCGCGACGACCGCTTACGCTGTCTAAGGACGCCAACCCTGAATCTCTGCGCAGAAAAGACACACGTCTTTATCTAAGTCTTTGCACGCCAAAACTAGACGACAGTGTCTCTGATACGCATCGGTTATTTTTGGACTTGGGCAGCTGCCAGCGACAAGGAACGTGCTGGCTTGATCAGCATACCCTTGCTGACCAATCTCTGCTCCTGTAAGCAAAGCGAGCCACAGACGAGGCATTGCACTCTCAGTAGGGGCCGTCCCCCGTGAAGGTCTTTGCAATAGTTTGCAAGAACCTTCAAGGTACTGCTTTCCTGCTGAGCTCAAGCTACATGGAGGACTGTATGCTGTCAAAGCATGCTTTGCGGATGACCTATGTCTCTTGGACAACGCACTTATGCATGTCTGCACAGACAAACCTGCAGTCAGCGCAGCACTATTGCGCTTGGAGTTGGAACACTGGCATGAAGCAGCATGCATGCACGCAGCGATACCTTGAGCAAGAACACTCAAGATCTCCATGCAATATCCCTGAGGCGTCAGCACTGTTATTTCTGCTCACATTATGCCCAATGGCAGCTCCCCAGCTTGACAAGCTGCAGCCTGTTGTAGAGTGTGTCTCGTCGAAACCTGCTGTCAACAAAAGCTTATGCATCATGACCAGACTCTTATAGCTGTATAGCACAACATTGTCTGGAAATTCTAAGCTTCGTCTGTCAGCAGACCTGTTGACAGACTGCCTGCTTTGGCTGTCTTCTAGACAGAGTCTTGTATGTCGCTCCCATTTGCCCCTCATAGGCATCTGCAGCAACTCAAGCGCAGATTTCACAGGCATGTTTGTGGGAGCCTGCTCACGCATCATGCTTGCTACTCTGGGAAGCCTAAAGGATGTTATTGTGATCATTTGGACTGCCAAGACTCATCACGCATGGCCTTTTAAAGGCTGCCTGTGCTGGACGCCACATCTGCTGCAAGGTGTAAGTGGTCGCTCCAGCTCTGGCGTATAGGCTCAAAAGCTGAGAGAGCACTGCTTTCACGGCACATCCCCAGGCTTGAAGAGCCCTGCTATCATAAGACTGAGAGAACATCCCCAGGACATTGGCATCGCCCTCCACAGGGAGCCATCAAGCAACATTTGTAGGAAGGGCCTGCCAATGGATTACATTGAGCTGCAGGCATCCTGTTTATATTCCACAACACCATGCACAGGCTCAAGCTTGGCATCGCACATGATACAAAAGCTGACACCTAAAAGAAGCACCTGCCGTGCCTCCACTGCTCATCTGCAAAGCTGACGCAACTTATATGTTCCCAAGCCAGGCAAATCAGTGCGATTTTGCTTGTAGCTTGTCAAGCTGAGAAAAATCTTGAACAATTCTCGCACATGCTCCTGACACACCGAAAGGCTGCAGCTATGTGGATGCGCATCTTGATTGCAGCCTACAAAGGTGGCAATGTGAGGGCACAGCAGCATGCTATCTCCTTCACAAAGTATGAGGAGTTGCAACTCACATAGGCATTTCTGGCAGAAATCTGGCAAGCATTGCCCTTTCCAGAGCTGAGTCTACAAGCGCTGATAGCGCAATGCTGCTAGCCAAAAGAGCCATGCATCTGCGCCCTTATGTTACTGGCCTGAGGTTTGAGGTTCTGCAGCGCAGTGCTCCAGGACGCTCAGCTGGGTTGTAATGTACAAGCTTACGGCAACCTGCAGAAGCTAGGCGCTTTTCCGCAGACCGACCCAGGAATAACGGATGCCATGCACACCCTCATCCTGCTTATGCCATGGTGCTCTGCGCCCTGTCGGGCATGGCAAATGTCCAGCAGGCAGTGAAGCACCTGCATGTTTTCTGTGCGCCCTCTCCGGAGGATCTCCAAGGCGGCTTGGGGACAGCGGCCTGCAGGCAGATCTGAGTTGTAAGACAACGTTTTCTGGTGCCAAGCAAATTGTACGAGCTTGTATGGACTGCTCTTCCAAGAGCAAAGCCTTTCTCTGGGTGCCGATACAATGCATTTCCACTGTGAGTGCCTCTGTATTTTTCGAATGACAGCGGCCCGACAAGCCTTCTGCAAGGCATGGCAGGGCGTAAGGGTGACAGCAGCAGTAGGCGTACAGGCCCAAAGAGCCTTGGTGCATTTGAAGTGTGATGTCTGGGGAAGCACCTGCAGACCCCTAAGACCTCTTGTGCCATTGTGCTCTGCTCCCTGGTCTGAGCTGAAGCTGTGTGAACAAGAAAGTCAAGACATTGCAGCAGTCCGCTGCTTCCTCATCAAAGGATCTGAAGAATGGTACGTTGTCAATGAGGCGATGGCCTGCACAGCGCATGTGAGGAGTATGAGATCCTCTCAAGCCCAACATATGGACCTCTGATCTTCCAGAAGAGATGACTGAATAGCTGGATACATGCTTGCATAACTCAAAGCGTCGTGTCATATTTCCTTCGCAGTGTGCAAGTGACTGAACAGGAACTTCGCATGGCTGGGAAGCCATCAGAACATATCAAAGAGCCTCAGTGCCTTCGTCAGTTCCGCGCACCTCTATAATTGAGCCACTCCAGAGTCTCGGCGTACACCCCTTCCATCTGCAGATAGGCATGGAAGAGATAGAGCCACGAAGACAGCTCTGGGGGTGCAGGAGTGGTGGGGTCGAAATCCTCAGCAAATGGATCTGCACGAAAAGCGTGGTGTCAGAACTTTGACACAATCCCAGCTCGCATGATACAAATGATAATAGAAAAATACGAAATGGGAGAACGTTCCTATTCCGAGCGATCTCGCCCACGAAAGCCTCCTGTCATAGTCCTTCTGCAGCTCCTTGTACATGCTCCTCCGCGTGTAGTCTATCTGGTGGAGCTCGGCGGTCTTCAACGGTACTTTCTCGAGGTACTCGATGTCAGCGTGTTTCTTGCAAGAAGCAGCTGCAGAGCACGCAGCTGTCGGGGCATGTGCCTGGCAACAAGGACTCAGCAGCTGTGGAGCTGTCTGCCTCGCACCTGATGTGCTGCCGGAAGGACAGGCGTCCTCTTTTGCCCACTGACAAGTCCTGCTGGTAGTGGCACCCAGCTTGACACCGCTGTTGCTTCCTGTGAGTGGCATTGACTCACAACTGAGACAATGCCGACAGTTGGTGCTCTCACCGTGCATGTTATCTCTCACCGCGTGATAAAGGCTTGCCCCTGATGGTACAAGTTATTCAGGCCTTTCTGTCATTATGCCTATGGGGCAAAGACACATGATACTGGCACTGTGGCATCTTGGGCAGCGTCCAGCGGGCAGTTGACTCTGAGCAAGGTCGGGCAGCCGTAGCAAATATTATTCCCGAGCCCCCGTCATGTTCATCACTACAGTCATAAATTCCCTTTGTGTTCATAACGTGCAGTCGCTGGCAATGCGCCAATCAGCCAGCTCAGGCTGTGGGCTTTAGTCAAGTCGGTGTCTGCTTTGCAGTTGGGAATTCGAACTTCGGATATCTCGTGGACCATCACCCGCTATGAATGGATAGGTAGACATAGGCCCAGCTGAGGCCAAGCAGGGTCTAGGCATAGCCTATAGCAGCCACCACTGGGATAGGCATATGTATCCTTGAGCTTAGGCCAGCTTGCGCCAGATAAAAGCAACGAGCAACCTGGCCCAGTGGGGCTGAAGCCAGTTGTTCTATGAAAGTGATTCAAGTCCTTGCTGCTGGTGTATGGCGTGCATGAGCTGCACACCGGAATCCAGAGGAGACCTGTGATGCAGTGGCAGGTTTCCACATTTCGTACGATGATCATGCATGACAGCTAGCCGCTCAAGCACATCTCACCGAAGGAGCTGCTATGCACACTTCCTGAGTGACTTTAAATGTTTGCAGAGACTCTTGCTGTACATTGACAACTCACAGCTCCTGCTACAATTCAGCCTCATGGCCTGCATCATGGCATGCTATATGTCCATAGGGGGAAGCTTCAGCAGGCTAATGTGATGCAGATTGGTCTCATGTGCGTCAAAGCAGAGCAGAACACTTGACCTCTGGTCACTGACCCGTGGCACTGATCAGTGCAGAATGCTGGATCCCTGGTCACTGAGCTGTGGCATTGATCTGCACATGTGCAGATATCTCTTCTGTCCTGAGCTGCCTGCATGATCGCTATCTCCCAGACAGCAGGTCCCTATCACTAGTGGCTGTATGTGCTGGGATGCGCCGTGAATGAACCATGCTGACCTGATCAAGGATTTGATAAATTCCTACATGTTGTACGAGAGTGAGGGACCACCCCTAAACACTGCATGGCGGCGGCCTTCCTGGCGCGCTTGAGCTGCGCCTTGGAGGGCGCTCATAGAGCGCTGGTCCTTGCATTTTTGGCTTTAGGGTTTGAATTTAGGTTCCGGGTTCAGGGTTAAGGGTTTAGGGTTCCGGGTTCAGGGATTAAGGTTTAGGGTTCAGGGTTCAGGGGTTAGGGTTTGGTTTTTCAGGGTTTAGGGTTCAGGGTTCAGGGTTCAGGGTTTAGGGTTTAGGGTTTAGGGTTAGGTTCAGGGTTCAGGGTTCAGGGTTTAGGGTTTAGGGTTTAGGGTTTTGGGTTTAGGGTTTTAGGGTTTAGGTTTTAGGGTTTAGGGTTTAGGGTTTAGGGTTCAGGGTTCAGGGTTCAGGGTTTAGGGTTTAGGGTTTAGGGTTTAGGGTT
>KN714659.1:1339438-1369642 GCA_000812005.1 Coccomyxa sp. LA000219
TGCAACACCACGAATATCATCTTGCCACATAAACTGAATCATGGTAGCTGCATGCTCTCCAAACAGCCCTACATGCCTGTCACGAATAGCTTGAAGCCCTGGGCATTCAAATACAACATGTTGCTCATCACCCAGGTGTTCACCCGCACACAAAGTGCATATTCTATGCAACCTAGGGACACCTTGCCTACGGCCAAGATCCCATGGAAGATTGTGGCAGCCCAACCTGGACCAGTGACAGCAATACCTTCGCTCACTTAGCAGGGCTGCACTCCATGTCTGTATTCTATGCAGATCAGAGCACTTTGCAATCTCCATGTATCTTACACGGACACCAGGGCGCAATTGCTCATCTTCGTAACACTGCAGTAGCCCTGATCGAGATTTTCTGAAAGGCTGGCGGGCTTGAAGAATGCGAGGTAGCTGAGCAGCGGGCAGGCCAAAGGGTGCATTGGACGGGGCTGCGCGCCCTTGAGCGGCGTTGCTTTCAATTTACTTTACAACAGCTTGACCTGCTTCGAAAGCAGCTCTGCGCGTTGTCCTCGCATACAGTACTCATGAACATTCATACTGCAAAGGCTGCCTGCACCAGAGAAGCATAGGGTGATACGGCGAAGTTTTACACCTGAGAACTATATACTACCATGGGGAGGAGTTGAGTGTCAGCCATGGCTGAGGACGACTTCCGACTGTGTACGGATGAGCATGTTGAGATATTCGCGGATGAGCACAGCCCTGGTCCCTGGGAGCAGCAGGGCTATCACAGCGCTGCAAAGGTGCACACACCTGCTTCGAACGCCAGCTTAGGCCAGCACGCCTGGCCAAATGCTGAAATGTGGTGTCATTTGCAGAAGGAGAACTTCCCTCCCACGGTCGATCTGCATTCGCCCGTGACCGTGGAGCACCAGTACCAGCTGAAATCCCCAGGACATATAGCCAAGCTGCAACTAGCTCGCGTGGCTGCTGCCCAGCAAGCCCAGCGATGGTCTGCGTCACCAGCTCCCGCGACCAGCAGCGAGAGCAAGGCAGTGCAGGCAGTGTCCAGAAGGCGGGCAGCTGCGGAATGGGTGGAGGTTCTCACAGGCATCGCCCTGCCAATAGCGTCAGATGCTGCGCTGCGTGGGGCCCTTCGGGATGGCATGCTGCTGTGCAAGATTCTGAACATTTTGCGCCCAGGCATCCTACCAAAGGTGTCGACTCTTGCCACCTGCTCTGCTCCACATTGCTGTGTGCAACTGGACCCTCACTGGAGCCACAAACAATTACGTCAGAGAGGTCCTGAAAGTAGAAGCTGATGCAATACAGGTATGGGAGCTGCCCAAGGAGCGCAATGCAACCAGTGAGGTGATCTGCATCAACAACAATATCACCAACTTCATTGCAACCCTGGAGGCGCTGGACTTCCCGCGCTCAGCCATCTTCTCCCTGTCAGACCTGGAG
The DNA here is from genome assembly GCA_000812005.1 of Coccomyxa sp. LA000219. Classification (NCBI taxonomy): domain Eukaryota; kingdom Viridiplantae; phylum Chlorophyta; class Trebouxiophyceae; family Coccomyxaceae; genus Coccomyxa; species Coccomyxa sp. LA000219. The sequence continues at coordinate 1,340,879 of KN714659.1, forward strand.
AGCACTGGGGGAGAGGAACGGTACGATACTGTCTCATGCTGTTCTGAGCTCTGCCCGTCATGCTCATCTTTGCTCACATGCTCTGCGCTCCTCTGTAATGGAAGGTGTACCTGACATACTTGCTTAGGACGGCGGCCACAGAGCCAGCAAGTCACCAGATGGTGTACTTCTTTTAGATGCAGTCCAGTGCCATGCCAACAAATACCAATGAGCGATGCTGACACGCTTGCCACTAGTGGGCAACTCCGGATGGATTTTTGGGGCTTCTACAAGTCTCTCATGGGGCTTTGATCTGTAGTCCTCACATGCAGGCCGCAGGTGATGGCGTGCTTGCTCACACTGCGGAGGACTCACGAGAAGGAGCGCAACAAGGGACTACTTGCGCTGCTGCCAAGTGCTAGGACCGCAGAATGCCAACCTTGCGTCTAAACGCCAGTCACGGCTTGGGATGACGAGCAGTATCTGTGTGCAGGCCGCGGGTGGTGGAGTGCCTGCTGACGCTGCGGCGGATCTACGAGGTGGAGCGCAACGAGGGCAAGCGCAGCCCCCGGCGCCCGTTTGCGCTGTCGCCGCGCGCCGGGACGCCCGACGTGAGCGGCCACCAGCCGCTGCGCCTCAGCCAGCGCCACAGCTCGCCCTTCACCCCAGATGTCAACTACCAGGCAGTGCAACAGGTATACGAGCCATTGCTACAGCTTGCCCTTGGTATAGTATGCCGGATGGATGGTATCAGGCATACTCCTCTGCTCAAAGCTGCCATCATGTAGGCCCGGAGACAAAAACCCCAGGGGGCGCAGCAGGTGTTTCGATGTCTGCTTGCAGCCTGTCAGCGCGGTCTGGAGTGCAGTCCTCCAAATGGCACTGGCATGCTGCCATGCTTCCAGATGTAGTTTGCGCTTGTGAATGCTGTATGTGTCTGTGCAGCGCTACTTTGGCAGCAAGGCTGAGCAACAGCCGGGCAAGGCAGCCAACCAGGTGGAGCAGGCCAATGGCGTGACGCGCATGATGCAGCAGTGCACGGCCATGCTGCGGGACAGGATGGGGGACGAAGCCTGCACACCCCTGCAGACAAACACCCTCAGGTACTGCTTGTACGTCGGCTTGAGCTTGCCAGCGGGCCTGCATATGGCATCATTCATGTAGATTGCTCTGTGGCACTAGGCATGGCAGCGAGACTGATATCAAGCACACCATGCTGACTGAGGTATAGGCACTTGAGCAGAATGTCGTCGTTACAGGATGGCAGAGTATGCAATGTAAGCCCAGGTCTGATGAAGGTGTACCTGCATGTGCAGATCCAGCCAGGAGCTGAACTCTCCCGGGACTGACTACTCCATGATAGCACCCGTCTTTGAGACAGTGCTCAGCAGCCTCACCCAGGTAACAATCCTGAGGCACACCCTTTGCACCACAAACGTCTTCAGGCCCGCACTCTCTCCCCTGCCGGTGATGTGGCATGACAGTCTTTACCTGGGATCGCATCCTAGACCAGCATGCACGCAGTGGTGATCCAAGCAGGAGACGTGTGTGAGACGACTACTGATCACATTTTCGAACACACGCGGACGGTGTGCATTGGATCGAGCTGCCATCGCAATCTGGTAATCGCCTGTCACATGCAGGAGTATGAGAAGCGCCTGCTGGCCAAGGACCACGAGATCAAAGTGGCACAGGCGAATGCCCGTGAGCTGCAGAAGCGGCTCAGTCTGGCGAACGCTGAGCTGGCAACCTCCTCCCGCATGGCTACTCCTGAGCCTGCCCCGGCCCAAGGTATGCTTATCACGTGCTCATGCAAGTACCACAACATCTCCGCACACTTGCAGGAGCTCGTTAGCATGAGTGCTTGTCAGAGATAGCGCCCTGGCGTCTTCAGGAATGGAGTGAGCCACTGTGAAGTGTCTTGCGATGGTGACACGTGATTTGGCAGAAACACCCGTCTAAGTGATGCTTGGCAAAAGGTTGGCAGGACTCTGTCAGCCGTTCAAGCAGACGCTTCAGAGCAGAAATTGCAGAAGACAGCAGTGCCCTTCAGTAGAAACACCTGGTGGCAACATACTAGATGTGCTTCAATCAAGCCTCTTCAAGTGATACTCAACGCTGAGCAGAGGCTGCGCCTGCAGGGATGAGTGACGAGGAACGAGCAGAATTTGAGGCCATGCGGGCGCGCGAGGCTGAGATGGAGGCGCACTTCCATGAGGCGGAGGCGCGCGTGGCGCAGAGTCAGCGCGAGCTGGCGGAGCAGCAGCAGGCCACCGCACGCATGCAGCAGGAGTGGGAGGTCATGAAGGCTGAGGTGAGCATCATAAGAGTAACCAGCTCCCAGAAAGGAGTAGTATTGATTACATAAGCAGACATGAGTGGTGCTTGAGAAGAGAGTGGCCACTCACATGCAGCATGACTTGAACATCCTCAGGTCTGCGCTGAGCAGCGTGAGATGGGAGGAGCACAACCAGCTGCACACATGCTCTTGCGTGTCAGCGCAGTGGTGTAGATGCCTCTCAGGGTAGTACATGAATCTTCAACAACGTCAGTCCCTTTCTGGACCTGTCATGAGCTGAGACACCCTGACGACAGCACTGTGGTTGTCCCGTTCATGCTGTGGGCACCTGTTCACGTGCACGGGGATGCAGGGCCTGCGCATACATGATGTGACGTGGCTGCCTGCACAGGTGGCGAGCATGCAGGGCATCGCGGAGAAGTACCGCGTGACCTCGGAGGAGAACCGGCGGCTGTACAACGAGGTGCAGGACCTCAAGGGCAACATCCGCGTCTTCTGCCGCGTCCGGCCGGCCGGCGTGACCGGCGATGGCTCAGCATGTGAGCGCTCTTAATGTTCCCATAGTATGAGCATGCAGTAGGTGTTGAGGCACTGATCATGAGGATGTCTGGAGTCATCGTAGTGTCCAGTTGAGGTTGGCCAGCAGCAAGTTTGACCAGCCGGCGCCACAGGCAATGGCTCAGCATGTGAGCGCGCTGCCTGTGACGTAAACGTCATAAAACTCATAGCTGTGGTCCCTCCTCGAGGCATGCCCTCGTGCCTAGGTCTGTAGCCATGCCTTGCCATCGACGTGAACATCACTCTCGCATGTGTATGTGCACAGCGCTCGTGCTATTGTCCAATAAGCCATTTGGCCTCACAAGACTGAAGCCTGTGGCAAGTGTGGTCAGGGAAGACCCGGTGATGTGAAGTGCTGACGGCTGCAAAGCGCAGACAGAAGGCAGGGACCATTGTGGAAATGCTGGCAAAGCACGCAGCAGACACAGATGAGGGAGTGCGTGCCGCTGTAAGGAGACTCCGAGACAGCTGTTCAACACGGCTTCACTGGCAATGCAGGCTGCACAGAGCTGGGAGAGGACGGCGAGCTGGCGCTGTACAACCCGCGCAGCGGCGGGCGCAAGCAGTTCAAGTACGACCGCGTGTTCGGCGCTGGGAGCACGCAGGAGGAGGTCTATGAGGATACGAAGGCCCTCATCCGCTCAGTCCTGGACGGTGAGTGATGGACACTGCAATCAGGACCTTGCATGAGGTGCATCATCGTGTCTGAATGTGCATGAGACTTGCAGGATAGGCATGTGTGGAGTTTCAACGTGCAACAGTTGGTAGGGGTGCACTCAATATGTCAGCTGCAGAATCACGTGAGTGGTCTGGAAACCCCGGCGACTACCCAGATGCAATATATCTGTCTATTGCAGCAGGACACCTTTATTACACAATGATGCACCTGCAGGGTACAATGTGTGCATCTTTGCGTATGGACAGACGGGCTCTGGCAAGACACACACCATGGCCGGGAGCAACGTCGAGGAATATTCCGGCCGTGGCATCAACTACCGGGCGCTGGATGATCTGTTTGCCATCAACGAGGAACGCCAGGGCGAGGTGTGCACCCGCCTCTTGTCCTAATACCAGCGCATGCATGGCTGACATTCTAGGATGACCATTCCAGAGGGAAGACTGCCAGTTGCATGTCCAGCACTTTTCACATAAGTTTCAGTAGTAGGTCTTCTTGCACAAGCCTGCAGGCCATGGCAGGGCTTAGACCCTGTAGGGGCTGACTCGAGGGCTTACAAGGACGCTTGGCGCAGGCAGAGTATGAGGTGCGGGTGCAGCTGCTGGAGATCTACAACGAGCAGCTGCGCGACCTGCTGGACTGCGGGCGCTCTGGAAGGCGCCTGGAGATCCGCAATACTGAGCGCTCCGGTCTGAACGTTCCTGAGGCCACCCAGGTCTGAACACCTTGCCAAGCTCTTGACCACTGGATCAAATAGGGAACAGCACTCAGCTCACCTCACCTTTGTGCAACCTTGCACACGTGAACGCAGGCATGCACAGACAGCGTCTCTAAGTGTCTGAAGACATTCGAGTCACAGGTTGGCTTGCTATCCTGAGCATCTCAGCGGGCAAGGCTTCTCCAGCGTTCCGTTGATCTCAGCAGGTTCGTGGCAGCAGGTTTCTGCATCCCGGAAGGAGCTGAGGCTGAAACAGGCAAGCAACATCCTGAGCCCAGCTTGGACCGTGCAGGTGGATGTGAGCAGCCGGGAGGAGGTGATGCGGGTGATGGAGATCGGGGCACGGAACCGGACGGTTGCGGAGACCAAGATGAACGAGCGCAGCAGCCGCTCGCACAGCGTCCTCACCGTCATCGTGGACGGCATCAGCCACGTCACCGGCCAGCGCACCCATGGCTGCCTCCACCTCATCGACCTTGCAGGTCTGTTGATTGCTGTTCACATGTGCTCCGCTTCTAGTTATTGGGGATCATGGCAGTGATGGATGCTGTCCTAAGAAACTGTGTCCTGTATGAATACAAGCCAGCACAGAGCCTGCACTGCCTGTCACAGCATCCAAGAGTACCAATGGTCCATGCAAAACACTCAGTTGCCTCCAGCTGAAGAGTCTCGCACTTCTGTCCTTGCGACCAGCTTGTTCCAGCAGAGTTGATCAAGAAGATGCCTCTTGTGACATTGACAGCGTCTAGCATCTCTACACCCCTGCGAGACGTGTCATAACCTCTCTGAGGGGTGTGAGACCATGTGCAGGCAGCGAGAGGGTGGGGCGGAGCGAGGCGACGGGGGACCGGCTGGAGGAGGCGAAGCACATCAACCGCAGCCTGAGCGCGCTGGGGGACGTCATGGCGGCGCTCGCGCAGCGCAACACCAAGCACGTCCCCTTCCGCAACTCCAAGCTGACGCAGCTGCTGCAGGACTCCCTTTGCGGCCAGGCCAAGGCGATGATGTTCATCCACATCGCGCCCGAGGTGCCCGCCCGCCTGCCCTGACCTGCCCTGATAGCATGCATACAGTAATCCAGCATGCCAGCAGCCTGACGCTCTTCCATGTTGACATTGTATGCTTGCTGACTGCCCTCAGAGCATGCCAGTCCATGGAGTCAGTGCCGTAGCTGTTCTTTTGTCATACAACGCGCCGACATGGTGCTTTCATTTGTCGTGCCAGAGAAACGCCAAGTTGGAAGTTCACACGAAAGGATGCCACTGGCTAGACAGTAACACTAAAAGGGCTGGTGTTGTTTACAGGAGAGCAGCTACGGGGAGTCCATCAGCACGCTGGGCTTCGGGTCGCGGGTGAGCGAGATCACGCTGGGCGCCGCCAAGCGCAACACCGAGTCGGGGGCCATCTTCGAGGCCAAGGAGACCGCCCGGCGCGTCGAGCAGGAGTCTGAGCGCCATGCGCGCGATGTAAGAGAGCTGCCCTCTCCGACCCCAGCCAGTCTTGTCATGATGAGACGACATAGTCAACAGCACATTATGACCCGCAGCGGATGTCATGGGGTCATGTGCAGGGCAGCCATTGTGAAACACTCCGAGGAGAGCATGCTGAAGCTTGAAGGAACATGCCAGGGAGCATCGCTGGAACCTGGCGGACTTCATGTCTGTTCTGGGGTCTTCCTGGAATGTGGGCATGTGCCAAGGTGAGCTTTATCAGCAGTGGCAGAGGATGCATGTGCTGCAGGCACAGAGGCATGCGGAGCAGAGCGCATCTGCAGCCCTGCAGATCCAGGAGCTGCAGGAGCAGCTGGCGGCGGAGCAGAGCGCCAAGGAGACTGAGCGCCATGTGAGAGAGCGCGCAGAGCAGCAGATCGCAGAGCTGAAGGTACCGGCCCCAGCTGCGCCTGGCAATGTGAAGCAACTTTTACTGTCGTCACATCCATGCCAACTGCAGACTGAACGAGCAGGGGCTTGCCAATTGCTTTGATGAGTGCATAGCAGGCAGCACTGGCGGTTGTTCAGCAGGACGGGCTGAACTTCCACCCAGACTGCCCTTGACTGTAATGAGGCAGGGGCAATGAGCGTTGGTTCTAACATGTGGATGCACCCGCAGGCAGCATTGGCGGCCGCTCAGCAAGGTGGGGGCAGCTACGTGAAGTCACAGTCCAGCGCCACTGTACCGCAGGTGCCGCGGCCGCCAGTCAGCGCGGGCCTCGGCCTTGATTTGTCCTCTCTCAGGCTGCAGACCTCCTCGCCAACACCTCTGCCACAAAGGGTGCGCCTCCACATCGCGATACATTCACTGTCTGATAAGCTTGTTTCACTCGGCCTGCTTGCTACACTCCTCAGCTGCTCTCAGAGCATAAGCACATGCACTCATGTGCAACCGGTTTTCAACACACACATATGAGTGCTATCTCCCCGCGCTATTCTGGAAATGCATGAATGCGGTGGGTGTCTGCGGATTGAGACCATGCTGAGGTGGAACCTCTGCAAAAGAGGTGTGCCACGTATGGTCTGATGACACATGTCTACACAAGCTACATCATGATCAAAATCTGATGCGTGCATATGGTGCAGTCCCGTCTGCCAAGCATGTCCCCGTCAACGCTGCCGCGCGCCAAGGTCACCCCGCTGAACCTGCCGCAGCAGCAGCTGCGCTTCTCGCCTCCCCAGGACCCCCCCTCCCTGTCGCGGGGGTCCCTCACTCACAGGGGCTCCACCACTCCCCGCAGAGACTCCTCCGCCTCTGGCATCCCACGGTGAGACCCTCTCCCTTGTATGGTGCTCGTAGCATACCCTTGCTAACCCGCCAGGAGCTGCGCATGATACTCCGTGCAGAGTGCCCCTGAAAGTTGCTTGCCGGGAAAATGTGGTATACTTTCCGTGGCGATAGCTCTGTTGCAGAGTGTGTTCCCTGCATGAGGTTGTCAGCTGGAATGCAGGCCACTGACAGCAAGGGACTACGGAGCCTCAGCAGGCACTGCCACCAGGAACGCCGCAAGCAAGGCGCCTGATGCCAGACCAGGCAACACGCTCCGCAGAGTGAGCACCTTTGGGCCCGCTCTGTGCATGGCCACCTGGTCATGATCTCTCACCTCAGCAGACTTTCACACATGCGCCAACGATTCAGAGCCACCACTTTGCAGCGCGCACAGAGCCTCCTTTGCACATCGATGAGATATTGTCTTTGCCTTTTGCTAAAGTTCCATGCTAAGTTTAGCCTGTGCAACACACTGAAGCACATGGCATAGAAGAGGGAGCAGGAAGCTTTCTTGAGTGCATGCGTTCATCTGCAGGGGACGGAGCCCTCGGGTCTGTCAGAGCTCAGGCGTGCAGCTTCATTGTCTGGTCCCAGCCGAGGAACGCCCTCTGTGAAGCGCAGTAACAGCACTGCAGCTGCCAGCAGATCAAGCAGCGGGCGCTGGCACTAGGAAGTATCGTGTGATCCCAGTGTGCAATCTACTCATTTGACATGCACACCAAGATCTTGCCCTGGAGGTGTATGTACTGGTTGACCTTGCAAGTATATGTTGTAAAAGAGGGTGTGCCAGCTTAACTCAGTCTGCATGGCATTCACCGCTGTCACCAGTGGCACCTGGTCCAGCAGATCTGCCTCTAGAGAGGTATCAGGTATTTGCACATCTGATCCTGAACTACGTATGAATGCTCTTACCTCTCCAGTGTGATGTTTCGGCTCGACCTTCCAGGGCAGGGGATCCCAAACCCTAAGGGTGCCTTATAACTTCACTATGAACTTCAACAGGGTGTTTGACAGAAATAGAGACACAGACAGACCTCTCGCGTTTATACCTGCGGCCTTACTTGCAGGCGCACGATACGCCCTTTGAAGCCTGAGCCGAGCCTTGCGATTTTTACCGGAAGTGCAGTCGTTGCCTTGCTTCAGGCACACAGAGTGCCCTCATACATGTGCGCGGTTCAGCATCTGGCTTGCATCTTGTCCGGAGCTCATTAGTGTCTGCAAGTGAGTCAAGACGCGTCGACGATCAGAGTGTCACTCACACGACACTTGTGAGCGTTTGCCTCCCTGCGCAAGAAATTTGCAAGGTAAAAGCCAAGACTCCTCTATAAGAACATACATTCAATGCGTCGTGACTGTCAAGAGCTGACACTCAGCATGCAAGCCGCACTCATGTCAAGCTGTTCATTGTGCAGATGTGCAAGGCCATGCGTGGACCCATAGGACTGCTCCTGCTGATGTGCTTGCTCTCCCCAATATGTTGTACGGGCCTTGCCTTGCGAAATTCAAGGTGATCCTCGTGCGTGTTCATACCATCCTCTGCTCTTGCATGAAGACTCAGAGTGCCAGGACTGGCGTGTCGTCAGACTGGCGTGCCAATCCCATTTTGCACCTGATCATCATGATGGTGACCAACCTGTCTACAAGACACTGTCAATGGCATTCGTGTGATGCGCTGCACACTGTTATGGCTGCAGGGCGTGGTCCAGGCCAAGCTGGGGCGTGCTGCGTCGAAGCCTGCTGTCCCAGGGAAGCAATACCAAGACATTCGTTTCTTGCAACTCCTTGCTCGACAGGAACCTCACTGTGAGCTTTGACCGGCGCGATCCATCAACAATAATGGTGACCAACTCCAGCACACAGCCGGGCAGTGCACCCCAGGCCGTAAATGCAACTGCCTTTTTTACTGCAGAGCCAGTGCCGGTATCCGTTATACCACTGCCAGAAGTCTCGAATTTTGGTTCTGCAACTGAGCTTAATGGAGGTGCAAATGTTGGGTTTGGGGGTGCTCCCATCTTTTGCTCTGCGTCAGACCTATGCTTTGCACAGCTGCACTTCAGCGAGGGTGACTATCTGCGGCTCGCCACCAGGCATCCCAGCATGACAGGGATATATGTTGTGAAAGCCATTGTCACTAACGCCACTGCAGACAGTCCATCATCTCAGGCACTCCAGGGCTCTTCGACTACCCTTGGACTATTATGTTTCCCATAGGAGGCGCTGACGCTATACCGGGTACATGCTCAGCTAGATTCTTGCTAGCTATTTTGACATATTGGTATGCCGCAACATGACGTTTGACATTAATCGAACAGCAGTATAGTACTGACAATGATAGAAGCTTTGATGCAGTACTTGCACTTACGAGAGCGTGTGAGTTGAAGGCGCATTGCCCACCAACACAAAGTGCCCGGATGTTGATCCTGTGACCGTGCACTCATTTTTGCTGGCGGCTAGGCTGATACTCCCCTCAATTCTGCCTCAGTGAGCCTGCAGGTGGGAAAGACATGGTTCATTGAGCCTGCAGGTGGTCAAAATTGCGGGTGAAAAGGTTTTGAAGAAAGGGTTTCGCAGGTGCTAGAATCATCGACAGGCTGGCCGTGATTTACACCTTGCGTGTCACGCGAATTTGTACAGCTTGCTTGCATATCGATAGTGAAGCAACTAACCTACATCATCATCATGAAAGGCATAGCGATGCCCAAAGCGTTTGCCTAATGTGCTCTAGGCCACGGTGCCTCTGCTTAGATCAATCTCATGCTTGGAGCTTTGCTGCCTTGATACTCAACCTCCTCTGCGTCAATGTAGACGGCTGCGACCCTTCTGCCGCATTTCGCAGACTCTCTCAGGATGAGACCGTAATACTGTGATGTGATGGCAGCAGGTGCCAGGATGCGAGAGAAGGGCAGGCACGGTTCGGAGGTGTCTAGGTGGCTAAAGGGGACCTACTGGGCCAGCCATATCGCCTACTACGCAGGTCTGCATCGTTAAGGATTGATCTGCGGTCCTATTGTGGGATTGCAGTGACCTTGGGTATAGGTGGCGTGGATATGGTGTACACTGCAGGATTTTGTATGCTGAATTGGTAAGTACAAGTCAGCGGATTTTGGACCGTGACGCTCACAGCACGCTGTTGAGGAGCGGGAACCTTCTCAATGTGACATGATTGGGTAATACGAGTGGTGGCTCGCATAGGTGCTTACAAGGTTGTGTGATGCAGGTACAGGACCTGAGAGGGAGCTGATAGCTATTGCCCCCGTGTCCCGGAAAAGGAAGGGCGGTCGCTGGGAGTATAGTGCTTATCTGGGCCATCAGAATCTCACTCCTGAGAAGCTGAAGGGCCGCGGAAAGACGCGTGAAGACCCCATTTGCATGGAAGCGCGTAAGCACAAACTCACTGAGTAGACACCCTCCTGTTGGCAGCCATGCGTCTTGCCTACTCACTGCCTGCCAGGCAGTGCCTCCGTCACGGTACCTTTTCTTAGCATCGTGCACCAGTAGCACAAGCAGCCCTTGACCTACACAGTGGCATCTTTTACAGCTTTTCCAACAATGACATATGTGCTATCATAGAGAACACTGTTCTCATGTGTCATGCGGTAGTGCTGAGCACCTCACCCTAAGCTATTATATGTATGTGACAGGCTTCAAGACAATTCTGGATGTGATGGGCCTGGGCGTGCTAGTCAAGAACCAAGGAGGAAGGCCACAACAAGCCAGGCAACTGCAAAAACCAACAACGATCAGACATTTGAAGTGGAGCTGCATAAAAAGCCAGCGGGGGACCTAGTTACAGGCCAGCAGTCCGCAGATGATGTAGAGGGAAAGGAAAAGGCTGACTGGCAAGTACCAACTGTGTGGGTCCGCAACTGCCTAGGGCTGGAACTACCGTTACATCATGTGACGGGGCTGGTGATATGACTGCAGGACATCCCAAAATGACCTATCAATACTTGTACTGCACCTAGACGGCCCTCTCAGCGAATTAACACAAGCAACATCGCCTGCAAGCGCTGATATCACATGATGTTCCAGGTTGAGCGCCATATGGTATGGCTATCGTGAACACAGCTGCCTCTATGTAAGAGACGTTAGGGCTTTTTGCACTTTGGTCATGCGTTTTGGAGAGGGATGTTGACAATGCACTTGGTGACAGCTTCTCAGAAAATCATATGCCCTGCTGTGCTATGCTGCCATGGCAGCTCCTACATTGCAGGAAGCTGCCGTTCCTTGCTCGCTCTCCTCTGATTTGACCAGGGGGGATGGAACTCAATACGATGTAAGCTGCATTTATTAGGAGGTTTGTTACACAGCGTGATCAGTTAGCGACATGCTACGGTATTTGAACATGTTCCAGGCTCGACAACACCACCGCTCGTCGGGCTTGAGCTTACTCAGTGATGTGCCGGAATGTTGACCGCCAGATATTTTGATGACCTCTGAAGATTTATCTGTCGAGCTCGAGGCCTTGCGCTTTACCTATGCAGAGGCACTGACGCTTCTCCAAGAAGAGCCAATGACTGTCAAAGTTGCCTCTGCTCCCTACACAGGTGGGCTGGCCGTCTATATATCCTCTCTATACGGGTTTTGCACGCAAGGCCTGCTCACAAGACTGGTCCTTTGCGTTCAGGTGACGACAGTACAAAGCAGTTTGTTGCTGCTGACCTCATCATCACAGCGGGTGAGGGCTACCCAGAGCGCCCACCAAACATCTGCCTGCGCGAAGTGAAAGGTACGATGATCGCAGGAGCTTCCCAAACTCGCTCCCCCAGTCACATGTAGAGACCAAGGCAATGACATCCACCATGCCCATGCAGGTCTTGGAGACAAGAGGACTGCTGAGCTGCTGCAGCGGCTGCAGCAGGACGCTGCGGAGAGCTCAGGAAGCATGATGCTGGGCATGCTGTGCGAGGCTGCCAGGGATCAGCTGACCGCCATGAACAGTCCGGAGGGGGCCTGCATCTTCTGCCTGGACGAGCTGTGCAGCGACAGCAGCAGCGCGGATCTGCTCAAGCTGCCCTGCTACCACTGCTTCCACATGTGAGTAGCCGCTCTGCCTGATGCAGCTGCATCCGGCCAGGGCTTGCATTGCCCACAGCTTTCTACATGCACTGCGCAGTCTGTGCGCGCTGAATGGACAGATACATAGAGTCTGGTGGGAGCCGGGCACAGCATATACTTCCTGCAGAGCAGGCCGGAGACTGATGTGAGGATGCATGTGTCGTCCTGCACAGTGGAGCCTCATCTAGGAGAGCTGGGCTTCGCTAAAGCCTTCCCACTCCAGCCCCTGCTGCAGGGGTACCCTTGCATGGGGGTGTACGCACGTTGCTGGCTGTGTCCTTGCCGCAGAGATGGCTTTGGCCTGGTGTGCCGTTTTGCATCTTCACGATCCACTCGAAGATTGTGTAGAGACCTGCTTGACGCAGGACTGCTTCTCACTGCAGGGACTGCTTTGCGCGCTGGTGGAGGTGGGAGCAGCGCAGCTTGCACGGCAAGCGCAAGCAGATCTCGGAGGACTTGGGCGCGCGGGCAGCCCCAGTGCTCAGTGGGCAGGGCCTTGTGCCCGATGCAAAGGGGCTCTTCACCATCCACTGCCCCTCCTGCAGGTGGGGGACGCACTGTCCAAGTGATGTTGGAAACCAGATGCTCTCGTCATAGGTTCCTTCCCCCCTTTCTCTGTTTTCTCTTTAGGTCACGCCTGATTGTGGGGTGGGGCATGTTGGATATCCTGCATCAAGGATCTAGATCCCTCTTGTGGTCATGAAGCGTCTGCGCAAGGTGCCTGCGCCTTGCAAGAGATGCTGCACAGTGTGGTGCAGCTCAGCAAGCCTGCAGCTGGCTCTGCCGCTTTGGTGTGCCTGTTTCCTGCAAGCACTGTGCATGTGCGCTAAGATTGCACCAGCGTTTCTTGGTCAAGCTCCAGTTCTTGCGGCATGGAGACGCACTCACTGCATGGTGCAGGCTCAGGGTGACGCCTGATGACCTGGCGCATGCCCTGCCCACCCTGCTGCCCAGGAAGGGTGCGCCGGCAGTTGACGCTCTGGAACAGACAGAGGAATCCAGCAGCTTTGAGCTGCCTCTGGAGGAGCTACAGCGCCTACGCCTGAGGCAGCATAGAAACGCCCAGATCTTCGAGCGCCAAAAGTCCAGGGTACACTTCCCTCCACTTCTGCTTCTGCTGTCTGCTGCTTTTCTCACGGAACGTCATCGAGATTGTCATGTTGTCAGCTGGCACCTTCTGCAGGAGCAGAGCTCCTCTGTGTGAGGAAGAAGGAAGCCAATGGCAAGGCGTCCAGTGTAGTACCGTGCTGATGTCATGCTGATCATGCTGATCGTTTCATGGCTGAATATGTGCGCAGAATGGCATAGTGGACGAGTCCTGGGGAGTCTCACTGGGCCCTCCCCTAGAGCCAACCAGCCACCAGGAGAAGGTGGAGGGGGATGCAAGCGCCTCTCGGTGCATTAACGGCCAGCCCAGGGTGCCCGATCAAGGGCAGTTGGTGCATAGCAGCCTAAGCGGCATGCAGCAGCACCCCTTGAAGCAGCATCCACAAAAGGGCAGCAGCAGCAGCAGCAGCAGTGGACAGCAGTCCGATGGTCCCCAAAGCGCAGGCCTCAGACCGACAGCGCCTCACAGGCAGAGAACGGGGACTAAACCTGGTTCAAGCAGCAGAGCCCGGGGGCAGAGAGGCAGCGGAGGCTTGCAAGATAGAGGGCGCAGCTCCTCAGACTCTGCTGGTGTAGGAGGACGAAACCGTGGGAGGCATTCCAAAGCAGGAAGTGCTCCGCAAGCGCGGGAACATGACCTTGTCACTCGATAAGCATGCTCATTCCACCTATAGGTTGGCTGTAGCACATCTCGCCCAGCTGCGACTGGTGTGCCGGCACAGACTTGCTGAGAAATTGCATGACAATTCTGCTGGAGGGTCGCATGTATGCATGTACATGATGTGTGCACCATACAGGGGTGGTAGTCATGCCTCAGGCTGCTCTAGGAATTGCTGTCAAGCCATGACGCGATCAAGGAATGAGAGCTGCGGTTCGACTGGCTCACTGAAATGGCAAAGACTTACATTGATCATGATCTCAAAAGGAACGCTGTTGTTCTGGCAAAGGTATGGTATGACATCTCCTGCAACGAGCCCAAGACCCACATGCCACCTTTCAGATAGCAAATAGCAATTATGGGCCTATGTCTTGAGCGCATGCTCTACTGTCCGACAGAGTCTGTGCCATCTCATGGAGAGCATGCTCACTAAGCCTCGAGGATGCATGCTAGCCAGCAATAAGGATATGCAAATGTTGGGATCCCCTCAAACACTGTCACAAGAAGCACCCAGCTTCCATGGTCCACAATCCTCCTACAAGCTCGTCATCACAAGCAGGTCCCCAACAGCAGGGGATCTCTGCGTTGCTGAAGCTTCCATGCGGCCTTGGCTGAGTCTGAATGAGATGCCATCTTCTTGTTCTGACGTACAAACCTATTGCATCACAGTCCACCTTCAAATGCTCCTTTATCCATATCAGGTGTCTCACTGTCGTTAGGAAGGCATGATATGTCTTTATTGCTGCTGAAGCTGCTGCAGGGCATATCCATATCCAGCAAGGTCCTGTACGTTGACCACCTCTGGAGATCTGAAGTGCCTGCCCCTCTCTGCACTGGGGCTGCCCTAAGCTTGATAGGCACTCCCAAAGGCAGGTGACTGACTGGCTTGTGACTTGTGACTTGCCTCAGCTCTCTTCTATCCAAGCAGAGCATCATCAGAGGAGCCAATGCTATTCCTGGAGCTGACATCTGAAGTGCAGGGTCCTCCTATCATGCTACTGGCTGCTTTGAGGATCATTGGAGCTCATTACGGTATTCATGCCAGCCGCTAGATCCTCCTGGTAATGACTTCCAATGATCTCTCAATGCTCTGAGGGACAGACGTACAGATGATGCCTGTGTGTATCTGTGCCCATGACAAAGGGCATACTAAGATGCCCTGAAAGACATACCCTCCCTATGCGCTGTGGAGAAACCCCTCTACCACTTAGCTATCCAGACATGTAGCTGCTACAAGTGACCTTCACTCCCTGAGCTGCTGTGCATGTGGGTATGAGCATCCTGAAACTGCAGGATCTATAGCTGGCAGGCCTTGCCTGATGCAAGCAGCCTGCCTGTGCTTGGAACACAGCGCTGGGTGTTGATGCGGATGTGGAGAACAAATTGCCCAGAAGCCAAAGGCAGAAAAAGACGGATGATGTTCTAGCAAGCAATATGAACAGCAAAGAAGGCTGGGCTGAAGGCCAAGTGATACTGTTGTCCTGTGTACAAGGGTTGAGGCAGTTGTAGACTGCATGCCCAGCCTGCCCATGGGGCAGCCGGCCCGGCCCGGCCCGGCCCGGGCAGAGGGCGGCCCTCACACGTCGGCCGTCATGCGCATCTGCGACAGCTTCTCGGGCAGCAGCGGGATCCCGTCGGGGCCGAAGGTGCAAGGCGAGGACGACTGCCGGGTCATGTCCATGGATCGGGGCTTATGCCTGGGGCGATTTGGGGCCACATTCTCTCCGCCGTCCTCGCGCAGCTGCTCCAAGATGCGCGGCAGCATGGGCCTGCTCGCATCGAATGTGAAGGTGGCATCCAATGGGTCTCTGGCACCTACACATGTAGTCACACGGTCACAGGCAGATTACATGCTGCAGCAACCACCTATTTGCCCTGCAGACATATCGCAATAAGGAGGAATTGCGCTTGTCTGCACCCATGCCTGCACCTCCCCTGCATGTGCTCAAATTCCTGCACATAGGCTAACGAGGCAACGACAGCAGGGTGATCTCTCTAGGCACCATGCAGCCTATAGCCCATTCCATAGTGCCTTATCTTGAGGGCAGGGTTACTCACCCAGCGCGCGCAGCACGACGATCTGAATCTCGAGCTCGCTGATGCGCTTGCGGTCGCGGGTGTAGGCCTCCAGCTTCTGCAGATACTGCCGCACATGCGAGGGGATCTTCAGCGTGGTATCCGACCGCAGAGAGCTTGGCTCTGCATGGCATGATTGGAGGCTCTCAGAATGGTCGAGACATTGCCTGCAGGCCCTGCATTCCTCCTCTGTTGAAGGCTGTGTGATGCCAATGCTCGTAGACATTGCGGCCACGCCAAATCAGGCGCGCCAGTGTGGCAGTCACCGTCGCATGTTGACCAGTGACATGGCAGGATGTGGCATGACATGCCCTGGTGCTGGGTATTTGGAGGTCTTGAGATGGCAAGTCTGCGCAAGTGCTCACCCACTCCCATGCGGTCTGCCAGGCGTGCAATGGTCTGCTGGAGGCCCTCAGATTCATCCAGAGCCTTCATGTAGCCGTTCAGCATGTTCTTGCGCATCTTGCCCTTGCTCTCAACGATCCGCTGCAGAACCACGTCTGGCGATTCCCCCTGCACAGACTCTCAGACCTTCAGGCGACCGCATGCTGTGCAGCTCCGGCACCTTTTCAGGCACAGCGCGTCAAGCTTTCCTTTGTCAAACCCCTGTCAGCTAGGCAACAAGCTTACTTGTGTGGGCAGAGACGTATCCGGTCTTGGTAGCATCACCCCTGCTCCTTGCAGCAGTATGACCCTTCAAGCACAGGAAGCCGGCAGGGCAGGTGGAGGGGGCGCTGACCTGGCACAGATCAGGAAGCAGCTGGTTGACAACCTTGCGCACATCCTGCTTGCCCGCGACGGAGTGCGCGAGACGAGCCAGTAGCTTGGGCGACATCCGCAGATTCTTCAGGTCCAGGCACAGGCCCTGGGCATGGCAAAGGCCTTAGCCAACATGGCGCATGCAAGAGCGCAGGGGCCCTCTGCTCAGCAGCTTGGTGCTGACATTGCTGCAGAGGGCCCAACACCTGAGCAAAGCTCTTGAGAATTCTTCTCTGACTTCTGCGGGATCAAGCTCATGCAGGCGCCCGACAGGACCTAGCTGCTGAGCATGTCAGTCCCCTTCAATTCAAGTTCAAACTCCACTCAACATGCGTTGCAGCGCACGGCTCACCAGGTGTCTTGCATGCCTTGACAGGGAGCTCAGATGATGTGCTGGTGTCCTTCACCTTGCATGCCTCTGCAGGATGTCATGCAGCTTACCAGTACAGTCGTTCCAGCAGGGAGGACTTACCGTGTACCACATCTCCTTGACGAACAGCTCTGCAGCGACCTTGGCCTGCTCGCCCTTGCGCACGCTCTGCAGCACCAGGTCGAAGTAGTCGCTCGCGTCCTTGCTAGACAGCAGCGCAAAGGCCTCCACATGGTCCACCCCGGCCTTGATGTAGCTGGTAAATCGCGCGCTCTGCAGCGGCCTCGTCTCCTTCACCATTGCAAAGTCCTGCTCCGCCTGCAGGCATGCTCGCAACTCAGCACATCTGATGGTATGACAACAGCTGGCGCTTGTTAATACATCCTTCCAGCTGTCATGGACCGGTCATTGCTCGCAGCGCAGATGACCTTTGAATGCACAGTTGCGCGAGGTCTGTCTCCTTTGTTCAGGTGTCGTGCATGCATTATGTGATTGCCACTGCCTCATGTCTGCAGAGAGGAGGCATCATGTGCTGGCGTACAGGGCGAACAGAGGAGGTCCACACCTCTGTAGTCTGCTCAAGAGGAGCGGACAGGGCGCGGCTGAAGCCCTCATTGCGCTGCGCGGGCATCACAGGGGACAGCAGCAGTGTGTCCAGGATGGGCCGGATCATGGCGAAGTCCTCTGCGATGGGCCCTGCGCTGTCCAGGGTGGCCCTGGAGAGGTGCATGACGTCCCCGCTCGCCAGCTCGTTGACGCGCTCCAGCAGCCATGTCACCCTGCATGCATGTCAGTCTGTCAGCCTATGGCATTCCTGAAGGTGATGTCAAGGGGATGTGAAGACATACCGCCAAAACGTTTGGGTCCTGCCTCCACAGAGGAGAGCTCCAGTAGCCTAGAGTTGACTACAGAGCTGGCTGCTACTGATGCCAGGCACTGGACGTTAAAAGCGCTCTGTGAGGCACTCCGCTGGTGCAAGTGGATGCTGCTGGATTGCAAGTATGCGAAGAGCACTTGCTCTCTTCTGCAAACGTCTCAAATGTAAGCAGCCAGCATGAGAATGTCAGGAGTACAAGAACTCGCTGCTGCTCGGGCTACGTTATCATGTTTGTGCTGGTGCAGGTTTGCCTACACCTCCGTGCTGCCATAGCGCCCATCAGGCACAAGTAGCTGCTAAAGCACTAGGGTGGCGTCAGCCACTTCGATACGAGTAACAGGGGTGAGGTCAGCACGCATCACCTGTCGAGGGTGCCCACTAAGCGGCTCATTATCAGCGGTACTTGAGGGTTCCCTTGCGGCGAGAGCCCCCTTGTATGCTACACCGGGAGCTTTGCGCGGCTCTATGGCTGTGGTGAGGATTCTTTATGGCTGTACGCGGGACTTTGCTGCACCAAGCCTTCGCCGCGTACGGGAAGAGAGCGGGAAGTACGACTGCTTCCAGCCCACAGGATTTGTACGGCCAGGTACTCCTTTGGCAAGATACCGTCCCAGTTTCAGGACCCCAAAGCTGTACTCGAAAGGAGGACTCAGCCGGGTCTCTTGCACTTCTACGCGTTAGCGCAATTACAAAGCGCCTTGATGCTCGCGAGTGTACGGCGGCCTGCGCGGGCACCCTCGCAGGTACGACGATGCACTCGAGCCACTCCAGAGGAGCTCTGGCGCTCTTCAGGATATTAGGCAGCGCCTACGTCACACTTGCTGGCGTCATATGTATGCACATGGCGAGGCTTAGGTTTTTCCAAGGGTTTTCCTAAAGATCTGGCCGATGACTTGTAAAGTGCTGTACTGAAAGGCAGGCGGGCGGAGCACAGCTCGGGAGGGGAATGAAGAACGCCAATTGCAGCTGCACAGTTTCGATCTAGCAATGCAAACGTCTGATCCGATATATAGTAAGCTGGTGTGCACATGAAGGGCCCCTCATAGGTGACAGTTCCGAAAGCAGAGTGAGAGCTTCAATGTAAGCACGATATGCTCAGATGGTTACACTTCTTGGCAGCCTCTGCAGAGCTGCAGCAACAAGGCAGTACTGGGCACATGCTCGCCTCAGCTCTACTGCAGCCTCACGCCAGGGAGAGCTCATCGACTGGGTGAAGGGCAATGATGGAAGTGTTTCCTCCGCAGTCAGCATATCGTATCCCAATGCCGCGACCGGCGCAGGCCTTCAGGCAGCGCAGGTACGGCGCACACGCTGTGACATGCCATCACTTTCGGAATGCTGCATCTCCATCATCTACACCGCCACAGCGCGATGATCGCATTTTACTGTCCCCAAAACAAGTATTTGCAGGCATGCAAGGCTGGAGATCGACTGGTGCATCTACCAGCACACTGCCAGTTGACATATGGGGACAATACCAGCCCTGAGCTGATGTCCCTGATAGAGAAGGTGCCCCAGGAGCTGTGGGGTGCAAAGCTCGCTCTTCAGGTACACGCTCTCCTCCGTTGCAACCTGGCAGCAGGATGCTCATACCTCCACACAGCAGAAAGCTGCATGGGCGCCTCCTACGCTGTTCAGGTTGTTCTGCTCTCATGCTAGGCTGAAGCCTCTCTCTGCACACACGCAGAGACACACAGAGCAGGATGGCATGCTGCATTGCAGGTGCTGCAGGAAAGGTGTATGGGCACGAAGAGCTTCTTCAGACACTACATCAGCAACCTGCCTGTGGGGGTGCCAGGCATCCCGCTCTTCTTCTCGCAAGATGCCATAAAGGCCCTGGAGGAGTATCCACCGCTCAGGTATGTCAGTCCTGGTCCATCTCAGGGCTGCACATCTCGATGAGCGCATTTGCAACAAGCTAACTGCCACACATCACTTCAGAAGTGGCTCTGCATGGTGCCACACGCTAGGTTTCACATGAAGCTGTCTGCCTGCCCATGGCAGCCAGATCTGATCGTGCATGTACTGCTTTGCAGCCAGCAGGTGAAGCGGCGGTGCCGCTGGTTGGTGTCCTTTGCTGATGGAGAGCTCTCAGACGTGGCCAGCAGCTTAGGCGACCCCTTTGAGGGTCAGCACATTGACGCCAACATGCTAGGTGGGTGCCCTGATGCACTCCTGCCCTGGGAGCACCCTCTCTGTCCCCCCGACAGACTCAGCACTCTTTGTTGGTGAAGGGCAATAGCCAGTGCTTGCTCTCAGGGCAGAAGGGATCCATATCAGCAGAGTTGCAGTAATGGAGTGAGGTGTTCTGAGGGATTTGCTGCCTGAAGTGCAGGCTGGGCAATGGCGGTGACAACTTCCAGGGCCTTCAGAGTGCGAGGCCCTGACAAGCCGGCTGCGCAGCTGCCGCTCATTGACATGTGCAACCACAGCTTTGCTCCCAACTGCCAGGCATGACCCAACCCTTTCCCATCCTGCTCTCAGTGACCTGCTCCGTCTCTTGGCACAGCCGGTTCTCAAGTGGCAACAGCTGCACATAGATATGCCCTCTGTCTTCTGTGTTCTTCTGCATAAGCGCATGCAGAAAAGATCTGTTTGGCTCTTGCAGCAGCTAGAGGTTGCTGCGCTGTGTAGGTGTTTCCTGGCCAGGATGGGTCAGTCGACCTGGTAGCCAGCAGAGACATCCAAGCTTCTGAGCCCCTTCTTCTCTCATATGGCAACCTCAGCAATGACTTCTTTCTGCTCGACTATGGTGAGCTCCATAATCTGCCAGCTGCCTGTCACATGCATTTGCAAGGTCTATGGCGGTCGCCCCTGTCGTGAATGCAGCTGCGTGACATGGCCATCCATCAGATGTTGAGCATGCCATCGCCCTATAACTGGCCACCCTTATCGAGGCTGTGCTGCATCTTTTAAATATGCAAGGGCTTTGCGGTATAGCCTGGCACCCCACTAACCTGTAGAGATCACCTCCTGAGAGTGACACAGGGCTCTGAATCTCGCATGTCATGAACTGTGTACAGGGTTCCTGGTACCGCTGAACCCCTTTGATGCTGTGGCGGTCCGCTTCGATGTTGCCTTCTTCCAGGTGAGATGCTTCCATTCGATCATTGCTCCACACAGTGCCAGCATCTCTTCACCCTTCTGTTCCCTTGCACTCTAAAGCTGGGACGCATGACGGGAAAGTCACATGGTGTCTGAAGATATTGCATGCCTGGCGGCACCTTCCACCCTCAAGTGATACAATGCACATTTGCACCCTTTCATCTTGCGTCCGCCATGAGCCCTGTGAACACCTCATCTGAATAAGCCCCGGGAATGGTCAATTCCGCTTGACATGCTTCTGCTGTCCATGCGTGCAGGCTGCGAATGCCTTGTCAAAGCAGAAGGTGGACGATGAAGCTCTTGACTCTGCGGAGGATTTCCAGGAAGCGCTGCTCTCAGAGCTCAGGCTGGCAGGCCCTGAGGTGAGCTGATCTTCTGTCTCAAAGAAGCCATTGACAACAGATGGTGGACACAGCGCATGATGCTGATGTCTGGACTTGTGATGAGATCTGCTCCTTCAGGGCGGCCAGGAAATCTTGTCCTCCAGCAGAAGGCTAAGAGCAAGTGTATGAGGTTTGCTAGGAATGGCGTGGCTAGAACTAGCAGTGCTGGCCCATAGAGCGCTTTTTGATGGATGCTGCTGCACCGCTCTTGCAGGCGGACAGGGAGCTGATGCTTCGGCGCAGCCTGCCCAGCTGCAGCCCGCGGGCAGTGGCGGCTGCCCGGATCCTCAGCGCACAGAGTCCTGCTGAGCTGGAGGGGCGCAGCGCAGAGTCGCTTGGGCAATGGAAGCAGCCTGTGTCTCCCATCAATGAGGTAATCTTGCGGAGCTGGTCCTATGTCTTTCACGGACATCACTGTCACAGCTATCACAAGGCAGCCACCTGGCATGCTGGCTATAACGGTCAGGTCAGGCAATTCCCGGTAGTCGTCCTGCCCCTGTATCATGCAGACTTTGTCTGGCAGCTTGAGCTATCTCACCCTTGCGCCACAGTCAAGGAATGGAAAACATTCTTCATGGTCACGAGCACGCTGTTGCTACAGGCTTCCAGCGTGTTGACACGCTCTTCTTGGGAGAGCACGTATCACCCCATCCGCCCTGAAGATATGCAGTGGCTTCAGGAGTTGTATGGGAAGCAGTCGTGCAAGGTCTGTGCTCTCCAGGTGAAGGCGCTGCGCATGCTTGCGGGCGTGGCGTTCTTTGTGCTGAGCCGCTTTCCCGCCACGCTGGAGCAGGACAAGCAGCTGCTGGCCGGGCAGAGCGCGGGCCCGCTGCCCGATGACATGGCGCTGGCAGTGCAGTTCCGCCTGGGCAAGAAGCAGCTCATGGCGGAGCTCCTGAACCACCTTGCCAACCGCATCAAGGTGACATCAATCTCATGTCCTGGCCTTCTGGTCAGCACCTACTTGAGCCTCTTTGGGCAGTCTCCTCCTGCAAAAATGTCGGACCTTCTCGTATCAGCCCAGGGGACTGCACGAGCTGTGATGCACCAGAGATGAGGGTCTATACATTGAGCGCAGGGCACCTCTTGCATTTAGAAAAAGGCACTTCATCGCAGCAGGAACATCTGACTAGCAGTGAGCAGTGGCTGTGATGTGCAGGCTCTTGCCATGCAGCCCATAGGTAGGCAGGATAGTGCGGCAGCGGCTCATCAGAGTACTGGAAACTCTGGCAAGCGGAGTTACACCACATGCGCTGCAGCGTGGACAATCCACGGCGTGTTGCGATAACTGTGACTTCCAGGCTGTTGCATCTAGATGTAGCAACCGTGACGCTAGCGTCAGAATAAGCGCTTATTCTGGCGCTCTCAGATTCGATACAATGTTTGAGACCACAAAACAGGGATCCAGCAGGAAGCTTCAGCTGACTGTACATTATGCCATGGCAACGGCATTCCAGCCGATGCTGTACCCTTTAAATGTATAACAGAGGCACAATGGTTCATATACGCCGCACTAACAGTTCCCATGTCACACACGGACGACAATCGCCCATATTATACAGGTGCCATAGCAATGTCTTTCACCAGCACAACAGCATGCTGTTAGATGCTACAAGACTGAGATGACAAAGGCATTGCTGCAGCTGGGTAAAGCTGTCCCAGCCCTCCTGTCTCTCAGCGGAGACCGCCATGGGTTCAGTGCCACCTCAACCTTCCTGCTGCTGCTGCACAGAGCCCGGCACATGTCTGCTGCCCTCTCTGCAGCCTCCTCACAGTAGTCTGTGAAGACGCAGTAGGGCTCCTTGGACTGCAGCAGGAGCTTCACTGTGGGAACCCAGGAGCTGTATGCAACCAAACCTGCATGCACGCTGAGGCCTGAGAACTGCACAAACACTGTTAGCGGAACGGAATTCTGCCATCTGACTTTGGCATTGTGCCAATATGTCTCGCTTAAAGCAGCCGAAGAGTGCAAGGTGTTTGACGTGTGAGATCTGACCAGATCCTACTTCTGGCACACTCTTTGTATGACCTTCTGCGCGCGCCCTGACTGCCTTGAACTCTACATGCTTTGGTGGTCAGGACCGCTACCAGAGATGTCTCAAGGTGGCTCTAAGGGGTAGGTAGAGCTCACCAGCGTTTGAACAAAAGACAAGCTGAGGCTGGCCAAATTCCCTGCAAAGCCCTGCCGCCACATCATGGTAGAGACCCTGGCGAAGGGTTATCTCGAGGGAACCACATCCGCTCGGTGCAACCTGCACATCCACAAGACCTCCTTAAGCCTGCACACTTATATAGGCCAAGCTATGCTAGTGGACCAGCTTGTGACAACTCTGGAAGGCTTAATCCCGAGCTGCCATGCTTGCAGCTATGAGGGCAACGGATAGTAACATTGGGGGTTCCCGCACAGACACTTGGGCGGAGCAACTCACCCATTGACCATGCCGGGGCAAGCCAGCAGGCAGCCTCGGCGACACCATGACGATGTGCAGGTGCATGGCAGGTAGCAGCCAGCAAAGCTCTATGAGCAGAGGCCACTGCAGGGCTTCCTTGTGCACCCCTGCAATGCACCCTCACTCAGCCCAGGCATTGCTGCCCTCCAAATTGACATGCTGGCAGAGTCATGCCAAGCACATACCTCCCACTGCCTGACCTAGCTCTCAAGTTTACTCTGAAGCAATCTGTCACAACTCTTTCATGGCTTAAGCAGACAGCTGTGAGACAGGGCAGAAGCTCACCAAGCATGTGTACCAGGACTGAAGAGCCCTCAGAAAGGCTGAAGCGCTGTGTCTGTGCGCTAGCGCTGTCTATGATTGCATTGTACAGCGTGAGCACTGTGCTCATCACAGCACCTGCAATGCAGAGGAAGACCACCTCATCTCTCTTCCAGAGTGGTGTTAGGGTGACATAATGCTGGTCAGACAACCCATGCCTAGGCAATAGTGCATACAGATGGCAGAAGCAGCTAGAGCATAGACAGACAGGACCAATGTGTCATGCAGGTCAGGGCCAAAGTACCTACTGGAGAGCTCTGACGGAGCTTCCGAAGCCGGTAGTAGTCCTTCCAGCCTGTCAACTTTCTTGCATCAGGACCGGCCTGCTGCAAGACACGCAGCCTCAGTGTGCAGCATCTACGACGCGATCACTTCTTGACACTAGGAAAGGCTGTGTGTACTTTGTGTAAGTTAGAGAGTTGAGAAAGCAGGGTGACAAGACTGCCTAGCTGGGCATACCGGTTGGGACAGCCTCGGGACCATCTCTTCTTGCAGACCGAAGATCTCGGTAGCTTGAGGCGGGACTTCACAATTGCCATCTTGTCTTGGCCATGTCTCAAAGGCTGCTCGCCAGAGGTCATCTGAAGCCTCTTCAGCACACTCTGGGCACTCTGCCTGCCAGATGGGGGTCATGTGCCCTCCTTTATCTTCCACAAGCTTGGCCACAGCTTCCGCATCGGCATGTGCTGGCGTCCATGGGAAAGGTGTGTCGAAGACCTCCTGCACATGAGATAGGAAGGTTGACTGGTCTGGACCGAGCGAGTGCATTACCTGCCACATGCAAGGTCGGCAAGAGGTTGGCAAGACGCAATCAGTGTATGATGTGATGTGGTTTATAGCATCACACCTCGGACCTAGCCATCTGCTCAGCCATCCGGCTGCATTCCTCAGCATGACACAGCCGAGAGTGCGCCGATCTATGTGCAGGCGAGCAATAGAAGAGAGCACCACAGCCTATGCACGGAAGAGGGTCGGAAGGTTCTTTTCCACAGAGCTGACACATCATACCGCCCTCACTGGAGCCGTTAAGCTCAGGTATCCATCCTAAGGTACTGGGTCAAACCCTAAGCCTCATCCTCTAGTGTTAGCAGTGCGCAGCTTCAGCATGAACATCCAGTGCACATTCCCTCTCTTTCTGCCTCCTCATGAGCGCCACTGTGACATATTGGCAAGCCATCAGAGGTCGGTTGGGCACTTTGGGCAGCTATTGCTGCCCAGGGCACTTGCAGATTCCGCTTTCCCTCGGCACGAGCAGCAGAAGCTGCAGTCTCAACGAAAGCCGCAACACGCAAAAAGGCATTTGGATTGTTTGGGTTCGTGTATCAAGAAGACGTCTCCAACACCGCGGAGCAAAGGGGAATCCTTGTCACCGAGTCATTCCGGAAGCCCACGCGTCCTGTAATGCACCCCCAAGCACAGGACTAGGCTTTCCTTCGTCACTTTATTCGCAATGGATGCTTCAGAGAGATGGAGCAGGGCATATCAAAAGGTGCGGCGCGTGCCATGGATGTCGGGCTTTGATGACACAGGGCTGCACCAAGCAAAAGAGAAACTCTTGCAGCGCCTGTCTGGCATGTTATTCTGCTCAAACGCCCTCCTGGCTGCGCAGATTAGGACGGGACTGCTGCTTTCCAACAGTTTGGATACGCTGCGTGACATGACAAGTAAGGACTGGCTTTCATCAGATACAAACCATCATGGTCGCCATGTCTACCACTATACAGCATAGTCAACAATCAAACGGCTCCTACTCGAGGATTCCAGGCACTAAAATCTCGAGCAAGTCTCTCCCATGGTTGCGCAGACAATGATCATATGCAGCCAGACCAGGTGACGAAAGTCAAAGAGCTTGGACAGGGGGCGTTTGCCACAGGTAACCAGCAGACTGCGCCATGCATGTATTACGACATAATGAAATATTTGATATACTTGCCGTCCGCCCTGTGAGGAGAATTCAGCATTACGTGTTCTGCAAAGGCTGAGATCTGTAGATGTGTGCAGTGGAGCTTTGTAAGTACAAACCGCCTGGTGGCGGAAGTGAGGTGCTCGTGGCAGTGAAGCGTCTGCTGCCCAGCATTCTGAAGAACAAGGAGGAGCTGCTCGCCTTTGTTGAGGAGACCAAGCTTTTGAGAAAGCTCCGGCACAGGTGCTGTCCTGCATAGTTTGTACCCGCAGTATGAATTTTTCGCATTACTGGACATTGTATCTGCGGCACCAGGACTCTCTCTCCCAACCTTTGTGCCTGCGCCGAATGTTGTGAGACCCCAAGCACAAGGCTGAGACGCCAGGCTTTGTCCCTTGCGTGTGCAGCAGAGGGACATGTCAGGCACTGCGCCAGCAATTCTGGTCATCATTGACATCGTGCAACAGCACCCAGGTGCTGAGGTCTGAAAAAGCTGTGTCCGTGCAGGTACATTGTGTCGTACATTGGTGTTGGGGGCTCTGGGGAGATGTCCTTGAGGAATGCTGACTCTGCCAGGAAGGTCCTCAACTCAACATTCTTGGTCCAGGAATATGTTGAGGGCGGGAATCTCCGAAAGCAGGTCCTGGAGCAGGTGTGCTCTTTCAACCTTCACTTCCTGACCATTTTTTTGGCTCTATGACTAGCTATTGTGTAGCAAGCACCTGGGCATGCTCAAGGCATTATAACAGAAAACTGCTGTTAAAGTACGCGCTACGCCTGCACCGCCGAAGTCATGCCCAAGTGCGTCGTGGGCGCGAAACTATGGGAGTGCAGGGGAAGTGCAAGCTAGACTACCCTTCTCCCTGAGCCGGTATCGTTCTTACAGATGGGCCATGCGCACCATGCGCGGAAGCACTACTCCCAGGAGCAGGCGCTTGAGTGGATCATCCAGATCGCCAAGGGCCTCAGATACCTGCACACCTCCAAGCCCAAGGTACATGCCTTCCTCTGTGAGCGTACAAGGCTCTCATGCACATTTGCTGCAGAATGTTGTGAGGAACTGTCCCTTACTTTCACCAATACCACAGCAAGGTGTGTAATACAATATTGACTATTCATATTGCTGTATCTAAGTGCCAACTCTATGCTGAGATGTGGCGCATGGCTCAGATTGCCTGGAGGGATGCGAAGCTCGAGAACATCCTGATGCGAAGTGCGTCCTTCCTCAATCTTGCCTCTACGCACATGCATGCAGCTGTGGTCCTTGCTTTGCACCTTCCTGGCTTATCAGCAACTTGGAATGTGGCCTCAGGGACTTCTACAAGATGAGGTTGTAGGGCAGCATGGTGGCTGCATGGCACTCCGATGTTGATACGGGTGCCGTTGACAGTTATTGAGGCCAGACCTTGACATGCAGAGGTGGACGGTGGCAAGAAGCTGGAGGCGTGCCTGGCAGACTTCGGCCTCTCAGCGGTCCTGCCTGGGCCCAAGGAGCATGTCAACAGCAGCCTCCTGTGAGTACCTCACCCAGGGCTGAAGCCCATTCATAATTGCATCATATTGACAGGGCAGGCGCTTGTTCAGACGGGAGCCATGTCTCTGACGAGACTATTGACTGTCAGGCAGAGCAGTTCAGCCGTATTGGGAAGCAGGAAGGGGACGCATGTATCTTCCAGGACACCTCCCTCACCATGCTAAATGTATGCTGCATGGTAGCTTAGCGCGTCTGCCTTTTTAGCCTGACGGAGGGTGCCAATACAGGCGGAAGAGCATGAAGGCGAAGCAGCCGACCGGGGATGCTGACTTGGACGGCCTCTCGTCTGCTGTGGACGACATCTTGACGGGACATCAGCTGGAGATTGAGCATTCAGGGTATGCCACTTTTTATGCTGGCATAAACTTCTGAACTATATTTGTACTCGGCACCTTACTTGTGCTGTAGCAACTTGCTGCTCCTAGCTTCTTCTGTGTTGCCATGGGCGGGGGTGCTATGCACCCTATGTGCAGAGCTCAGCATTCAGACAATGCAGGACCAGAAGATACTCTGCTCAGTTGTTCATGCAGACCTGTCTGCTTTGCCTGGCTGCATGACATGGTGTGTCTGGTCTGTCAGATGAAGTGTGTATTATCTGCCAGGGCGTCTGTGAGCCAGGAGAGCGTGTTTGACCTCACAGGCAGAACTGGCAGCTACTTCTACATGGCGCCAGAAGTTCTCCACAATGAGGCCTACAATGAGAAGGTGCATACAATGTCATGCGCCCTCTCTCAGAATCCAATGCAACAGTATCTCAGCTATGCCAATCAAGCAGGCCAAGGGCTGCGGCAAGAGCCTTTTGGGACCCATGGCATCATGTGATGGAAACCTGCAGGCTCTAGCACATGCTCGGATCATGCTTGATCGGCATTCGTCAAAATGCAAGATCCTTCCTGAAAATGCATGCGGGATGAAAATGTCAAGGGCTCGAGCATCTTTTTGCCTGCCCTCAATTCTGAGTTCAAGGCCATGAGGATATGCAGCACAGACCTTATGCAATGCTCTCCTGTGCAGGCGGATATCTTCTCGTTTGGGGTGCTGATGTACGAGCTGCTGTGCGGGTGCATCACCTCCCAGCTGGTGGTGGGCCCCACGGGCAACATGCGGGCAGCCGAGGTCTACGCTGCCAAGGCAAGCTCTCGCCTCCTCTCTCTCTCCCCCCCCCCCCCCTCC